>OY757929.1:53673142-53675642 GCA_963585895.1 Sepioteuthis lessoniana | reverse complement strand
GTGTATTTTCTGATTAATTGTCCGATCTCTTACCTAAATGTTCCCGTGCCTTATAAGGTTGTCTCTTGTCAAGAATGGTCATTACTTTCCTTGGTACAAGTGAGACACGCCCAACTTCTATGACCAACCACTTTTTGCTGTAGACCTGTCAATATTAATAATGCTGAGCCAGCCCAGATTATGTAGCGATGCTTTTCCTTTTTAGTTCTTTAATCATCTTCTGAATTAATTATTCTCAACCATTAAAACAACGAAAAAAAAAAAAAAAAAAAAGAAATGAAAACTCTATACTAGCTATTTTATGTTCCTCTTTATTTCTCCTTCTTTTTTCTTTTTTCATTTACTTCCTCTCATACTTTCTTTCTTGCTTTCTTTTTTTTTTAATTTCCTCTCCTGCTTTTTCTTTTTCATTCCTTTTTTTCATCTCCTTTTTTTTTCATTCATTTAGTTGCATTGTTTCTTTTTTAATTCATTCTCTCTTATTCTTCCCTTTCTTTTTCCATTCATTTATATCCTCTCCTTCTCGTTCTTCATTTCATTTCATTTGTTTGTTTGTTTGTTTCTTCCTTCTTTCTTTCTTTCACCTTCTTCTCGTTTTTTCTTTTTCATTTGTTTGTTTCTTTTTTTCTTCTCGTTTTTTTCTTTTTCATTTCATTTCTTTCTTTCTTTCTTTCTTTCTTTCTTCTCGTTTATTCTTTCTTTCTTTCTTTCTCTTATTTCGTCTATCTACATTTTCCTCTCATTTTTCTCCCGCTACTTTCCTTTTTTAAAAATTCTTTTTATTTTCTATTTAAACAAATATGTTATCATTTTTTCTATAAAAAAGAATACGGCATCTTTTAATCTTTTCTTTTAATGATACCATATTTATTAATATTTAACTCACGTCATATCTTCTTAATGATACACCATTATGATATTCACGTGTGATATCCAACTACCGGAAAATAAAGATAAGTCATTACAAAATACACTCAAATCACCGGTTCCCAAAGGGGTCACCGAAGTTATGCAATGATGAACCAGGTAAATACTTATATGGGTGACCACAAGGGACAGCTGGTCCAGTAATTATTTACTAAGATTCATTTGATTGTGGCATAAAGCCAGATGGGTGGAGCACTCAGTTAAATTCGAACTTACTGGTCTTGGTCTGCCAGTCTCGCTTGCTAACCATTACATCACGAGTAGATTGGATTGTTTTTTTTTGTTTGATGGCGTATCAACTTTCATGGGTTGTTTTATTCCAAAGCCATCATTGAATAAGAACAATTGTGGTAGTATCTAACCAACTGCTGGAGAAATAGTGGTGGTTCATACTCTTTCCAATGGTATTTGAGCGAAAGTGAATGTAATTACGAGATTAGAGTTTGAACCCGCTTACTACGATGTCGCAGTCTAGCACGTAAGCAACTGTACCACAAGGACTCCCGATGACACCTCGAGGTGCCCGTGGTGTAATGGTTATCGTCGCAGGAAATGGACTCGGCGACACGAGTTTAAATCCTGGAGCTGACTGATTGCATTTCACATAGCACTAATACCCTTGGGAAAGGTGTGAATTCAAATATTCTCCCTCCAGCTATGGGTAAATAGTAGGGCAGACTAGGTTCTTCAGCCTTAATGAGGCAACTAGTCTAGGAGAAGGAAAACTGTGAATTCAAACCTGTTAAACTCCGCTTAAAAATTGACCTTGTGTCATATCCTGCCCGAGCGGAGGGGTTGGGTAAATATGATGACACATCGAGAAGCACCCCAGCACGTTCTGTTAGAGGCCTATGTACAACATGGAACAAAGCTTAGTAAATAATAATGGAAGTTTTCAAATGTTTTGGATTTTTGAAACTTAATTTAGACTCTAATTAAATTAAGGCAAAGTTTACAGTATTTCATTCGGACCTCTCCAAATTAATGTCACTCATCATAGCAGCGTTCAATAAAGGTTCCCAGAAGCAAACGAGACGTGAGTTCAAATCTCACTTAGAGCTCACTTTTTATAATTTTCAATCCATGCTGTTTCTCGCGCTGGTAGATTGACAACCCGAGTGATTTATGATAAATAAGCAAATGTAAAAACCATGAAACAAAAAAAAAAGTTGGTTGATAATATTTCATCACCACCCAAATAAAAGATGCTGCAAATAAAAATAGTGCCTGACAACTGGCTCTCTTTTCCATGTCTTTGATAGTGCCAACACAACAGCATCCCCGTTCTGCGGCCTTCCTGAGGAGTATTATCCGTATAGAAAGAGGGGTAATCTTTTTCTTATAGTTTTGCTCTTTCTATTTTTTCGCTACTCGTGGAATGTGTTTTAATGTTTTAACATGGAGATGTTCTGAAATATGTTTCTTTAAATTCCCCCGCTCTTTTTTTGTTGAACCATGAAGTACACATTGTATTGATATCCGTACTTGCTCGACTCATGCACACAAACCGTGCTTCTTATTTGGGGTAGTATTTGATGTTCTGCCAAATTTTCTTATTTGCTTTTTCATTCAA
>OY757929.1:53660642-53668142 GCA_963585895.1 Sepioteuthis lessoniana | reverse complement strand
ACGAATTGAGCACTCTGGTATCAGGTAAGGTATAAAATGTAAACAAACGAACGCTACTACTTAATACCTAATAATTCCCTGGCTGACGTGGTACGCTTGTTGGCTGAGCGATCTGATACTAAGTCTAACGTAAAGTTGGGCCAGTTTCGATCCCAGCTCACAAGTGTCCTACGTGTCTTGCCACACTAAAGAGTTGTGATACAACGAAACAGCATGTCTGTGGATGACAATATATATATATATATATATATATATATATATATATATATATATACATACATATATATGTATATTCACTCTGTGCTGTAGAATACCCTGAGTGCACCTCTGCAGAAGGTTAATACTTCCCTAGCAAGTGCCCTTGGTATGACTGGCGATGAACTGCATCTGATGGTAAGGATCCAGTTGCAGATGTTTGGGGAAGGTGCAATAACCAATAATTACTATTACAACCAGGTCCACTTCGACTTAGAGGTGGCAGTATCAGTCAGGGTCTCATCTTTGAATCCAATAGAACTGTTCAATCATTTTCTAAGGATTATCATTATTTGCAATTATCAATAGTCATATACTCTCAAGATATCATGTTAGATGGTAACACTATCCACTTATCCTTCTTTCGCCCATAACTCACACGGGAAACCCAATCCTGTTACTTCTTCAGACAAACCTCGTCTACACAAGAACGTGTGCAGACACACACATACAATAAATATGTGATTTATTTCTTATGTCTCTGAATCTAAAACCGTGGAAGTTTTGGCTATCGGTTTCAGTAAGTGCGGAAAAGTAGGTAATGTAATAAACAATCTTCACAGGTTATAAATTATTTCGAGGAGTTTGTGAATGTACCCAGAAGCAGGTTTTGGATTTTTTTGTTGATGTCAACAAAAGAGGACAGTAAATTAGCTAAATAACTTGGTCTTCAATTTGATTGACAAATCGATTTTTTGCGAAGAGGTTAGAAAATCGCGTTCATACTTACATTTCTTTTTTGAATACAGTTCTATCGAATAGATGAATAAATTTCCAACTGATCTATTTGACCAATAGATGGGACCTTAACAAACGCAACCACTACA
This sequence comes from Sepioteuthis lessoniana, assembly GCA_963585895.1. Classification (NCBI taxonomy): domain Eukaryota; kingdom Metazoa; phylum Mollusca; class Cephalopoda; order Myopsida; family Loliginidae; genus Sepioteuthis; species Sepioteuthis lessoniana. The sequence continues at coordinate 53,667,060 of OY757929.1, read as the reverse complement.
AGTCAGATTGGGCCAGGGAGTAATGGCAATAAAGGGTACTCCCCAGATCACCTGATGTCCTGAGACTGGAGCCTTGCCATCAGATGCAGTTTAGTGTCATATCCAGACATCCCTATTTTGATTCACTTGGGTATCATAGCTTGGATATATCTTTTTGGTGTGTTGGGAAGGTCTTATCTCCTTGTAGTGGGTTTACTAAGTCCCACCAAAAGGCAAAAATTCGTCTGAGCAGAATTCGATTAAACAAACTACATTGCGGTAGTGTTTATTTAATGAATATTGAAGAAATAACCCTATATTAGCCCAAGCGCTTTCAACCATTTCGCTGGTCATCTTTTTTTTTTTTGTTTAACCTTTACAAACATGATCCAAAAGTAAGAAGACTAGTGAGAAGACTTGAACGTCTTCGCTTGAAGATTTTAAAAAAGAAACAATCCGAGGTATTCAAACAATTTGCTGCCTAAGTATACAATATATATATATATATATATATATATATATATAGGTTATCCTAAAAGCAACACCTCACATAAAAACTGTTGTATGGCCACTTACCACCCATCTTTAAAACCATCCAAGTTAGAAGAACAAAACAAGCGGGACATTGCTGGAGAAGTAAGGACGAATTCATAAGCGATCTTCTCCTATGGACCCCTTCACACGGACGTGCAAGTGTTGTGCGACCATCTAGAACTTATCTACAACAGCTCAGTACGAACACAGGATGTCTCCTGGAAGACCTGCCGGAAGCGATGGACGATAGAGACGAATGGTGAGAGAGTGTCAGGGAAATCCGTGCTCGCAGAACGTCATGGTGATATATACATATATATATATATATATATATACATGAAAAATTAATCAATTAGAAGAATATTATTATTAGACGGCCGGACACCGATTTGGTTCCCGTTGTAACAACAGTCTATGATGATACGGATCTTTTGGAGGTGGCCGTGGTGTAATGGTTATAGTCGTAGGAAATGGACACGGTGACACGAGTTCAAATCCTGGACGAGACAGATTGCATTTCACATAGCACTAATAACCTTGGAAAAGGTAAGAATCCAATTATTCTCCCTTCAGCTATGGGTAAATAGTATGACAAACTGGGTTCTTCTGCCTTGGTGAGGCAACTAGTCTAGGAGAAGGAAAAGTCTTAATTCAAACCTGTTAAACTCCGCTTAAAAATTGACCTTGTGTCAAACGGTTATCTCAGCAATATATTGAATTTTAATGATTTAAAGAATGATGTTTAGCATTAATGAAAACACTACTTAATCATTCTTCAGTTGCGAATTGGACTGGAATTTGCTTTATCCTCAAAAAGCATTTTAAGCAAATCCAACTTATAAAAATTTCGTGGGTAATGGCAAAAGTGATGGACAGCAGCCTCTCAGTGAACGAGTTCGAACATCCGTTGCACTATTACGTTCATTTTCGGATTAATATCCTTGGGAAATCTATGAACATCCAAATGTCCCCGGCTACGAGTCAAAAAGTAACATCGATGTTCTGCCACAATGATGGCTTTGACATTAAATAACCCACAAAGGTTGATATGCCAGTAAACAAAGAAACTAAACTTATAAAACTCACTATTATGTGCCGTTTTTATTTGCTTACGGTAATGTGCATATATATATATATATATATATATATATATATATATATATATATATATATATATATATATTAGGCATTAGGTAACTCAACAAAGTTTGACAAGCCGTAAAAATGTGTGAGTGTGATAATGAAACTTTTTTTTGTGCAGGTTGAAAACTTTTTTGCTATTATTAAATGACTGAATCATTACTGGAAAGACTACTTCAGAATATACATTACCAGTATAAGCATACACACACACACACGCGCATACATATATACATATATACACACACACACGCGTGCGCCTACATTCACACGCCGACTTATACACACACACGTCTTATCACACACACACACACACACACACACACACGCACACACACATATATAAATAAATAAATATATATATATATATATATATATATATATAGAGAGAGAGAGAGAGAATTTATATCCCCAGGGTAACATTTATGCATAGATATTCTTTGATTGATTTTCCTAAAAAAAATTGTGTTTCGCTTTTAATTTTTTTGTTTTGTTTTTGATACGATCAGTTTGAGTTGATTCTCCATAGATCAACATAAATACACTCCTTTTTTTTCAGTTTATCATTATTATTATTATTGTCATTTTGATCCTTGAGAGTTTTTCATCTCAGCTTTAGCTGATGATCTTTTACTGGAGTTAGAGTGACAGCAAGTCACCTCAAGTCACCAGGACTCTTCTAAGTATTCTGTCAGATCTCAATAATGCTGTAGTTTAGATCGTCTCCACTCGTCCTCTTATTTCTATACCCCCCCAGTCCCTTTACTAATCCTTTGGCGACTGCACCAAGAGCACCAATTACAATTGGTATTGCCGTCACTTTCTTGTTCCACAGTTTTTCAAAAAATGAAACGCAGTTTCTTCCAGGCAGCGGTCACATCGATACTGCTATATGGATGCACTACATGGACGCTAACAAAACGGCTCGAGAAGAAACTAGATGGCAATTACACAAGAATGCTGCGTGCAATCCTCAACAAGTCCTGGCAGCGGCACCCCACAAGACACCAACTGTACGGCCACCTGCCCCCTATCACGAAATCTATTCAAGTTAGGAGAACCAGACATGCAGGACATTGCTGGAGAAGCAGAGATGAACTCATAAGAGATGTACTCTTATGGATCCCCACACACGGCCGCGCAAAAGCAGGACGACCAGCACGAACGTACATTCAGCAGCTGTGTGAGGATACAGGATGTTGTCCTGAAGACCTGCCTAGGGCGATGAACGATAGGGAGGAGTGGCGAGAGAGGGTCAGGGATATCCGTGCTGCCAGCACGATATGATGATGATTATTATTATTATTATTATTATTATTATTATTATTATCTTTTTTACACCTTGGAAGTTTTTCACATAAGCGTTAGCTGATGGACTTTCACAGAAGTTTGAGTGACAGCAAGTCTCCTCATGTTTCCAGGACTCTTCTCAGTATTCTGGCTGATCCCAATAATGCAGTAGTTTGGATGGTTTCCACTCGTCCTATCATTTCAAAGTTCTATTGTTATTATCACTATTATTATTGTCATTATTATTATTATTAGCAGTAGTAGTTGTAGTTTTAATGACAGTAGCAGTAACAACACAATGTGTGTATAATGTGTGTTTGATTTTTTTTTTTTTTTAATTGAAAAATGAAATTTTTCCGGAACTGATTTAGCTGGTGGCCGGTACATGAAAAGTCTATTTTGAATCCCTATGAACGAACCACACGAAAAGAAATTCACTTGGATTGTCAGACCCTCAACGATCCAGACAAGTTCAAGTAAGCTTAAAGGTGGGTATACCGACGCCGTGTTTCAAGCCAATGCGGCGAGTAGAATTTAGGGTGTTTCAGGCAAGCTTGGCAATGTCCAGTGTAAGTCATCAGCCTCATGACCAAGGCAAAACCATCCGGTGTTGGCCAATTGTGCCTCATATTACCAAAACATTACAAAACCTTAGCTCGCCATAATATATATATATATATATATATATATATATATATATATATATATATATATATATATATATATATATCCAGTCGGCGTTCGAAGACTATGAGTGTGGATTATTCACGTATAGAACATATGAGATTTCATATAAATCTATAGGAGTGCTCGATGTATGGCTATTGTTATAGATTTCTTGTCAGAATACTTTTATTATTTTTACTCACTTTCCTTTTCGCCAGAACACACACACATACCCACCCACACACACACACACACACATACACACACACACACACACACACACACACACACACACACACACACACACATATATATATTTATATATGTAATCCATGTTTGGTGTTTTCATCCTCAGATTAAGCGTGTATGTTATGTGAAGAGACGAAGATTATATTCTCTGCCGAAATAAATTTATAATGAAAATTTAACTGTGGTTGAGTTTTCTTGCAGTTAAATATATATATATATATATATATATATATATATATATAAGTATTCTCAAATTAAACAGTTCTGAGAAACAGATTTCCTTGGTTAGCTTGTGATCAGACGTCTTCAAAATCTGATTTTGATTCTGATATACCACAACCAAAACATATCAATCTGATTTTATAAACTATCTTTTTTCTCAGTCAAAATCCTACACATATATATATATATATATATATATATATATATATATATATATATTTGTGTGTGTGTGTATGCGCGCGCGCGTGTGTGTTTGTGTTAACATTCTCACAGACTTCAGAATATAAGCATATAGTCTTAATCAGGTATAGAGTTGCACAGCGTATTCAATATGCAGCGTAAAATGCAGTGGTTAGTTACCATGTTAACTTCGCTGACAATTCTTACTGCAAAGAACAAGCTCAGCACTGAGATTTACTTCTCATTTTTCTACAACTTCACGTATTCGTAATGGATCTTCTTTTGCGTTTTCCTCCAATTCATCAATTTTCAAGTTCTTCTTCTAGACTTGATAAATCATTCTCGACACATACTTCCAAACACATGGAAACTTTTGAATTGGAATTTTATAGTTCTGTATGATTTTCTGTAAAATTATTCCTTTTTTGACAAAATTATTCACACAAGTATTTAAGAGCTGATTGTATTTCAAAAATACTGCTAAGTTTTCAGAAACATTTATAGACACATAAATCAAATATTGCACTTGCTTTTGACCTGATCTGACTCAGCCACCTTGTGACCTGACAACTTGTCGAGCCAAAATCCTGCTGATAACCCAACCTGCTGACCTGAATTGACACTATAATCTGGTAACCTAACTTGACTCTGCATTTTGGTGATCGGACTTGACTCTAAAACTTGTTGACATCACTTGACCTGAAATAATGACTTGGCTCTATAACCTCTTGACCTGATTTTCCTTTGCAACCTGGTGACCTGACTTGAATCTACAACCATGTGACCTAATTTAACTTTACAACCTAGTGACATGAGTTGACTTTACAACCTGATGACATGACTTAACGCTATAACTTGGTGATCTGATATGACTCTACAACCAAGTGTCCTGGCTTGACTTTATCGCCTAGTGACCTTACTTACCTCTTCAACCTTCTGATTACAAAGTATGGTTTCCTGACTTGACTCTACAGCCTACTGAAGTAAACAAACTGGTGAACCTGGCCAAACATTTGTCGACCTGATGTAATCCTGATGTAATCCTAAACTGCCGGCCCAATTTTCAATCAACCTTAAAAACTGACTTGACCTTTCAATCTGCTGACAGTATAAAGTGGTGTTCTTTATTGGCCTCATCCACCTGATGTCCTGGCTTAACTGTATAATTCATATACAGTTAAATTGCCTCAATTATTCTATCAGAGTTCGAATATTTTTAAACAGATCTTTTCAATCCAGTTGAGTTGGGCTGTAGAATACGCTGACTGCATCTCTGCAGAGGCATAAGACCTCCTTCACAACGAGTGACCTCAATATGACACAATATTGCATCTGATAGTGAGGCTCTAGTTCTGGAGCAATGGGGAGTGTGAAGTACCTCTTTATTACCAGTACTCCCCCGTCCACTCTGACCCGGACTGATTGTACTGTTTTAGGATCCCATCTATTGGGAAAAAGAACTGATAAATCAATTACTATACATATAATCATTTTACTTTGTGGCAAAAAATGAGTGATGTTAGATTGGATTATTAGTGTTCGATATGAATACTTGAAACCATTCAACTGTGTACAAACCAATGAGCTCTGGCTTGTTTAGAAAGTATTACCTTCAAAGTATTTGTTTACATATCAATATACATTAACGACATATGTTTAAATAGGATTTGATATAAAGTAACCTACAAGGGTTGATATTCCGTAAAACACAACCAAACCAAATCTTATATATTTCATCATCATCATGTCACGCTGGTAGCACGGATAGCCCTGACCCTCTCTCGCCACTCCTCCCTATCGTTCATCGCACTATGTAGGTCTTCAGGACAACATCCCGTATCCTCACATAGCTGCTGAATGTATAAGCAGAATTTGGCATTAAATAACCTAAAATGGTTGAAATGCCATGAAACCCAAACCAACCAAATCTTAAATATTTAATATATAGGTTTAAGCAGAATTTGGCATTAAATAACTTAGAATGATTGATATATCATCAAACCAAGCCAAACCAAACTAAACCAAACCATATATATTTAACATATATATGTATAAAGGGGATTTGGTATTAAATAATCTACAAAGGTTGATATGCCATAAAACCCAAACAACCTACCAACCTCAAGCTATGGGTAAAATTGTTCTTTATCTTCAGCAG
>OY757929.1:53645642-53655642 GCA_963585895.1 Sepioteuthis lessoniana | reverse complement strand
GTTAAATAGCCCCACCGCTGTTCTTCTAGGAGAATGGCTTTGGCATTAAATAACCCTCAAAGTGTTGATATGCCATTAAACAAAAGAAACAAAAAAAAAAAAAAAAAAAGAAACCAATCGATTCTTTAGCCATAAATCCAACTACAACATCAATCCACAGAATTTTAGTCTTGTTTTTCCTCGCAAGGCCAAAGCAACTTTAATTAGGAAGTCTATTACGAAAATACCCTTCAGGCTCACCTCTCTAAACTTATAATAACCACTAAGCTGCATAAAAGGAATTATTTATATAAATATGGAACAATTACTCGAGAAAGTTAGTTTTCTTTTGTAGTGGATTTTGTTTTGTTTGTTTTAAGTTATTTCTCTATGAATGACAACGAGTCAAACAATGGAACAAATCTTTGAACGCCGCTTGAGAATGATGAAAGAAAAATCTTTAGAAATTTTTACAATCGTCACCAAGTCGTAATCGACTCAATTGACGTAATGCTGATATGATTTTAAATTTGCCCATCACATTCCATCATTTGGTGGCAAGTGGAAGCTTTGAAAATTCAGACGCATTTTCGTCTGACTCTTCGAGTATTCTACTTGTAAGTTGTGGCCTTTGTTCTATACGAATCCGTTTTTTAATTTTTTTATCTTCAACACTTATCATACATTTCAGATTTGCTTTTCACATTCCATCTATTGGTTGCAAGTGGAAGCTTTGGAAAATCAAATACATTTTTGTCTGACTCTTCGAGTTTTCTACTTGAAAGTTGTGGCCTTTGTACTTAACGAATCTGTCTTTTACCTGCCACGCTTAACTTATATATATATATATATATATATATATATATATATATATATATATATATAACAAGGTTGGTCGGTTATTTTGCTTTACGGCATGTCAAACTTTCTCGGATCATTTAATACCGAATCAAGTCATTTTGATAAAAAAAAAATGTTTTTAGTTTGGCTTGGTTATATGGTATATCAACAATATCAGGTAATTTAAAGCCAAATCATTTATATATATATAAATATATATATATGATTTCTAAGCGTATTTTGTTGATAATATTTTTTAAAGAGCCTAAGCTCATTTTTGCACACAGTTAAATGGTTTCACTTATTTCTATCGAATACGAATACACAGTGAAATGTAAAATCAGTTCTATTTCAAACAACTCAGTTTAATATGTCAATAAGGTTAATTGGTTTCAAGTATTGCTATGTATCACTAACAATTCAATTAAACATCAGTCATTTAACGAACGGATATACTATGTTACTGGTTCATTTTTATCATAATTTTTTTAATACTTTCATATGGAATGATATAGTAAACCCATTGAAGTCAAAGAAATTTTATTAATCAGGAAAAAAAAACCGATTTAGATTTTTAAAGAACAAATGTATGGGTCGGTAGAATGGATTTTTAAAATGAAGCGTAAATCAAGGTTGTATTGTTGTTGTTTGAGAGGAAAAGTAATATATATATATATATATATATATATATATATATATATATATATATATATATATATATTGTTCAAGCTAGAAGCAGCCTGAAAGATAGGTGAATTGGTTTGATAGATTGCTGTGTTTTCGAAACAGCTGAAAAAGCGTAATCGACGGTTGATTTAAACCGTAAGTCAGCGGCTCTCAATCATCAAAGCCGGCCTAACATCGAAAAACCTTGGATTTGAAATAACTTTTTTTTTTTAAATTTGAACGTGGAAAATTTTCTTTAAAATATTTTCTGACGCAATAATTTTTGTAGTCGTAATTCCAGTTTTGGGAAGACCCCCCATTTTGGGTGATGGTAAGAGAAAATGCATTTATACGATACTTAGAGAGTCCAGAGTCAAGGAGAAGGAAAACTCAAATGTGTTTAACTTTGCTTAAAGACTGACTATCTTACACCCTTCTCTTGCAAAGGGGTTGATAAATATATATATATATATATATATATATATATATATATATTAGCATGATAGTTGGAGTGTTCGCCAATGGTTCGGGATACCGGGGTCCAATCACAAGTCGAGTCATACTAAAGACTCAAAAATGGTACTTGATGCCTTTATGCGAGTTTAAACGCTCTAATGAAGATCTAAAAACCGAAATGTTTAACCTTGGTAAATATTTCTACCAACAAGATTATCCTCTGAAGACATATTTTTTCAATATATATATATATATATATATATATATATATATATAACGCATACATAAATATCATCATAATCATAACGTAAGTTGGTTAGAAGCTTCCACGAAACTGAGTTTTTGACCTTGTACCTCACTGCCCTGGGAATTAAAAGTGAAGGAAGCCTAACATAATACGACACTTGTGAAATGATATCAAAGATTAAGAAAAGCAGACATAACCGCCATTTGAGATTGCCTATTGTGATAGACTATTGAAAGAGAGAATAGAAAAGCCTAAAACTTATATGAAGAATTGATTGACTCTCTCTAACTAAATCTTCCTGCCTCTGGAATGGGTAAATACATGTACCATTTCTAAAGACATTTTTATAAAATAACTATTGTTATTTTTGCAAGCCGTGTTTTGTTCTCTATTTGTTTGGGTCGATGTTTTTTGCTTTCCTAATCATGATGGCTCATCCGTTTACTAATCGATCTGCAACTTGGATTAGCGATTGATCAGTTGTCTGAATCTTTAAAAAAGCACACACACACACACACACACACAACGTGGGCAGTTAGCGGATTAGTCGTGTCATCTAAAGACATAACCGACCAGCAGAACGGTCAGCGGATTGGAAGTAGAGTCACCCCTGTGTTTGGTGAGGGCTAGTTTACTGCCACAATTTTAATGTCACACATTCTTTTATGTGAGTTGACATGGAAAAAATTCTCATTTAATGGATGGATATACTATGTTACTGGTTTATTTTTCATTGCTACTTTTTTAAAATTTAAAAAGTTGAAAAAACAAACTAGCAAAGAAAAATGAAAACCTAAGTAATTACAAAGAAATTGTTTTGTTTGCCTAATCACCTTTAGGCATCTTTATGTATATATATATATATATATATATAATCTGGGAAAAACTGGAAATAAATTCAACAGCATGAAAATGTACGGAGATGAAAAAAAGGTCTTCTATGGATGATTTTATTTGTAGAAATATTTGCCAACACCAAATGTTTCGGTTTTTAGACCTTCATCAGGGCATGTAAGTTATCATATAATCAATTAGTAGTTATTTGATAATTTAAACGCTCTGATGAAGGTCTAAAACCCGAAATGTTTAACAATGGCAAATATTTCCACCAATAAAATTATCCTCTGAAGACATATTTTTTCATTATATGTATATATATATATACTCACACGCACATATAAACGTATATATATATATATATTTATATATACTCACACGCACATATAAACATCATCATAATCATAAGTAAATAAAATCTGAAGTGTCTGCACATTTATTTGAGTATTTTACAAAAAAAAAAAATAACCGTTGACGATGACCTTAAGTCGAATCTGGTTGAGAACAATTTAAAAAGTATTTAAAAATTATAACAAAGAAATATCACAGTTTATTTTATCCCTTTTCCCTATATGATCGTCAGATGAAGGTCTTTAATTGCTCACATGAGGATCGTATTAACGTGAAACTCAGAGTAGTAAGATTTTTTGTGAATTTTTAGAATATTTTAATGTTCTTATATTCACTCAACATCCTTGTTATTGATAATACTTTTTACTTTTTACTGAACCGGTTTCTGCTGTTTGAGTTATTCAAAGATTAATGATAGTTGCACCATTAATCTATCTATCTATCTATCTATCTATCTATCTATCTATCTATCTATCTATCTCATCACACATATCTATCTATCTATCTATTATGCGACAGCTTATCCCTCTAATCTATGATGATATTAATAATTTAATGAAGGAAAGAATACATAATATCAATTAACATTTCAAACTCTATCATATCGATAATTTTTCATGATAGCAAGTGACATTCAGAACGAACGAAGACCCCACTATAAATTTGAAAAAATGTTTTGCGTCTTCTCCGTTATTAGTTTAGTTACTGCTAAATAAAAAACAAAAAACAAAAATAAAATAGAAACAAAAACAAAAGGTGAACAGCCTATGAGTGTGCTAATTCCATATTTTTTGCAAGGGTTCGTATCTATCTATCTATCTATCTTAGTCTCATCAGATCTATCTATCTATCTATCTATCTATCTTATTTTAATTTATATAACTCTAATTCTTATCTGTGTATTTTTTAGTTTTTCTTTTTTTCTTTCCCTCTCTGTCCCCACCCCCATATATATATATATGACTGAATGCATCTGTATATGCATATGCTATGATCATCACAATGCTTTATGGACACAGACGCGCAAAATCATTCACCCACATCTGTGTGCAAGGTGCGTATCTTGTTGTTAGCATTATAGCCGCTCTCTCTCTCTCTCTCTTTACTCTCTCTCTCTCTCTCTCTCTTTACTCTTTCTATCAATCTCTTTCTCTCATATGCGCAAATGCAGATGCACCTGTCTCCACGCCGCCTAGTTTTGAATTACTGCGCATATCTGCACAATATATCCCCCTCTCTTGATCATTTTAACCGCCAATACCTCTGATTATCGCTTAACATCGCACTGACCCTAACTAAACATGTGTCTTTTGTCCACAGTCCGGTTTTTATGCGACTGTCATTGCAGGAAGAGATGGCAAATTAAGCACCGTTGTAAAAGCATAAAAATCCAATCCACGGCCCAGGACGTTTCAAAGATTCCCTGGCAACAGAGTTCACTTAGCCTCACCCACCCGACCGCTTTTGTTCTCTGTCCGATACAGACATTAAAAAGTAATATAAAGAGAATTTTATTTCTGATTTTTATCATGGAAGTTTTTGTGGGATGTGTCTATTGCAAAGTCCTTTATCTGGTCGTACTCCCCTAATCTTTGAAGAGGAAGTCCACGTGGTGCAAGTGACATACGTAGTTGACTGTGACATCGTAGTAAGCGAGTTCGAACTCCAGTCGCGCTATTACGTTTACTTTGCAACTTGCAAAAGGTATGAAAACCCTTATCATCTCCAGCTATAGGTTAAATAGTTCCACTACTGTTCTTCTTTGGCATTAAATTATCCACGAAGGTTGATATGTCATTAAACAAAGAAACCAAGAACCAAACTCATCTTTAATTAAGACACATTTTGTTGGTTGTTCTAAAACATTTATCACTAATATTTTACAAAAATATTTTCTCTTGCAACACAACAAATTATTTAAACAAATAAAAGTAGTATTTTCCCAAGGTTTTAATCAATCCACTCATCAAGTAGAAGTCATTTATAAAGCGTTGTTTAGTCTGGCTCAAGGGCATAAACATGGGGTACCTGGTAGAAGTCAAAGTAACAATTTATTAGATAGTTCTAACATCCAGTTAACACTACATAAAACTGAATCTGTGAAAGTTTACGTTGACGTTCACTTCATGCTAATTTCATTAAAAAGGCATGAATCCACTTCTCCCTTTTTTTAAGAAAGAATATTCTAAGCAAAATAGTCGTTTGCTACGTTTATATGCACGCTTGCCATAACGGTTATTGTCTGAGGAAGTGAACGAGGCGATACAGGTTCGAATCGTGGACAAGGCTGCAAAAAATGATTATTATTAAATAGAAATAATTAGTTGAAACCATATCATTGTGTATAAATTATAAGCATTAGATGAGAATGCATGAAATCACGATTGTGTGCAAATTATTTGTATTAGATAGGAATACTTGAAACCATATAACTGTACGCAAAAAAAACACAAAAACATTTAAGAAACAAAAATAGGTAACTATAAACGTTCAATATACGCTATTCCCTAACCTTTTCGCATAAAATAACCCTCGACGGGTAGACGTGCATGTTTTGTGTTTGTGTGTGTGTGTGTTAGTGAGTTTGTGTGTGTTCGTGCGTGAAAGAAGGCAGGTGGTTTAAGCCGGCTCCGCATACGTATTTATATGTAGAGTTTCTCGGGGACTGGTGTCTGATGGCGGTCCCCAGCCACATTCCAGTAGTAGGTTTGAATTTTCCTTTTCCTTGAATGGTTACGATAACAAGGTTAAAGAGCCCTGTCTATCCTATTATTTATCCATAGCTAGAGGTTGAATAGCTTGATTCATACCTTTCCCAAAGGTATTACCGCTGTATAAAATGCAGTCAACCTTGTCAAGGATTTGAACTTGGGTCGACATTTCCATTTCCTACTACGATAACCATTAAACGACGAGCACCTTCAATACGAATTAAAATCAACCAACCAACACCGTTGAGATCAATCAATCGATCAACAGGAATAGTCTCCTAGGACCATGCAAAGAAGTTTGAACGGTTGATTCAAGGTCCTGAATTAAAATCATTTACTTGACAAAATTACTAGATAAGCTAGAATACTAAGGAGGGCAGTTATTGTGTCAAAAGACTTGCTGTCGCTTGATCTTCAGGAAAATCATCGAATATAACTGGTATTGAAACTCAATAAATACAAGAACAATAGTAATGATTATTATAATGAAAAAGAAAAAGTTGAGAATTTTTTTAGGTGAAGCAATTATCAAATTGATGTTCATTTTTTTTTACGGAGACTTTGGGCGAGATTTAGGGCGTGATTTTATTTTATTTTTTTATTTGACCTTTACGGGCACATTGCTAGCTTGGCATTCCATAATAATTGGACCGTTAGTAAAAAAAATAAAAAAATAAAAAGAATAAGTAAATAGATAAATAAAAATAAAAATAAAAAAAGAAAGATTTTGGCTGAAAGTAGTAAATAAGGAGCAACAGGCGAAAATAATTTTTTTTCAAAACTATGATTTTGGTCTGGTTTGGTTTCTTATTTCAGTGGCATATCAACCTCTGTGGGTAATTTAATGCGAAAGCCGTCCTTAGAGGAGAATAGTAGTGGCATATATATATATATATATATATATATATATATATAAATGCCACAGCTATTCCTCCAAGGATGGCTTTATACATACATACATATATATATATATATATATATATATTATGCGTATAAAATATTCTCATCTGTACAAATGTGTTTATCCTTTCCTTCTGTAGTGTTCAGTCTTAGGTTTAGTTTCTTCGTTTAATGGCATGTCAATCTTCGTGGGTTATTTAATGCCGAAGAAACGCCCGTAAAACAACAGTGGTACTATTTGGTTTGTGATTTCTTTGAAACTTTTGTTTATTGTGTTATATCTTTTGAAAAATTCTTGATATGATGGAGATAACTTTGAAATGCTAATCAATGTCCTATACTCCTTCCTCAATTAAAGTATCACTGTCATCATAGACCAGAGTAATAAGCAGTCTCCAAACAGATAGATAGAAATGAATAGACCGAAATAGATATTTTGAAAAAATAGATTTGTACTGAATCTTACAGTATGATAGAAATATGTGGAAAGTTGGATAAATCAAACACTTAACTCAGATTTAGATGAGTGATATTTCACTCGGGATCTGATGAGACTGAGATAGATAGATAGATAGATAGATAGATAGATATTAATCGACTGAGATAGATAGATAGATAGATAGAGAGATATTAATCGATTGAGATAGATAGGTAGATATTAATTGACTGAGATAGATAGATAGATTGATAGATATTAATCGACTGAGATAGATAGATAGATATTAATTGACTGAGATAGAAAGATAGATAGATAGATAGATAGATAGATAGATAGATAGATATTAATTGACTGAGATAGATAGATAGATAGATTGATTGATAGATATTAATTGGCTGAGATAGATAGATAGATAGATAGATATTAATCGACTGAGATAGATAGATAGATAGATAGATAGAACTAAGATGTCGCTGTCCAGCATGTTAATCACAGATTTTGAACTTTAAAATATGAGTTTCCTATTTGTCAGTAATTTGGGTCCCTTGTTCATTGTATTGGCAGATCAACAATTGCCTGGTTGTTTCAAGCTGGAATCACTTAAACAATGATGGACTCCAATTATATCCGGTAATAATCATGTCACAATCATTTTAAACAGGTGAATAGTTCCTATGTAGCATAACAGCGATCGACGAAAGGAATAGAATCGTCGACCCGAATTATAATCTTTGACAGTACTCTTTTCGTTTCTTTTCGCCCTAATGCCCTTGAGAAAAACATGAATATCTCCCTTTTTCATCACCCTATCTATGGGTAAATTGTAAGGCAGACTAAGTTCTTTAGTAGTTCAGAAGAAGGAAAACTCTAAATTCAAACCAGCTGTACTTCACTCAAACATGACCTTTTGTCGCACCCAGAATGTTGCTGAGTAATTGGAGAAATTGTTTAGTGGTTTTCAACATCAACACACACACACACACACACACACACACACACACACACACACACACACACACACATACATATATATATATATATATATATCGATAGATGTATATTTTGGCAGCATTTCTTCGTTAATACAAATTTCATTAAACATTATAGACATTTTATGTCTACATATTTTCTTCTGGATCCGTTCGAATTCCCGTATTACTTTTATCGTATTCGGGGGGAATTGATTTATGTATTGTCCATAGTTGTATGTATCCCTAGTACTTTCTGCCTGACTTTGGGCCATCATCAGGGGAGGATCTATTACAAAAGTGATGTAAGTTTTGTTTTAGCATATTACTACTATGTAAGAGCGTCTTTACCGTTGAAGATTATGGCGTTTGCTTTTAAATGGAATTCTATAATTAATGTCAGTAGCTAAAGACATTTAAGTACATTAGTACTGGTTTGAAAATTAATTCTATTAAGTGTCAGTTGCATGTTTCTAATATGTAGTGCATCGAGAATCTGTAGTTTTTGTTTATTATTTTGATGTTCTAATATTTTTGTGTTGTGCTTGGGATACATACAACTATGGACAATACATAAATCAATTCCCCCCGAATACGATAAAAGTAATACGGGAATTCGAACGGATCCAGAAGAAAATATGTAGACATAAAATGTCTATTATGTTTAATGAAATTTGTATATATAGATGTATAAATATATATATAACATTGACCATCAGAAGGTCATAAACATTAGCCTTTCAATGATGTTTATTAACTCGTATGTCCTCACAAATAGCATCGTTTAGTTTTTACATGGTTAAATTTCCTGTGTCTTGTCAGTTCAAATTTTGAGCGATTTCAAACGAGGAATCGAATTCATTTAGATTTATCGAACTTTACCGATGTTCTTTTATCGTCTAGAAGAATTTTGCCATTCTACACGCAGTCTGTCTGATTGATTAAACGAAAGTAACCAGTGCACAAAACAATTCACCTACAAATAAATAAGATCAGTAAAGTTAATTTGTATGGCAATCGTTTCTACTCAACTCAGATGTAATCATGAAAGAAACCAGTTTGAAATCAAGTGGAGGTGAGGAATAAAGAAGAATGACAGAGAATCAAAGCAGAATATCCGAAGAGATGGAATTGGCTTATTATAAAATCTTGCAATGCTTACCAACATCGATAAGAATCGCCACAATGAATTTGCATGCATTTTTTTTTTCATAGTTTAATTATATGCGTCAGGATTGTAATTAGAACATTTCTTTACTTATTCTTTTTTTCTTTTTATGTCTCCATTATAAGCTGATTTCTTTCTTTCTTTCTTTCTTTCTTTCTTTCTTTCACTGCCAGTTCATATCAGTTTGTTCATTATCCATTTCTTTCTTTCTTTCTTTCTTTCTTTCTTTCTTTCGCTGCCAGTTCATATTTATCTGTCTATTCAATATCTATCTATCTATCTATCTATCTATCTATCTATCTATCTATCTATCTATCTATCTATGCCAGTTCATTTCTTTCTTTCTTGAAACTGTTGAATACTACCACAACAATTCTTCCACAAGCATTGCTTTTGCATTAAATTTGACATTAAAGTTGATATACAATGAAAGAAAAA
>OY757929.1:53625642-53643142 GCA_963585895.1 Sepioteuthis lessoniana | reverse complement strand
TGGTTAAAGTTTTTTTTTTCTTTCGAAAAATTTTGTTTTATTTACTTTAGAAAAAAATCTTAGTATAGCTGTTGGATTTGAAAATAAAACTTATTTTTCTTCCATTATTCAGTCTGAAAATTACGTTAAGTTTAAATTTATTACTGACGCCAAAGGCACATTACAATCATATATATATATATATCATTGTGTCTACACACAATATATATATATAAGCGTGGTTTGTTTGTTTGTGTGTGTGTGTGTGTGTGTGTGTGTGTGTGTGTGTGTGTGTGTGTGTGTGTGTGTTCAAATTCAGTTTTTTAAATAGTTAGGAGTTCATAAGATGAACGTGACTTGACACTGAGTTAACGGTCGCCTTTAGTGGCAACTTCTAAGCACCCACACACACACCCACACACCCACATATATCTGCGCGCGTGCGTGTGTGTGTATGTGTGTACGATCTTATATACATATATATATATATATAGAGAGAGAGAGAGAAACAAAGTCAGTCGACACTATTGCGTTTCGGTTCTGCTGAACCATCATTAGGACTGAGGGGTATTATTAGTGATGTTAAGTGTAGATGGATGTATAAAAAGTGTAAAAATATATAAAAATTTGGAAAAGTTGTACAACAAGAAAAGTTGGCTGTTTATGACAAGAAAGATTGGCCGTTTGATCAATGAATCAGCGTTCGTTTCTTTAAAATACGTCATCTGACATTAGAAACATTGTGCATAATCCACTTTCCGTTAGTTCATCATGAGATTTCGAATCATTCCTCGTTATCGACGAAATTCAAATCATATAAATCTGTTTTTTTTTTTTTTTTTTGATATTAATGTATATGCCTATATGTATATGCCACTTTCTATTTGGATTATTTGCTGTCAATTTTTCTTCACGAATTGTCGGATTACTATCCATTATTTTCTTCCATATATATATATTTATATATATATATATAATGTACTTAGCCATATTTATAAATAAAGATTTCTCAATATTGTAGCCCAGTCGGCTATGGCTGTAGACTACACCGTGCACATTTCAGCAGAGGAGTAAGTCTCCTCTAACGAGTGTCCTAGATATGACACAAAACAATCTAATGGTGAGATTTCAGTAATGCAGGAACTTTGGGGAATGCAGAGTACCCCTTCATTGCCATAGCTCCTACGTCCACTCTGGCTCGGAGTGGTAGCACCTGATATGATCCTATGTATGGGTCAAATAGAAGTAAACTGAGTACTTATGCTAGACTGAATTGCTTGAAATAGAACTGTTTTTGACATGTAAACTATGTGCTAATGCTAAACTGAACTGTTTGAAATAAAACTCTATATATATATAATAGTGTATTTCACATTAAATAACCTACAATGGCTGATGTGCCATAAAACCAAACAAAACCAAGCCAAATTCTCAATTTGGTGATCGATCATACGTAGATGAATGGATAGCGTAGACACAGAGTCAATAGTATTTGGTAACTGTGAATTTTTGCCTGTGATTATTAAATATAGACTGGTCTGATGATCATATAGGTGAGAAAATGACAGTTACCAAGACCCTTTGACTCCGTGTCCACGCTACCATTTGATCAACGCATGCTCGATCACCAATATTAAAAAATCTTTATTTATAAATTTAACTAACTGCATTATATATATATATATATATATATATATATATATATATATATATATATATACATGAAAATTTGTCTGGGAAAATTTTATAACAATAGTTTCTTAATTCAAGTCCCAAATAAATTAAGAAGCACTCAAAATCGTACAAAAGAACGCTTCCACTGTTTATCACACAATATTGTTTGCTATAAATACTCCCAGAAATATTTTTTTCCGAAAGGAAATTATGTTGTCTCTTAAGCTTCATAACTATCGATTTTACGTGGGGTACAAATAAGTAAATTTCCTGAATTTTATTGTCCAAAGACACGCTATTGTCTCTTTTTAGAAAATTTGATGACCCTCTCGGACTAAGGTGTTCGACTTTTGCCTATCCAGACAAAATGAAAGTATCCAATTACATACATTACAATATGCAATAATTTCGATATGAGCTTAAAATTACTACCTCTGCTTCATATCGCCATTAACACAACTATTTAAATTAACTGGCATTGCAGATTTGGCGTAAGTGGTAAAGGATAGAATCATACTTTATGAGGTTTTACTTTTTTGTACTGAATTGGTTGGACTAGTGGTCTAAAATGTTTTCGAATTACAGTGTTCTTATAGTATAAGGATTAAAAACAAGGGATCTCAGGGCACAAAAAAAAAAAATTCTGTAATGCCCAACTAGATGGATTATTCGATCATGCCGTTCGCTGATTTGACTAGAAAGATACCCACTTAAATTTGTTTGCCCAGTCGGCTGGGACTAGAATTCGCCGTCAGCTCCTCTGCAGAAGGGTAAGACCCCCACTAACGAGTGTCCTGGATATGACAGAAAACAATCTGATGGTGAAGTTTCTGTAATGCTGGAGTTTTAGTGAATGCGGAGTACTCCTTCATTGCTATCGCTCTTAGGTCCACTCTGGCCCAGAGTGGTAGCATCTGGAGTGGCCCAGAGTGGTAGCATCTGGAGTGGCCCAAAGTGGTAGTATCAATAGTACCATTAATGTTCTTGTACAAGTATAGCTTTAAAAAAACCTGGTTGGATTTGACACTAGGTCATATTGTGGATCCATGCCTGAATCGGGTCTCATGAACTGGCGTCACAAAAATACTTAATCCTGTCAACATTTCCCATTTTTAGGGCGCTTCAGGTTCCAAGTGATAGACTCAGCCATGACAAGCAGGTATTGCTTGGGCAAAAGGTATTTTGGTACCCGATGGTTCGCCCAATAAAAACCACCAAACCCAAAGGCCAAGTGGAACCCGGAAAACCAGGGATTGGATTACCTATGAAGTTTGAAATGCCAATAAACAAAAGAGCCAAAAAATCCTTCACTTTTTCTTTCATTCTTATTCAATTATTCTCCTCCTCCTTATTTTGACATTGATTATTTTTATTTATATTTTTCCTTTTTTTTCTTTTTTCTTCATTTTTATTTAATTCTTACATTAATTTTTATTTCCATTAAATTTTCTATTTTTTTCGTTCATTTGAATAAAATAACCTTCATAAAATATTGGATCACAATTGAAATATTGTTTTTGAGTAGACTATAAGGAAAGTTTCTTTGGGTTCTATGGCATATCGTTGGTTATTTAATGCCAATTTCTGTTTATACATATATATCAGATATATGGTTCGTAAACACATTTTATAGATACATTTTTCATCGAGCTTTTTGTACTCAGGGTTAAATAGTTTGGAGGTGCCTGTGGTGTAATGGTTATCGTCGTAGGAAATGGACACGGCGATACGAGTTCAAATCCTGGACGAGACTGATTGCATTCACATAGCACTAACACCCTTGGGAAAGGTATGAATCCAATTATTCTCCCTCTAGCTATGGGTAAATAGTAGGACAGACTGGGTTCTTCAGCTTTGCTAAGGCAACTAGTCTTGGAGAAGGAAAACTCCGAATTCAAACCTGTTAAACTCCGCTTAAAAATTGACCTTGTGTCATATCCTGCCCGAGCAGAGGTGTTGGTAAATATGGTTAAATAGTTTAAAGTATTGCTATGGAACAATTTAATTTAACAGCAGTCATTTGTTTGAATTCGCGCACTTGTATTATTATTCTTTCTACATAGTTGTAAAGTTTGCGACCTTAATCGAGGGTGACCCGAAGGCTCCCTTTTCAACAGCTACTACACAAAAGTGTTGGAGAGGGCGCTACTCTATTCACTGGATTGCAATCTATAGAGTCCAATCTATGGTAATATAGAATTAAACTGTGTACTTATGCTAGACTGAATTGTTTGAAAGAGAACTGTTTTTGACATTTAAACTGCGTACTTATGCTAAAATAAATTGTTTTTAATAGAAATGTTCTGTATGCTACACTGAATTGTTTGAAATAGAACTGTTTTTGACATTGAATCTATACTTATGCTACACTGAATTGTTTGAAATAGAGCTGTTTTGACATTTAACTCTGTGTAAACAAAAACTATACATATGCTAAACTGAATTCTTTGAAATAGAACTGCTTATTTGAATAAAAATGGATTTGGCATTAAATAACCTACAAAGGTTGATATGCCATAAAGCCCAAACAAACAAACAAACAAACTGAAGTTTGAAATTGACAGATAGGAGATTTAGAAGGGCTGCAGGGAATGGCAATCACACAAACACCTGAATAAACCATGCGTCTTATATGCTGATAATCACGGTGTCTCGTTTGAATTAATTTTTTGTACAATTAACTATGTTTATTTACTGAACTAATTGATTCATGTGTGTGTATATATATATATATATATATATATATATATATATATATATATATATATATAGTATTATTCGGTCCAGTTAAACCAGAGTTGGGAGTAATTCCTTCAGGACAAGAAAATCATTCATGAGCTGAACATTTAAACTATAGACAAGAAATTTAAAAACATAGAAATAAATAGTGAAACCGGAAAAAAAACGTATCCAACATACACACTAGGAAAAAAATAGGTAGCTAAATCGAAATTAATATAAGCATTAATATTTCTCTTAAAAGTTAATTATCGAACTTAACATGAAAAGAAAATAAATTAAACAAATAAATAAAAAAGTTAAATTACCGTAATTATAACCGACGAAATTTGAAAATAAAATAAATAGGTAAAAAAACGGAAATTCAATAAAACGAGGAAGTAACTCCTTAATCTCTTCCCCCTCCCCCTCAACCCTACCTTCTCGTCTGTTTTATTTATCCATTGGATCTGAAGAAGTCCTGTTATATTTTTCTTCGTGTTTTTGGTTTACACCAGAAACTGAAAAACAGGATGGAAATAAATTTATAATCCTAAATTAACCGGTCTTTGGTTTTTTCTTAAAGATATATATATATATATATATATATATATATATATATATATATATATGTATGTATGTATGTTGATTCTATCAGATTTAGCTATGTCATACGAAACTTATAAATGTCCGTATTCCAAGTGTATAACACGCACAATTAGCGTTAACATAGTTTTATGTCTGTATCTCGTAGCGTCCTGTTTGCTGGTGTCATGACGAGAGGGTTATCTACTGATGTTTGAAAACGACAGCTATGGAGCTTAGAAGGGTTACGGTGAGCAGTAGTTCCCTAAATACCTTTGTAACACATGCGCTTAATATGCTAGGAAATACAGTACTTAAAAAACACATTGTATCTTTTTTTAGGAAACTTGAGAAACAATACGCCAAGAGCACTGGACTGTGAGATGAATATGTAGAATTGCATGAAGCTTTCACGGCTTCGTAGTAATTTCCTTTTTTTTTTTTCAACAATTCTTTTAGATATTTATAGTAAAGTAAAGTTGGCGATCTTATCGAAGGTGACCCGAAGGCTCCCTTTTCAATAGCTACTACACCAAAGTGTAGGGGAGGGCGCTACTTCATTCCATGGATTGTTCCACTTTACCCTTGGTGCTTACCTTATAATACTGAGTGTTAAGCAAGGTGGCATCAAGTACCATTTTTTGAGTTTTGGTATGATTCGACCTATGATTGAACCCCGGTCTCCCGGACCATTAGCGAACACTCTACTCATTAGGCCAATCGTCCGGTTGATATTTATAGAGTTGAAAATTCATTTGATTTTAACCTAGTCATCTCCATCAAGCAAACTACCGTCTTCAACCAAACTACCACAATCAACGAAACTGCCATCTTCAACCAAAATACCATCTTCAACCAAAGTACCATCTTCAACCAATTTACTGCCTAGATTAGAACCAGATGCACGTTGAAGAAGATCTTGTACGTTTCATGCCTCTAGGTCTGGGTTTTTTAAACTTTTTATTTGATTCACTCCTTGTAATTAAATTTACTTTCTATTCCCCCAAGGTAAATTAATTGAATATTATATTATGTTGTTAGACATATCTAAATTACCTGTGTTTAATACGATTAACATGCGAAAAGAATATGTAAGCTCTAAATACAAACATATAAATATTTTTCAATGAAAAAGATTGGTTTAGTGGGGGAGGGTTGATTTTTTAAAAACGTTTTCGGGTTTCAAGATTAAATTTTTGTACAAATACACAAAAGTTATTATTAGCGGAATATTGAATTACATAATGACACTCCCACCAACAAATAACTGGCAATATTTAAATTGACATAACAAGGGCGCCTCTGGTGGTGTAATGGTTAGCAAGTTCGACTAGCAAACCTACACGAGTGAGTTCGAGTCTCATTGGGTGCCCCTTTCATATGGCCTTGTGCCACATCTAAGTAAAATGCTTTGTAAATTACAAAGCGGATTTTTTATTATCAATAATTCATTTTTAATTTTATTCACAAAAAAATCTCTTACTGTTCGTAGCTATAAAAATTTCAGGAATTCTCATGATATATATATATATATATTTAGATTAGATTGGTTTGGTTTTATGTCTTGTGTAAGTGTGTGTGTGTGCATGTGTGTATGATTGTGTATTTTTTCTTTTTTTTTTTTTTTTTAATTTCTTTGAGCCCAACCTAATCAGCTCGCTTCGATTTCTATCTATTCAACCATTTTCTTGATTTTTCTGCCGTGCCAAACATGTGCCTACATGATTCTATCCTCCATGTTACCATTTGTATTTCATTTGGGTCTTATTCCTCTTTTCGTTAACCCCAAAGACTTTAAAAGAATTGTGCTTAATTTGTTTGTTCCTTCTATCTATTTTTTACACCCTTAAAAAATGTTTATTTAAATATTTCACAAATTCCAATATTTACACCTCAAGCCAATTTAAATATTTCACAAATTCCAATATTTACACCTCAAGCCAATTTAAATATTTCACAAATTCCAATATTTACACCTCAAGCCAATTTAAATATTTCACAAATTCTAATATTTACACCTCAAGCCATTTTAAATATTTCACAAATTCCAATATTTACACCTCAAGCCAATTTAAATATTTCACAAATTCCAATATTTACACCTCAAGCCAATTTAAATATTTCACAAATTACAATATTTACACCTCAAGCCAATTTAAATATTTCACAAATTCCAATATTTCCACCTCAAGCCAATTTAAATATTTCACAAATTCCAATATTTACACCTCAAGCCAATTTAAATATTTCACAAATTCCAATATTTACACCTCAAGCCAATTTAAATATTTCACAAATTCCAATATTTCCACCTCAAGCCAATTTAAATATTTCACAAATTCCAATATTTCCACCTCAAGCCAATTTAAATATTTCACAAATTCCAATATTTACACCTCAAGCCAATTTAAATATTTCACAAATTCCAATATTTCCACCTCAAGCCAATTTAAATATTTCACAAATTCTAATATTTACACCTCAAGCCAATTTAAATATTTCACAAATTCCAATATTTACACCTCAAGCCAATTTAAATATTTCACAAATTCCAATATTTACACCTCAAGCCATTTTAAATATTTCACAAATTCCAATATTTACACCTCAAGCCAATTTAAATATTTCACAAATTCCAATATTTACACCTCAAGCCAATTTTAATCTCATAAGTTTCTTATAAGTGATACATGTCCAATATTCTAAAATACATTTATGGCATATCTGCCAATTGGGCCGTATTTTTAGAGACATCTTATAACCTGTAATAAAAAGCGATATTTTAGAATTCTGCATTTTTATGAAATAATTCGTTTAGAAAAGTATCATCTTCAACCAATCTACCACCATCCAACCAAAATACCAGCTTCAACCAAAATACCAGCTTCAACCAAAATACCAGCTTCAACCAAAGTACCAGCTTCAACCAAAATACCAGCTTCAACCAAAGTACCAGCTTCAACCAAAATACCAGCTTCAACCAAAGTACCAGCTTCAACCAAAGTACCAGCTTCAACCAAAGTACCAGCTTCAACCAATCTGCTACCTAGCTTACAACCAGATGCACGTGGAAGAAGATCTTGTACGTTTCATGCCTCTAGGTCTGGGCTTTTTAAACTTTTTACCTGATACACTTCTTTTAATAAAATTTAATCTCTGTTCACTCTAGATAAATTAATTGAATAGTATATTATGTTGCAAGACATATCTAAATTACCTGTGTTTAATACGATTTACATGCGAAAAGAACAAGTAAGCTCTAATTACATTCAGGGTTTCGGGCCATTGTCTTCATTTTTATTGTTATTTTCACAACATTCCGGACGATGTGTCCTTCGGCCTTCTTCAGGTGACTCTTGTCGAAATCGGGAGCCTACAGGATTGAACCTGCAACCTGATTGTCATTCAGAAGCTTAGGGAACAAACGCCATGTGG
The DNA here is from genome assembly GCA_963585895.1 of Sepioteuthis lessoniana. NCBI lineage: Eukaryota > Metazoa > Mollusca > Cephalopoda > Myopsida > Loliginidae > Sepioteuthis > Sepioteuthis lessoniana. Next base: position 53,634,751 of record OY757929.1, on the reverse strand, counting down.
CCGAAACATTGTGTATATATCATTAAAGATGAAGACAAGTGTCTGAAAATCCTGAATGATAAAAACCATCAAGCTTCGTCTCAAAAATTTAGACAACTAGAAAATAAAGGTTTTTGAAATATTTTTCTTTCGTGGTAATATGATTATATGCGTCTTCTAATACGTCGAAAAGATCCGGATCTTATAGGTCAGAACCAGATCGTTCGTTCATTTTAATGATCCGGATGTTTTGAATTGGTTAACAACATGTCACGCATGGCCTTCACACCCAATCAGGTATTCTGCAGAGATATCTGTCAACTTGTCAACATAAGCCTTCTGATTTATAAGTGAAAACTAGGAAATGCTCTGTCTGTAGATCCCCCAGAGTTTTTATTTCCATCAGACAAAATCTTATTCATTCCCAGGGTTCTATACTTTGGGAATCCTATCTGTGAATTATTCATATGTATTTACCCAACCAGTGTGCTATGAGCAGGATGCAACACAAAGTCATTTTTAAGTGGTTACCTTACCAAGGTTAAAGAGCCCAATCTGACCGAGTATTTACCCATACCTGGGGGTAGAATAGTTGGATTTATACTTTTCCTGAATACATAGGGTGTCTCAATATGCATGGGACCCATGTGACTGCTGATATATTGAGTGTCTCAATATACATGTTTATATAGGGTGTCTCAATATACATGGGACCCATGTGACCGCCAATAACTCTAATAATGTGTTCTTTTCTGTTTCAGATTTCTGTAACAGCTATCAATCCTCGATCACAATGCCTTGGACAAGAGAAGAAAAAATATTTTGCGTCACTAATTATTTGAAGACAAAATCATTCAAAACTGTCTCAAAATAAATCTAACCCATTAATATGATATTGATTTATTTCTGAGACAAGAAACTAAAAAAAAAATTGCATGTCTTGGAAGTTGTTATAATATCAATTTAAAAAAAAAATGATTTGATGTCTCTAGCTCAAAGGATGCATTTTTCCGGGACTTGTTCCAAATGACCGCCATTGAACTTGTCTCTGTAATAAATCATAATCATATTAATGAGTTGCATCTGTTTTGAGACTCTTTGTACATTACTTATACTATTCCAACATCTCTGACAATTATCCTCGTCTTTTTTAGCGAAGATTCCTTGTTGTGTGTTGACCAACGCGCTCGACAGTGACATCATAGAAAGCGGATTCGAACCTCAGTTGAACTATAACATCTATTTTCGGTTTAATAATCTAGAGAAAGGTTTTAACCTCCTTATCCTTCAAGCCATGTGTTAAATAGTACCACTACTGTTCTTCAACTAGGATGGCTTTGGGGTGTCCTCGTGGTGTAATGGTTAAAGCGATGAACTGCGGAATCGTAGTACGGGAGTTCGTACTCCAGTCGCGCTATTACGTTCACTTTCGGGCAAATACCCTTGGGAAAGGTATGAACCCCCTTATTCTCCCTCCAGCTATGGGTAAATAGTAGGACGGACTAGGTTCTTCAGCCTTGGTGAGGCAACTAGTCTAGGAGAAGGAAAACTCTGAATTCAAAACCTGTTAAACTCCGCTTAAAAATTGACCTTGTGTCATATCCTGCCCGAGCGGAGGGGTTGGTAAATAGTAACTAGGATGGCTTTGGCATCAGATAAACCATGAAGGTTTATATGCCATAAAAAAAATTCAGTTCTCTTGTGTCGTAGTTAGTATCCTTCATGAAATTTTGAACCAAACCCTTTATTTTATCAACAAGGGTAGAGTGTTTTCATGCTTTGTGGATTTACCAGTATGAAATATCAATTGATAACGACTCCATTTCTCTGAATTTTAGATAGATTAATTTGAAGTAGTTTATAGTTTATTTTTCAGGGAATTAGATAAGTTTATCAAAAATTTTAAAGAAAAGAAACTAAATAACATATTCACATATTCACATTGTCGTAGGAAGTTGACTCGACTACGCGAGTTCGAATCCTGAAGGAGGCTAGTTGCATTTCACTTTGCGATGATGCCATTGGGAAACTTATGACATTCTATTTCCAGCTTTGGGTGAATAGTTGGGTAGACTGAGTTCTTTAACCCTGCATAAAAACCGGCATAGAAGAAGAAAAAAATCTGACTTCAAATCAGTCGCAGACATGCCGGTGGGGCTCCACCAGGCTATTCCTGTCCAAGAATTCCTCCCCGACCAAACTAGGCTACGGAAAGAGTGCGTAATTAATATTCCGTTGCTATATTTTTCTTTTCTTGGTTGGACCGAAAACTTTTTGGCGTCTCTCCGTTGAGAATAATCTAATTTAGATTCATAAGAAGTTATATAAAAAATTTTTATACGATTTATTTTTAAAGTTCGAATTACAAAATGGGATGGATGAGTTAGTTGTCTCTTACATAGTTTTTAAAAATTGGCAGTTGTTCATGTTTCGTAATTTATCATTTAAATATTGATTCTCATTAATCTGACCGCGGATCAATATCTTAAATTAACTTTGGTTGGGTTTTATGGCATACCAACCATTGATGGTTATCTAATACTGTTTATAGACATATAACAAATATATGTGATAAAGTGGTTACAAGTATTATTTAGCACCAATAATTCCTTTTTTTTATTTATTAAAAAAAAAATTTAAAATTAAAAAAAATTAATTCTCAGATTAAGAAGCCTAATCTCAAAATGATTCCAATTAAAGACAATTATCAATAATTCTATTAAACATTATTCATTCTTTTGTACACAGTTAAATTGTTCCAAGTATTCTTATGTAATACCAATAATTCAATTGAGGTACACAGTTAAATAGTTTCAAGTATTTCTATCTAACACAAATAATTCTATTTAGCGTTAATCATTTGTTTTCAGACACTAAAGTGGTCACAAGTATTATTTAACATCAATAATTCTATTAAATATTATTCATTCTTTTGTACACAGTTAAATGGTTTCAAGTATTCTTATGTAATACAAATAGTTCAATTTAGGTACACAGTTAAAGAGTTTCAAATATTGCGATCATTAAATAGAATTATTAGTGTTACACTAATAATTCTATTAAACATTATTTATTCGTTTGTTAAATGGTTCCATGTATCGATTAGCATAACTGACAATTCAATTAGACAGTCATTTATTTACACATAGTTAAATGATCAAACAGTTCTATTTCAAACAATTCAACATAAATCATTTATTTGCACAGAGTATAAATGTCAATCAGTTCTATTTGACATTTTGATGGGACCTGATCAGGTATTACCTCTTCGGGCTGAGTGAGTCTTGGAGTAATGGCAACGAAGAGGTTGTCCGCATTCAACAAAACACTAGGGCTAGAGTCTCACCATCAAATATTTAGTATAATATCCAGGACATTCGTTGGAGGTGGGGGTCGTAATCCTTTGCGGAGATGCAGTCGGTATATTCTGCAGCCCCAGCCGACTTGGCTTCTCCGATAAGAATAGCATATTTCAAATTTTTAAAAAACTTATGCCGCTCCTCGAAGCTAACCACAACGGCAACTCACATTTTCGAGATTTCGGAGTTAAGCTAACTGATATTCTTGATTGGCAAGAAAAGAATTTGTAAACATTTTCCCTGCATTTTCCTTATTAATCTCGAAGACTGATGTTCATGATATTCTCACGGTGCTTTCACCCTAACAGTGTTGGGTGTCTTTCATTGACGATATTATTACTCCAGCACACGCCATAGTATTCTAGCAATGATTATTACATATGTTTATGCAATTAGCGTCTGATACCATTCACTTGGTATCAAGAGGCAGCAAGCTATCTTAATGATCCAACAGTCATCTCAGTATTCATGTCGATTTAATTATTACTTGAACTTAACGAGTTGTCATGCCATTCGTATTGTATGACTTTCACAGAAGTCCAAGTGGCAGTAAGTCTCCACAATACTCCAGTACTCTCTGCAATGTTCTCACCGATTTTAATAATGCAATAACTTGTTAAAATATTTTCCTCGATTTGAAATTCTTTCTTCGACTCTCATAGTAAATATCTTCAAGACTTTATTTGATTTTTTCTGAAAATTTTTGTTATATTGAGTTCAGCTAACGTTTTTAAATGTGAACAGTTGAATGAAAGGAACGGGAAAAAAAGGACCCAAGTCATCTTTTGTCACCGACACTAGGTAAACAATGATGTTAATGTTCAAAAGGAATGTCACAATAAAATTGAAATGTCTCGATATTTCAAGAATAAACCCCCTCAATGCGTCAACTACATAGGGTTGCGTATAAAGGGCGCACAGGATTATATATATATATATATATATATAGAGAGAGAGTGACAGAAACAGAAAGACAGACACAGAAAGACAGAGAGACAGAGAGACAAAGACAGAGACGGAGACTTAAAGAGATATAAAGAAACAGAAACAAGAAGATAGATAGATAGATAGATAGATAGATAGATAGATAGATAAGAAAACAGAAAAAGAAAAAGGAGAGAAGGAGGTGGAGGGATAAAGAAAGAGAAACACTGAGACAGAAAACGAAGAAGAGAAACTGACAGAGAAAAACAGAGTTACAAAGAGAAGCGGAGAAAGAGAGATAGACGGAGACAGGCAGACATACGGAGAAGGAGTGACAGCCACACTGGAAAAGAGATTGAGAGAGGAGCAGAGATAGAGAGAGAGAGAGAGAGAGAGAGACAGAGAGAGAGACAGACAGAGTGCCCTGAGCTAAATAATGGTTCTTGATGTTGGTTTGCATCCTAACGACGAACGTTCAGTTTGTTTGCTTCCCTTTACCTCTTGACGGTCAGTCTATTATAATCAGTTATAAGGTACGTAACGTTCAATCCGTGGTTTGTTTGCTACAAAAGCGACATCAGCTGCCTATCAACAGTTCTTCTCCTCGCTGACAAGGAAAGGCGAGCGAGATCATCATACTTTTTCATAAATTCAAATTGAGAACTAAGTAAATAATACAAATAAGTCTCCTCGAATCTTTCAGCATCTTCTTCAATATCATCGCAGAATCTGGAATTGATTTTGGCACAGTTCCCAGTGCGTCAAATATTATGGGCACAACCCTAACCGCCATTATTCACACAGCTTTCTATCTATCTACATTCCGGGAGTGAGGTTTTTCTATTCCTATTTCATTTTTTTCTTTTCTTTTTCATCATTATTCTGTGGTCTGCTGGCAGATACATGTCTGCAACCAGGCAGAAACGATGATTATATGAATTTGTTATACAGGTCGAATTCAGTTGCTTTCTCAAGAGATCAAGTGACAACCAGTCAGGTCGCTAAAACCAGGCGTCTCTTCGGTATCTATACTGGAAATAGAGCACCATGACTCTTTCCATCTGTCCCTATCGTCTATCGCTCCAGACAGGTCATCTAGACTGCACCCAGTGTCAGTACAGAACTGATGCTTGTTAGCCCTCGCTGGTCAGTCATGTCTAGGCGTTCAAAGAAGGTCGTTTATGAGTTCTTCGTTCTCCTTGAGTGGCCAGCATGTTATATTTGTCTTTCTTGGATGGTTTAGGAGATTAAGGGGTTGATAGCTGAACAGTCGCTGCTTTGTGGGGTGCTGCATCCAAAATTTGATCGAAACAGCACACAGCATCCTTACGTAGAATAGACAATATATATATATATATATATATATATATATATATATATGTGTGTGTGTGTGTGTCTGTGTGTGTCTGTGTCTGTGTGTTTGTGTGCATGTGTGTCAAAAGTTTATATATATAGTAAAAGCAAAAGGAGAAATAGTTGAAAGAAAACTGTGTTACGTCAAATTTCGAAATTGATCAGGCTTGACATTTATAAAGCTAAGCTTGGTACGGAACAATGTGAAATAGTAGAAGGAAGATTGTTTTGCGCCAATCCCCAAGTCAGTAATGGAAACCATTGATTTTTTTTTCTCGGTTTTATTTAATGCACCAGCACATTCATCACAATTCAAATACCGTGTATCTATTCTTCGAATTTTTACATAGGAACGAACCATTTGCGATCACGAACACATGATGCGTAGGAAAAAAAAAAAAAAAAAAAGAAAGAAAAAAAGGAAATCTATTTCAAAAGTGATACTTCTGCAAAACATTAGCTTGTCAATAGAATTAGATTTTCTCTTGTAAATAGAGAGAGTTTGTGTACGATTCGAGGTATTAAGAAAATCTAAAATGCGCATGAACAGTTTGGTTTCTTTGTTTAATGACGTATTGCTGTTTTGTGGGGAGCTGCATCCAGAATTAGTTCAAAACAGCATATAGAATTCTTGCGGAGAATATATATATATATATATATATATATATCATGTGTTATCTAATGCCAAAGCCATTTTGCAGCAGAGCACCAGTGATACGATTTAAGCCATAGATTAGGGAGTTGGGTATAAGGAAGTACCTACCTTTTCCACGGGTGTTGGTTCGAAAGTGATCGTAATTGCCCGAGTGGAGTTCGAACTCGCTTACTCTAAGGCTGCATCCCATCACTTTAGACATTACGCTATGGACCTCCATTAGTGAGTATTGCTATTTACTAAAGCATGAATTTGTACAGTAAAAGCTGACATGGTAAAAAATCATGTTCCACCAATTTTCTGGATGAAGATTGTTTGGTTGTGTTTTACGGCATATAAACCCTAGTAGGTTATAATCCTGTTTATACACAAATATATATATATATATATATATATATATATATTCTTTAAAGAAAAAAAACAAAGACCGGTTACACTAGGATTATAAATTTATTTCCATCCTGTTTTGTGTTTCTGATGTAAACCAAAAACACGAAGAAAATTATAACAGGACTTCTTCAGATCTTATGGATAAAATAAAACAGAATAGACACAGCGGGGAGAGGAAGAGAGGTGAAGAGTTATCTCCTCGTTTTATAAAACTTCCGTTTTTTTTTTCTTCAGCTCTCTTCGTCTTTGGTTTTTTCTTTAAAGAAAGAATTGCTCTGTAATATTAGTTACATTGAGCTCTCTACCAAGAAAATTTAAATGTTCAGCCTTTGAATGACTTTCTTGTACTGAAGGAATTACTCCCAACTCTGGTTTAACTGGATCGAATTATACTTATATATATATATATATATATAAATGATTTGTAAATTAATAGTTTGTAGGTGACATCTTTAAACAAGCCAGAGCTCATTTATTCGCACACAGTTAAATGATTTTAAGTATTGTGATGTAACACTAAGAATTTAGTTTAAAATCAGCCGTTTGATAGATATACATACATATATGAATGCCTTGCTTAATTTGGCACATAGTTTATTCGGAGCTTAAATATTATGTTATGTCAATATACCACTATGGCACGTAGGAGAAATTGTGAGAGGAAGATCGTGAAACGCCACTCTTCCTTACTAAGGAATCTTCTAAAAGATTGTGTTTCTGCAATATTCCTAATGGATTAAAACTGATATTTAACTTTGTACGGTAAAAATACAAATACTATGAGGAAGAGTGTCTGACAGTTTTCTAAATGAAGAAAATTGATATTTGCTCAGCTTAACTTCGTATTGTACGAAGCGAAATAATGTGGGAAAGATTGTGTTCCGTCAGTTTTCCAAGTGGAAAGGAAGTTAGTACTTAAACTTCGTACGGTACAAAGCGAAGAAATTTGAGGAAGAATGTGTTCCGCCACTAAGATCGTAATTCATGAATTTTATTTATGCTCGAACAAAAAAGCTATAAAACAGGTTGCGTTTAATGTATATAGTTTTGTTCTTAGAAATTTACTTTGGAACGAAAAATCCGCGGGAGAAGAAAAAGAAGAAACTTATCTTTAAAATATTATCGACTTGTGGAATTGGTACTGAATATATGTGCTTTAATCAAACAGGCGACATTTCCACACTAAACGGAACCTCTCTGAAACTGGTAGACAAATTCACCTACCGAGGAAGCAGTGTCTCATCAACCGAAAAAGACATCGACACGCGGCTAACGAAGGCATGGACGGCTATCGATAAGCTATCGATCATATGGAAATCAGACCTGACCGATAAAATGAAACGCAGTTTCTTCCAGCGGTCGTGTCGATACTGCTGTATAGATGCACCACTTGGACGCTAACAAAACGGCTAGAGAAGAAGCTAGACGGCAATTACACAAGAATGTTGAGAGCAATATTGAATAAGTTCTGGCGGCAACACACCACAAGGCACCAACTATACGGCCACCTGCCTCCCATCACGAAAACTATCCAAGCTAGACGAACCAGACATGCAGGACACTGCTGGAGAAGCAGGGACGAGCTCATAAGTGATGTACTCCTATGGACCCCAAATATGGCTGGGCAAAAGCAGGACGACCAACACGAACATACATACGGCAGCTATGTGAGGATACGGGAGGTAGCCCTGAAGACCAGCCTGAGGCGATGAACGATAGGGAGAAGTGGCGAGAGAGGGTCAGGGATATCCGTGCTAGTGGCACGATAATGATGATGATGATGGAATTGGTCCTAATATATATTTACTCAACACCTCCACCATTAGCAGGATGTAACACGAGGTCAATTTTAAGCAGAATTTAACAGGTTTAAATTCTGAGATTAAATTCCTAGATCAGTTGCCGTACTAGGGTCAAAGAGCATAGTCTGGCCGACTATTAACCTGTAGGTGGAGGGAGAATAATTGGATTTATACCAATCCGAAGCGTATTAGAACAATGTGAAATCCAAACAGCTTGGAGCAGGATTTGAACTCTGTTGTCTATTTCCTATGAGGAAAAGCGTAGCGTAGAGTATGGAAAAAAATAATACCAGGAAGAAAATTGTGATCTTAACACGAGCGCCTGCTAGAATTTTGAATCATAGGCGAATTATGGGTATATTTACTCATATATGCGTTAAGGCGTTTGCCTAATACAAGACATGCATTAGAAAGTTTGGACAATTGACAACCTTCATCTTATATTTCATGCACAAAAGATGTCTCCCATTTTTCTTAGCAGTTGATGTGTGTAAAGCTGGTTCAACTTTTCATAAACAATTACAAACAATAAAAACATGGATAATCAGGAATCAGCCGGAAATTACAAACGCGGAACTGAATACAAAATTCGATGCAAAAAAAATGCCCCTTGTAATGTTGTCTGCTTTTTTCATTTTGGGGAACTG
>OY757929.1:53600642-53620642 GCA_963585895.1 Sepioteuthis lessoniana | reverse complement strand
GGGGGGATGGGAAATTAATAATAATTACACTTTTGAAATTTAAAAAAATTCCGATGAGACCAGGATACCGGCTCATTGGCCTAGTGTGTAGAGTGTTCGCCAATGGTCCGGAAGACCGGGGTTCAATCCCAGGTCGAGTCATACCAAAGACTTAAAAAATGGTACTTGAAACCGCCTTGCTTAAAACTCAGCATTATAAGGTACGTATCAAGGGTAAAGTTGAGCAATCCAGGGAAAGCAGTAGCGCCCTCCCCTACACCTCGGTGTAGTAGCTGTTGGAAAGGGAATCATCGGATCGCCCTCGACTACAGTCGCCAACTTTACAACTTATATATGTTTTTAGTTTTCTCTTTTTTTACTGGATGTTTTTCTTCCTCAGATATCAGTTTGTAAATTTTTTAATTTACAAATTACATCATCGTTTTTTTTTCACGCCGCCAGAGTTATAGAAATATCTATATCTCTCTCTCTATCTATCCATCTATATATATATATATATATATATATATATATATATATATATATATATATATATATATATACTTCCTTATAACATATGATCCAAATTTGGGTCAATGAATTAATATGTTTAATTGTGCGTAGTAGAGAGGAGTTTTAGTCATTTAAAAACAATTTTACCATCGCACTCCTAGTAGCATTTGTAAATTTAAATATATATATATATATATATATATATATATATATATATATATATATATATATATATATATATATGTATATATATATCAACTGAAACCCATTATAACCGGAAGTTCTTTGTGGGTTTTTCCTGGAGTTTACTTGTTGTTAACCATTTCCTGTCAAGTTGTATTCGACAGATTTTTTTAGATTACACAGTAACTGTATGAAAGCATAATTCCTGATTTAATATTTTGGATCATTGTTTTTTTCAGTAAATTCTAACGTGGTAGGCAGAGTGGATATCAACTTGGTTATAAGCGAGCCGAGTTTAAATTCCGACCGGATCTGTTTGAATTCACTTCAACTTAATATCCCAAAGTAAGAATCCACTTATCAGATCAAGTGGGTTCTCTATTCTTGGTAGAAGTAACCCCACCAGGAGAATGAACGTTCTAAATTCGAAAGCCTGGATAAGGCAACAGTAAATTACTTTACCATCCTTACAAAAAGCCCTGTCAAAACTTAGTTTACCGGGAATGTAAGTTTACAGAAGGGGGATTCCTCGTGATGTAATTCTGCACTACGTCATCGCTGTAAACGAGTTCGAATTCCAGTCGTACTATATTTCGTTCACTTCGGACAAATACCCTTGGGAAAGGTATGAACCCTTCTTATATTTCTAGCTATGTGCTAAATAGTATAACTAGTGGTTTTCTAAAAGGATGGCTTTGGCATTAAATAACCCACAAAGGTTGATATGCCATTACACAGAGAAACGAAACCAAAGCAAAGTAATGAGAGCAATTATCCCCAAGTTTTGGAAGAGACAATTTCTTATATTTCTTTAGAGATATAAACTACGCAAAGAAAAAGTATTTGTTCTATAAGAGGTGACGTTCACACAACTTACCGAGTCAACAAAATATATAATTATTTAGATGATTTATTTTCTTACCGACATAGAGATTATTGATATAACTCTTTTGGGGTAAAAACTATTTAAAAATAAAAATAGAAATGTTGTCTTGTGTTACTTCGAATCTATAATAACCATCTAAGCAAAGTATAATAGAATGAAGAGGATGAAAAAATGATGAAAACGAAGGAGAAAGAGAACGAGAAAAAATACGTGAGAATGAATAGGAAGAAAAAAGAAAACGCAAGGATAGAAATGGAAACAAGAAAACAGTGTGGAAAAAAAAGAGGGGAGAAAAGAATGAGAAAAGTACAATAGAAAGAAGAAGAAGAAGAAGAAGAAGAAGAAGAAGAAGAAGAGAAATAAAAATAAGTAGTAAAAGAAGAGAGAGTGGGGAAAAAAGAAGAGAAAAAGTATAAGATTACGAGAAGAAGAAGAAAAAGACAGAGAAGTCGAAAAGCATGAAAAAAAGATATGATAAGAATAATGAAAATAGACAGTAAAGAAGAGAGAAGAAAATATATACGTGAATGAATAGAAAAATAAAAAAAAGTCAAAGTAACTGAAAAAAGGAAAAAAGAGTGAAAAGAAGAACAAGGAAAAAAACGAAAGAAGAAATATGAAAAAATAAAGCGAAAGAAAAAGAAAATCCTGGAAAAAAGTTAGAAATTTCCTTCCAATTATCATTTCCTAATCCAACTTCGCATAGAGTCAAGAACATCATAGATAAAAAAATATCTTAGAGAAAATATTAGCTTATATATATATATATATATATATATATATATATATATATAAAGCAAATGTGTTTAAGGCTTTTGTTCTATTTTTATATTAAAAAAAAAGAAAGAAAAAAAAACAGGCAATAACGCTGACGCTTAAAACAAGGCTGGTAATACGCGCGGCACCTAATCGAAATTTGTCTCGACTTGAAGGCACTTACACGACTCATAAACATCCATTACTCCTGATAAAGCACTTAAAAAAACCAAGGAGTTATTTTACCAGGGTGGGTCAAAAGTGTTATAATATTTTGGTATGTGCTAGTTTGCAACACATATATCACGTGACCGAAGTAGTTCAAGCCGTGGTAGGTACCCGCTGTGGTTGGTAGTATCGTGGTACGCTGACACGTTGTGTAGTGCTTTATTCTGTGTTGGATTTGAAAACCGCTCAGATGAACTCTTCGGAAACTTATGCTTGATTAGTTGGAACTGGGCCATAACACTGCAGAAGCGAGCAAAACATATTTGTGGTGCGAAAGATGAAGGTAGAGTTCCTCAAAGAAAAGTAACCAGATGGTTCAAGAAATTTCGCACGGGTTGCAAGTACCTCGACGATCAGGCAAGGCTAGATAGGCTTAAAAGCATGAGTTTCAAGTCCCTGTTGCAAATCTGACGAGAAGAATTTGGAGAGTATTAGGCGTGTTGGGCATTTCACAATCCAGCTGGTTGGTTGGTTAGGTTGGGTTGGATTTTATGGCATATCAACCCTCGTTGGTTATTTAATATCAAATCCTCTTTATACATATGGTTTGTAAATGTATAGTTTGTAGATAACATCTTTAAACGAACAAGAACTCATTTGTATGCACACTGTTAAATGGTTATACATATGATTTGGAGGTGTCCGTGGTGTAATGGTTATCGTCGTAGGAAATGGACACGGTGACACGAGTTCAAATCCTGGACGAGACTGATTACATTTCACATAGCACTAATACCCTTGGGAAAGCTATGAATCCAATTGTTCTCCCTCTAGCTATGGGTAAATAGTAGGGCAGACTATGTTCTTCAGCCTTGGTGAGGCAACTAGTCTAGGAGAAGGAAAACTCAAAATTCAAACCTGATAAACTCCGCTTAAAAATTGACCTTGTGTCATATCCTGCCCGAGCGGAGGGGTTGGTAAATATGATACATATGATTTGTAAGTCAACATTTCGTTGGTTATCTTATATTAAAATGAGTCAGAGCTAAATCGTTTGCACACAGGTATTACTTTTCCCAGTCGGCTGGGGCTGTAGAATGCACCGATTGCACCTCTGCAGGACATTCGTTGGGGTTGGGTTGCATCTCTCTTGAGGTGAAGTCGGCGTATTCTACTGAAGACTCAGAATAGGACTTCAGAAATAAACTTACCAACTTCGCCATCCATACATCCATATTTACCAACTCCTCCGCTCGGGTAGGATATGACACAAGGTCAATTTTTAAGCGGGGTTTAACAGGTTTGAATTTAGAGTTTTTCTTCTCTTTTAAACTAGTTGCCTCACCAAGGCTGAAGAACCTAGTCAGCCCTACTATTTACCCATAGCTGGAGGGAGAACAATTGGATTCATAGCTTTCCCAAGGGTATTAGTGCTATGTAAACTTACATTCCCGGTAAACTGCGTTTTAACATGGCTTTTTGTAAGGATGGTTAAGTAATTTACTGTTGCCTTATCCAGGCTTTCGAATTTAGAACGTTCATTCTCCTGGTGGGGTTGCTTCTACCAAGAATAGAGAACCCACTTGATCTGATAAGTCATCTATAGCTGCTAAAGAAGTGGATTCTTACTTTGGGATATTAAGTTGAAGTGAATTCAAACAGATCCGGTCGGAATTTAAACTCGGCTCGCTTATAACCAAGTTGATATCCACTCTGCCTACCACGTTAGAATTTACTGAAAAAAACAATGATCCAAAATATTAAATTAGGAATTATGCTTTCATACAGTTACTGTATAATCTAAAAAAATCTGTCGAATACAACTTGACAGGAAATGGTTAACAACAAGTAAACTCCAGGAAAAACCCACAAAGAACTTCCGGTTATAATGGGTTTCAGTTGATATATATATATATATATATATATATATATATATATATATATATATATGTGGCTGAGATTAGGTGATCCGTGTGTATGTCAAAGTCCCATAGGAGTTTATGTGTATTATTATTATTATTATTATTATTTTACTCTTTTGAGAGTTTTTCACACCGGTGTTAGCTGATGGGTTTCCACTGGATTCTGAGTGACAGCAAGTCTCCTCAAGTCTCCTGGACTATTCTTAGTATTCTGGCCGATCTCAACAATGTTGTAGTTTGGATGGTCTCTGCTCGTCCTCCTATTTCCCAGCCCTTCAGTCTCGGTACCAATACTTTGGTGACTGTAACGAGTGCATCAATTACAATTGGTATCGCTATCGCTTTCATGTTCCATGGTTTCTTTCAGTTCTCTAGCAAGGTCCAGGTACTTATCTTTTCTTCTCACTTTTTTTCAATTTCATTCAAAATCCACTATCTGGCAGATTCTCTTTTGTTGTTGTTGTTATAATTATTATTATTATTATTATTTGTAGTAGAAGTAGTAGTAGAAGTGGTAGTTATAGTGGTAGTAGTTGTAGTAGGAGAAATCTTAAAAAGAATGGTTGGCGCAAAAATTTGTTAGGCTGTTTTATCAGGCAAGTGTTCAGTCTATTATTATTCTGCAATGGTATTGTCAATGATAGATATTATGAGAATGAAATTCTAAAGAAGCATTTTATTCCCTTCATTCGACAGCTTTCTTATTACACTCTGGCTATATGACAAGGCATGATATGTTCGTATTCATTTGGCCATATTAATTAAAAAAAAAAACCTTTTCTGAGATCGTGAAATTCAGGCATTGTTTTGGATTGGTCAGTCTCCAGAACCCGTAACATTCCATACATTCACAGTAAATATTCAAGCCAGAGCGGTACTCAAGAACATTCAGAAAAAAAAAATTAATTATTAGCCACAGTTCAGCAAGATTGGTAAAAGCTGGAATTCTTGTTAATAAAGAAGAATGTTAAACTGTTATGAAACACACATAAAAAGGTGAGATATTAAGTTCTTTTAATATATATATATATATATATATATATATATATATATATATATATATATATATATATATATATAAAGCCGAGTCTCGAGCCCTGGTCACTATGATGCATCTAGCCTACCCGAAAGTAGCCCAGCCGACACGGTGGCCTTACGACCTCAAGTCTACCTTTGCTGGACAGATCCACTGGGGAACCAGTGGGGGAATTATAAGTCATTTGTCAACCAAACAAGAAAAGCAAACGGTCTTGTTTTTATTTTTAAAAAAATTATGCAATTTGGATTAGGGAGATGGGGTGGCTGAAGTTTTGTGTTTTTTTTTCTAAATTTTCATAAGGAATTTCTCATTATTTCTTTGTCTGAAGATGTAGATCTAACATTTCAAAAAAATATAGGGTCTGCTGAAATAGTTATTATTACCAAAAAATATAATTTTCTAAGGTTTTTCTTTTATATGGAATTATTTGCGCTGTATTTTTATTTATTATTATTTTACATTGAACCCTCTGTTGGATTTTGAATTACATGGATATTGAAGAAGGAAAATCCTAAAACAGAATCGTTCCCAGCATCGGCTGACTCGGCTTTAGATAATATATATATATATATATATATATATATACATACATACATACATATATATATATATATATATATATATATATATATATATATATATATAAGCATGTTTCATTAAATGATAAAGACAAATTTAGTCTGTATCATTTATTTCCGAAAAGTGTACTTTTGTTGTCATTATAGTGGTGAGCCGCAGGTTCATGTATTTTGAAATATGTGTAGTTAGGAAGCAGTTGTTCATTTAAGCCTGTTTCATTAAATAATAAAAACAAATTTTTTCTGTACACTTATCAGAAAACTTGAAAGGGTCTTAAATAAATTATACAGACAAAATTTGTCTTTATTATTTAATGAAACAGGCTTAAATGAACAACTGCGGCCTAACTACACATGCACACACGCACACACACATACACACACACACACACACACACATATATATATATATATATATGGAAGTCAGACCTGACTGATGAAATAAAACGCAGTTCTTCCAAGCAGCGGTCATGTGGATACTGCTATATGGGTACACTATATGGACGCTAACTAAACGTATGGAGAAAAAGCTTGACGACAACTACACAAGAACGCTGCGAGTAATATTGAACAAGTGCTGGAGACAGCTCCCCCAGAAAGCAGCAGCTCTACGGTCACCTACCACCCATTACGAAAACTATCCATATTAGACGAACCAGACATGCGGGACACTGCTGGAGAAGTAGGGACGAGCTCATAAGTGATGTACTCCAGTGGACCCCTTCACATGGCCGAGCAAAGGCTGAACGACCAGCTCGAACCTGCATACAGCAGCTCTGTGCCGATACATGATATAACCCTGAAGACCTGCAGGACGATAGGGAGGGGTAGCGAGAGAAGGTCAGGGATATCCGTACTGATGGTGTGACATGATGATGGTGATATATATATATATATATATATATATATATATATATATATATGCGTTTGTGTGTGTGGGTGTTTTTTTGTCATTATCTACTTATCGATTACATTAATTATTATTATCAATAATATTTGCATATAATCTTACACGCATTGTAATCTAAAAGCATCGGAAGAATGATATAAATAAATAAATAAATAAAAGGAAACGTCTTATTGGAGAGAGAGAGGGGGGGAATTGGTAAGAAGAGAGAGGGTGGATGAGTTTGGTTTAGTTTGGTTTCTTTGTTTAATAGCATATCAACCGTTTTTTAGGTCATTTAATGCCAAAGATATTCTCTTAGAAGAACAGTAATGGTACTTTTTAACCCATAGCTGGGAAGAAAAGGGGGTTCATACCTTTCCCAAGAGTATTTGTCCGAAAGTGAACGTGATAACGCGACTGGAGTTCGAACGCGCTTATTACGATTCTGTAGTCCATCGCTTTAACCATTACACCACGAGGACTGCCCCCCCCACCCCGAGGGTGGATGGGAAGGAAATGTTTAGGGAAAGAGAAGTTGGCGAAGGAGGTAGAAATGGATAGCGATTAAGTAAGCTTGGCTTAGGTGTGGCACAAGGCCAGAAAAATGGGAGGCACAGTTGATAATTAAAGAGAGTGTTTAACCTGCTTATGTGATTTAAAACAAACCAAAAAAAACAAACAAACAAACAAACAAACAAACTAACAAACAAAAACACGTAAGAATTAAAAGCCATTGTTTTCCCACTAGATTCTAGTTTGCTACGGTAAGTACAGGCGAAATAAATGCTGACCCATGAACTAAAAGCATATGTCCATGGTTATTTGAGCTTTGTTTCATTTAACTTATTCTCTCTCAATCTCTCTCCCTACTTTGTGGCATACATAAGATTTCTCCACGTCTCTCTCTCTCTCTCTTATCTCTCTCCCCACCCCCTCTCTCTCTTTTGTAGTCATTTATTAAACCAAAACTTGTTTTGCTTATAGGGGACTCAGTAAAAATCGAACTCACTAAGCTAATTTAGCCTGTAAATGAATACCCCTCTTCTTTCTGCATACTTATAGCTGGAAGCTTTACACTGGCGAACGATAGGTTACGGAAGTGTATTGATAAATAGATTCGGTTGAATTTCCATGGGAACTGCTAGTCAAGATGATACTAACAGTATATTTTACGAAATAAACGCTTCATCGGCAGATTATGAATAAGAACATGTAAAACGTATACTGTGTTCTGTAAGGCTTGAACTAAGGGAAGTGCAATCTCAAATGGCCTACTGATTTAACATCGACCGTTTATATTCTGATCAAAGGAGAATACAAAAAAGCCTCTTTTTTACTAAGATGTTTTTTCCATTCTTAATGATAAAAAAAAAATCATTTAAAAAGTGTATATTCGGCAAAAAGTCGTGTATATAAGTATGTTATACATTTGAAAAGATTATCCTCATTTGCCGTTCAGTGTTAAGAGATGCATGCTGTGTCTTTTGATTTTTGTATTTACTTACACGGTCGAGTGGGTAGAGTGTTCGCCAATGATCCGGGGGACCTGGATTCAATCCCAGGTCGCGTCATACCAAAGACTTTAAAAATAGTACTTGAGACCTCTTTGCTTAACACTTAGCTATATAAGGTACGTATCGAGGGTAAAGTAGGGCAATCCAGGGAAAGGAGCAGCGCCCTCCCCTACACCTCGGTGTAGTAGCTATTGAAAAGGGAGCCTTTACACGAAGTAAAACGCAAACAGCCTTATTCTGCATTTGAACTCGGGTGGCCAATTCCATTTCCCGAAAACGATACCCATTACACTAAGTGGGTCTCTATAGAAGTGCTAATTTACTAAGAGTAGTACGAGGCTCGAGTTATGGGTCACTCAGAGGAAATCAATCTCGCTGACAACCATCCTCGGCACAACGGTAGGCACCATGCTTTTAAATGAGCAAATAATTGCATAGCACATAAAATAGATATAGTTGCCAAAATCTCTAGAGAGAGTGGGAGTACTGTTATTTATCATATTTACCCAACCCCTCCACTCGGACAGGATATGACACAAGGTCAATTTTTAAGCGGAGTTTAACAGGTTTGAATTCAGAGTTTTCCTTCTCCTAGACTAGTTGCCTCACCAAGGCTGAAGAACCCCAGTCTGCCCTACTATTTACCCATAGCTGGAGGGAGAATAATTGGATTCATACCTTTCCCAAGGGTATTAGTGCTATGTGAAATGCAATCGGTCTCCTCCAGGATTTGAACTCGTATCATCGTGTCCATTTCCTATGACGATAACCATTACACCACGGGAGTGCTGTTATTTATATTGTTTACACGATTCGGATGATTGTCCTCCTCTTGGCAGCTATTCTCACAACGTTTTGACTGCGGTTTTCTTTCGGCCTTGTTCGTGTTTAGTGCACTTTAATGTCAGCCCGAAAAACTGATAAAACCGTACGCAACAAATTATCTTCGTGGCAACCCTTTCTATCTTAAAGGTGCCAGAAATAAAGGCAAAAGTTCAACCGCGTCGAGAGAAACTGTTAATGAAAATTATTTCTAACAAAATATCAATACACATTAAATTACATATATATATATATATAAACAAGATTTGGTGTTAATTAGCCCACACGGGTTTATATGTCATTAAAAAACAGCCAACCAACTAAAATTCTCTGCTAACTTCTCTCTTGCATTCCAACAAATTATTTATTAATAAAAATATTTTTTTACAAACTATTCGCTTGCAAATCATATCTACAATCGTTGCCCAAAAGAAATAAAATTTGGCATTAAATAATCCCCAAAGATTGATACGCCATTAAATGATAACCAAATCAATAAAGATAGTTACTTACAAACTATTTATTAATAAAAATCATATACACAGCCCGACCAACAAAAACAAAATATGGCTTTGAATAACCTGTAAGGGTTGATATATCATTAAAAATTAAACAAAGCAAACAAAAATATTTCCCTACAAACAATTCGCTCGCAAATCATGTATACAATCCAAC
Organism: Sepioteuthis lessoniana; assembly: GCA_963585895.1. NCBI lineage: Eukaryota > Metazoa > Mollusca > Cephalopoda > Myopsida > Loliginidae > Sepioteuthis > Sepioteuthis lessoniana. Next base: position 53,610,718 of record OY757929.1, on the reverse strand, counting down.
CAACAAAAAACAAGACATTGCTTTGAATAACCTGCAAAGGTTGATATGCAATTAAACATTAAACAAACCAGAGAAATAGTTTTCCTTACAAACTAATTGTTTACAAATAATATATGCAAAAAGCAAACAAAAATAATCCATGATATTATGCAATAATAATACACGCACTTATACCTTATGGTAATTTACCAAGCTTTTGCTTAGATGTAGCACAAGGCTGCATGAATTGGGCACCCAATGAGAATCGAACTCACTCGTGTAGTTTTGCTAGTCTACCTTGCTAACCATTACACCACCCGAGGTGCCCGTACGCACTTATACCTTATACATTTACATACACAGTGGGGGTGCCCGTGGTATAACGGATATCGTTAATGGAAATTGTGTCCATGGTGATCCGAGTTCAAATCCTGGATAAGGCCGTTTGTATTTCACATACTGTTAATACCCTTGAAACAAATTATTCTCGCACTAGCTATGGATAAATAGTAAGGCAAACTTGGTTCTTTATGGTAACCAGTCTAGGCGAAGGAAAACTTTGAAGTCAAACGTATTAAACACCTTTTTAAAATTGGCCTTGTGTTGCATGCTTCTCGAGGCGGAAGGGGTTGGTTAATACCCACGCATATGTAAATCTATACGTGTGTGTGTTGTTCGATTTTACGGCATGTCAAACCTTGTTGGGTTATTTTATATCAAAGACACTTGAACAATTATGGTTTTAGTTTGATTTGGTTTCTTTCTTTTTATGGCATATAAACCTTCGTGGGTTATTTAATACCGAAACTATACTTGTGCAAGAGCAACCATGGTACTGTCTTCGTGGTGTAATGGTTAAAGCGCTAGACTACGAAATCAGACAAATACCCTTGGAAAGGTAAGAACCCCCTTATCCGCCCAGCTATGGGTTAAATAGTACCACTACTGTTCTTCTAGATGAATGGCTTTGGCATTAAATAACCCAATAAGGTTTATATTTCATTAAAGAAAGAAACAAACAAACAATAATGGTACCATTTAAGCCATTGGTCAGAGGGTTAGGGAGTTCATAACTTTCTCAAGAGTATTAGTCTGAAAATGAACGTAATAGCGCAACTGGAGTTCGAAATCGATTACTACGTTGGAGCAGTTCAGAACGATAGCCACTACGTCACGAGGCTTCCTAAAAACAATTAGACTCTCCAATTGCATACGGTGCAAAAATGTAACTTTACAATCATTCTAAGCAAGGTAATACTTCACACAGTATGAATGCTTGGAGGGACAGTATATTAATGTTGTTCACAGTCATTTTAAACATCATCTTAACTATATTTGATCAACGCATTGGACCCTTACAGATACTCGAACTCTGTTTAAGTGTCATATCTTGAACAACCAGTTTTTGTAGGTGTGTCTAATCCCCCTCTGCTGAGGAAGTAGTCTGTTTATTTCATATATATATATATATATATATATATATATATATATATATATATATATATATATATATATATATATATATATATATATATATATATATATAATGTGTGTGTGTGATGGTTAATTTTGGATCATATATTATGTGCTATTTTTAGACAAAATACAATCCTCTTTTAATTATTAGTCATTTCGTTGGCTCCCCTTTAGTCGTACATTCCTGAGAATTATTTTAAAAAAATCTGCAAATAGAGATCGATCGACCCATCCATTCTCCTTTTTAATTTCTGGTTTATTAGGTGACACCGAATCACCAGTTCGTAGAATCGACAAAAAGAACAACAACAACAACAACAAAAAAATGTATATATCAGCGAAATGACCAGGACGTCCATTTCGGCGACAAGAATATTATCCATTTCGGGAACGAATGGAAAGAGGTCATTTCCTATTAGACGAATTTCCCGAACGACCAATATACGTTAGGACGTTTCTCTCCGCATAGGTTTGAGGTCAGCGAACAAATCAGAAATTCTTTGATAATTCATGCAGTTGCTTTAAGATGAAAGGCGTCAGTCTCGGGTGGAAGCTATTCTATTATTTCGAACCTATCGTCATCAACAGCGTCATTTAATAATTCAATTTCCCTAAGTAGAAAAATCATTTAATAGTGAAAGTTACTAAAATTTGCTTAGTATAATGCAGAGTCAAATAAACTTAAGAGGGATTGGTGAGGCTATTGATAAAGTTACTAACTATGATTCAAGTATGGCTATCACATGACATTGAATAACAATCCCATTATATCAAGCAATACCTACACAATTTTTATAGTTAGGTAAGATGGTGTACTAATTCAGTTCCGCTCACTAAAGGAAAGTACTTGTAACCTTGTGGTTAACGTGCTGGCCTTCGAAAACATAGCGAGTTCGAACTCGACTCGTGTTATTACATTCACTTTTGGATAAACAACCAAGGGAAAGGTATGAATCTTCTTATCACCCAGCTATGGGTTAAATAGTACGACTAGGGTTCTTATAAAAAATGGGCTAGGCATTAAATAACCCACGGATGTTTATTTGCAATGAAGGTTAGTTGGCGTTGCCCATCTCCTCTCCAAGTGCGTATGATTAATAGTAAATAAAAGTATTCGAGTTAGATGAACATACTTAGAACCATTTAGTTGTATATAAAAAAATGAGCTCAGGCTCGTTTAAAAATGTTATCAACAAAATGTATTTTCAAATCCTGTATATAATATATATGTATAAAGAGAATTCGGCATTAAATAACCCACAAGGGTTGATATTTTATTAGACACAAACAACTTTATCCGATTCTATTTCTTATGACGATCACCGTTACGTTACAAGTGCCACCAGACGTCATTGGGTGTTATTGAAGCCACAGTTTTTATACCAGAGTGTTCTTCACCCAAATGGATGCTTTAACACAAATTAGGGTGTCTCCATCAGCTGGGGCTGCAGAATACACCGACTGCCTCTCAGCAGAGGGGTCAGACTCCCCAAACGAGTGTCCTAGATTTGACACTAAACAATTTGATGGTTAGGCTCCAGTGATGCTGGAGCTTTGGAGAATACAGAGTATCCCTTTATTGCTATCGCTCCAGGTCCACTCTGGCTCAGAATAGTAGCACCTGAGAGGGTCCTATCTATGGGTTAAATAGAACTAAACTGTGTGCTGATGTTAAACTGAATTGCTTGAAATAGAACTGTTTTTGTGTGCTAAATTGATTTATTTGAAATAGAACTGTTTTTGACATTTAAACTGTGTATTTATTCTTAACTGAATTGTTTATATGTATAAAAATGGACTTGGCATTAAATGACCTACAAAGGTTGATATGCCATAAAAGCAAACCACACCAAACAAATTGGGGATCCATCTCTTCTAGTTCTAATTTTTTTCTCCTAGATGGAAGATTCATCACTGCATGAGTGAGCAGGATGATCGTTAAGAGGCTTCATCTGTCCTTTGGCAAGTCTTAATTTTTTCGCCTGTTGAGTTTTTAGTCATATTTCTCATCTGGTAAATCTGGTGGGGGAACCGGCCTAGACACCGACCATTCGACCATGCGACGAATAGTGATAGGTTACCTGTTCTACATTTTGAATTACTAGACTATATATATTTATATATCCTCCAATGGTCCGGGAGACCGAGGTTCAATCTCAGGTCGAGTAATACCAAAGACTCAAAAAATGGTATTTGATGCTTCATTGCTTAATACTTTGCCTGAGGTACGGATCAAGTGTAACTGGAGCCATTCAGAAAAAGGATTGATTTCTTTCTTTGTTTAATGGCATGTCAACATTTGCAGATTATTTAATGCCAAAGCCATTCTCTTAGAAGAATAGTAAGTAAGTTAGCGACCATAGTCGAGGGTGACCCGAAGGCTCCCTTTTCGATAGCTACTACACCAAGATGTAGGGGAGGGCGCTACTCCATTCCCTGGATTGCTCCACTTTACCCTTGAACAGTACCTTATAATGCTGAGTGTTAAGCAAGGTGGTATCAAGTTCCATTTTTAAAGTCTTTGGTATGACTCGACCTGGGATTGAACCCAGGTCTCCCGGGCCATTGGCGAACACTCTAACCGCTGGGGGTACTATTTAACCCATAGCTGGGAGGAAAAGGGGTTCATGCCTTTCCCAAGGGTATTTGCCCGAAAGTGAACGTAATTGCGCGACTGGAGTACGAACTCGCGTACTACGATTCCGCAGTCCATCGCTTTAACCATTACACCACGAGGACAACCCCCCTCAGAAAAAGGAGTAGCGTTTTTCCCTAAACCTCGATGTAGTTGCTATTGAAAAGGGAGCTTTCGGGTCGCCCTCAACTTACTATATAAACTATAAAATAAAACCGGGTAAGATTTCATGACTTAGGTTTGTGCACTCGATTTTCGGATGTACAGATATTGAAATGTCTGAAGGTCTGACTGGTGTTATAGTTCCAGCATTTCTGTAGCATATTAACGAAAGCAAGAAAACGTGGTAAAGAGCAGTTGGCCGGGACAGGTGTCGTGACGAAATCATGACGGAAAGAGCTGGTTTCCTGAGAATTAATCTTTTGGTTCCATTTGTTGACACGTAAAAGCATACGTGAATCGGTCTGTAGGCGATAAGTTTTACATAGGGTAATCTATTCATCTATTCTTTTCTACTTTAGCGTGATACTATTTACCAACCCCTCCGCTCGGGCAGGATATGACACAAGGTCAATTTTTAAGCGGAGTTTAACAGGTTTGAATTCAGAGTTTTCCTTCTCCTAGACTAGTTGTCTAACCAAGGCTGAAGAACCTAGTCTGTCCTACTATTTACCCATAGCTGGAGGGAGAATAATTGGATTCATACCTTTCCCAAGGGTATTAGTGCTATGTGAAATGCAATCAGTCTCGTCCAGGATTTGAACTCGTGTCGCCGGGTCAATTTCCTACGACGATAACGACTACACCACGGGCACCTCCACCTTTTTTTTAACCTACCCCTCCCCTCGGGCAGGATATGACACAAGGTCAATTTTTTTAAGCGGAGTTTAACAGGTTTGAATTCAGAGTTTTCCTTCTCCTAGACTAGTTGCCTCACCAAGGCTGAACAAATCAGTCTGTCCTACTATTTACCCATAGCTGGAGGGAGAATTATTGGATTCATACCTTTCCCAAGGGTATTAGTGCAATGTGAAATGCAATCAATCTCGTCCAGGATTTGAACTCGTGTCACCGTGTTCATTTCTTACCATGATAACCATTACACCACGGGCACCTACTTTAGCGTGATGCACGCTAAATCTCGAAGATGATCGCAGGTAGATTGGTAGGAACACTAGTATAAGTATATAGATGATGGATACTAAACGTGAATTATTGATCAACGGCTTATAATAACCAATCTGTGATTACCATTCCTTTAGTGAAACATTATAATTACGCGAGGAAGAATATCCTTCTGGCCGAGAAACGCTGCTATCGTAGAGATACACCCACCGACCTAACAGTAGGGTTTAGGATACGTCCTTAACAACCCCTGAAGATGTGTTTAGAACCACTCCGCCCGTTCCTGAAAAAAAGATGGAAATCAAAAAAATATTCTGTCTTGGGTATGATACTAAACTGCATCTGACGATAAAGTTCCAGTTTGGGAGCTTTGAAGAGTGTAGAGTTAACTCTTTGTTGTCATTACTCCCAGGTCTACTAAGGTCTATGAGTCAAATAGATCTATTTAAAAATTATTTGTATTCGATAGGACCTTGTGAAAAAAAAAACATGAATGTACATGGAAAGTGGTTTCATAAACGCTTGGCATAAAATAACCCTAGACGGGTTAGCATGCCGTCAAAATCAATTAGTCAGCCATCTTCATTGCCATAATCCACAAATACATTCTGATTCAGAGGGGTGGTACTTGATGGCTGATAAGAAGATCCGTTAAAATGTAATGACAAATGCAAACGAGATTTTGATATTAGTTCGAATAAGAACACAGGTCGTTTTAACTGTTTTTCCCCCCTTTTCTTTATTTTAATTGATTGTGGGTAGATCTTTTTTATTTATTTATTTATATATTTATTTTTTGTTAATGAAAAGAGAATGATCGCAAATAAATGTCTGAATTCTGCAGAAGATACATTTTTTGTTTAAATTTTGTCTTGGATCTAGCATTAAGCGCATCAGTCTGTCACTATTCAATCAACTATAGCATAAAAAATTCTTTTGTTGCGTTTCAGGGATTATAATTGGATCATGGGGTCTGCGTAGATATTTTTTTAAAGCTAAGTCTGTTTCAAAATAAAACTACATTCATAGTAAATCATGTAATATATATATATATATATATATATATATATATATATATATATATATATATATATATATAATGGGTTATGGGGAGAATGTACTATCTGTCTTCAGCGAGAGTCCGATGTAAAATTAGTCTTAATAATTGAAGAAGATACGCGCATAGTTTTTATGGCAATATTTTTTTTTTCTTTTTAAGGACTATATCTAGCTTGCTGAATGCAGAAATATATAAATACTGAACGTTGTCGCAGTACAGAATACGAGAAAAAAAAAACAGGAGACCTGAAGCTAAACGAAAATATCTAAGACAGTGAAGTCATTATATTCAAAACCTGAGCACAAAGACTGACGACTCTAATCCATGAAAATAATAAATAGATGAAGAAATAAAAGAATAATAAATGGAACAAAAGTAAAATAGAAATACGAGTAGATATACACTAATAAGTATATAAAGAAAAATCGATAACAAAGCAATCCAAATAGAAGGAGAGATTTATTGAGAATCAAAGTCGACAGTATAGCGTTTTGGTTCTAATGAACCATCATCAGGGCTATGAGGGATGATATTAGTGATGTTAAATCAACGATGGATGTTTAAAAGTGCAAAATACAAAAACCTAGGGAAAATTTGTATAGCAAGAAAAAATTTCGCTAAGTTTTTGCATTTTGCACTTTTAAACATCCATCGTTGATTTAACATCACTAATATCATCCCTCGTAGTCTTGCTGATGGTTCATTAGAACTGAAAACTGTAAAAACTGCAAAAACTGTAAAAAGTGCAAAATATAAAAATCTAGGGAAAATTTGTATAACAAGAAAAAGTTGGCCATTATATAAATTTTCCCTAGGTTTTTATATTTTGCACTTTTACACATCCATAGTTGATTTAACATCACCAATATCATCCGTCATAGACCTGATGATGGTTCCTTATAAACTGAAACGCTTTAGCATTGCTTCTCAATAAATCTCTCCTTCTACTTGGATTACCTTGTTATCCACGTTTCTTTATATATTGTCAGATTATAATCTATTATTTACTTTACTAAAAAGTATTCCAATGGTGTTGTGGTTTACTTGTAGGACTGTGATATCATTGTAAAAAAGTAAAGTAAAGTTGGCGACTGAAGTCGAGGGCGACTAGAAGGCTCCCTTTTCAATAGCTACTACGCAGAGGTGTAAGGAAGGGCGCTACTCCTTTCCCTGGATTGCTCTATTTACCCTTGATACGTACCTTATATTGCTGAGTGTTAAGCAAGGAGGTATCAAGTATCATTTTAAAAGTCTTTGGTATGACGCGACCTGGGATTGAACACACCATTGGCGAACACTCTACCCACTAGGCCAATATCATTGTAAGCAAGTTCAAACTCTAGTCGCGCTATTATGTTCACATTTTTTGACTAATACCCATTGGAAAGGTACGAATCCATTTATTCTCCCAGCTATGGTTTAAATACTCATGTTTCTTCTACAAGAATGACTTTGCCATTAAATAACCCACAAAGGTATCAACCTCAAATGCCATTACACAAAGAAACGTAATCAAACCATTGTGGTGGGGAGTCACCGTGACGTAGAGGTTAACGTAGTGGTATTATTTGGCCAATAGCTAAGGAATACGGGGATTCATACCTTTCCCAACGGGTATTGCTTCGAAAGTAAACGCAATAGCACGACTCACTTATTAAAATATCACGGTCCAGTACGTTAACCACAACGACGCCCTGTGAACTCCCCATCCAGTTGAATTATATAAAGACCATTTGTGAAACGGGATTTCTGCTTTGACAATTGTAGCATACAAAGATCTTTCTGAAGACCATTTGTACTCCCTTTATATTTACCATGGTTCCTATTATTTCCAGCTATATAACCCAGTATCTCATAGATCCGGTCCTGATACGTGTGACACCCAGAGATCTTGTTGCAGACCATTTGCACCCCTTGGTGTTTCTCGGTATTTCCAGCAAGATAACCCAACATATCGTTTATGGGACACAAGACTAGTTCTATGAATTCGTGTCTGGCTTAAAACTTCTCTATTCTCCACCTCCACCCCAGATATCATCAGATTTAACCCCAAATGGGCAGGTATAATAAGTTTTATAAAATTCCTTTCAGTACCACTCGACGCTCTCGCCACCCGACGTGCATCAATGTGTATATTTTCGATGGAGGTGCCCGTGGTTTAATGGTTATCGTCGTAGGAAATTGATACGGCGACACGAGTTCAAATCCTGGACGAGGCTGATTGTATTTCACATAGCACTAATACCCTTGGGAAAGGTATGAATCCAATTATTCTCCCTCCAGCTATGGGTAAATAGTAGGGAAAACTGAGTTTTTCAGTCTTGGTGAGGCAACTAGTCACGGAGAAGGAAAACTCTGAATTAAAATCTGTTAAACTCCCCTTAAAAAATTGACCTTGTGTCATATCCTGCCCGAGGGGAGGGGGTTAGTAAATAGGATCAATGTATATATTTTCGTAACGATTTCAACACCACGTGTAGCTACTGTTGTTTGGGTGAAGAAACGAGCTACCCATAACTATCATCATTTTTTTTTTTGCTCTTCGAGTTTATCATAGAATTATATTCAAAAGAATGCCAATAGTTTTGTCATTGTGAAGAAAGACGGTGATTGTACTGTAAAATATTTACTTCAAGACTCTCTAAAAGATGTATTTGCTTGTTTGTTGGCTCGTTTTTATTAAAAGATGAAAATGCAAGAAATTCCTCTAAAATGGAACACAAATGATGTCACAAAAAGATGAAAGAAGCCAAATTTTGAAGAAAGTGAACCAATCAACAGAAGAATATTTCTGGTTGAAAAGATTAAAAATATTTTCTCTTTTTTTGTGGTTGTTTTTTGCCAGAATCATTGCTACATATATGAAAATAGATGCACAGAGAGAGAGAGAGAGAGAGAGGTGGGAGGAAGCTAAAGAGGGGGAGATATCGAATACATTTGTACACACACACACACACACACACACATATATATGTATATATATATCATCCTCTTCATCATCATCATGTCGCTCTACTAGCACGGGTTTCCCAGATTCTCTCTCGCCATTCGTTCCTATCATCCATCGTTTCTGGCAGGTCTTCAAGACTACATCCTGTGTCCATTCATCTATATACAAACACACACTCACACCCACTCAGAGAATCAGAGATACAAAAAGACAGACAGACAGAAAGACACACAAACATATATAAGATTAATTATATAGTTTGCTATATTTTAAATAAAGAGTACTCAATATCGGTAATAGAGCGTATGTCGGTCTGATGTGTGTATTTGTCTAGTTTAGTCGCCCTGTCGGTAGGGATTGTTGAATACGCTGACAGCATCTTGGCATCAATGGATAAAAACTATTCAAACATTTACTATTCTTGAAAACATTTTACTGTGTGCAAACGATAACCGATAAAATGAAACGCAGTTTCTTCCAGGCAGCGGTTGTGTCGATACTGCTATATGGATGCACTACATGGATGCTAACAAAACGACTGGAGAAGAAACTAGACGGAAACTACACAAGAATGTTGAGAGCAGTATTGAACAAGTCCTGGCGACAACACCCCACGAGACACCAACTATACGGACACTTGCCCCCCATCACGAAAACTATACAAGTTAGACGAACCAGACACGCGGGACACTGCTGGAGAAGCAAGGACGAGCTTATAAGTGATGTACTCCTATGGACCTCCACATATGGCCGTGCAAAAGCAGGACGACCAGCTCGAACTTACATACAGCAACTATGTGAGGACACAGGATGTAACCCTGAAGACCTGCCGGAGGCGATGAGTGATAGGT
>OY757929.1:53533142-53595642 GCA_963585895.1 Sepioteuthis lessoniana | reverse complement strand
TATATGCTAGTCTATGTGTGTGTGTGTGTGTGTGTGTGTGTGTGTGTGAAATAGGTGCGTGATTGTTCTTCTTTATGGTCATTTCTCACGATACGAATTCCTTGTCGGGTCCCAAACGTTTGCGAAGGTCATTCTTGGCGCATGAGAGAGAGAAGAAAATTGTCTGAAATCGACTGGAGAGTGGCCAAGAAACGAGTGCGCGCGCACCTCCACACACTCAGGCATGCGCACAGACGGCAAAATAATACACTAGCAGTTACGCAAACACAGTCACATATATACATACTTAAATGGGCGCCTCATAAGGTATAATGATTTGCGTGCTTGGCTAGACGATTCTTGGGGCCCCATACGTCTGACCTTATGCCAAACCAGTGATTTTTCAAAGATTTTGAAGCCGTTTATTTGTCGCTGCCTCCCACCACACACGACTTGACTCAAGGTCAAAAGCCCAAAGGCCGATTAAAGTGGGGATAAAGGGGAGGGGAGGTCGGGAACGAGTCGAAACTCGAACCCTGCTGGTCAATGCTGCTCATCGACTAACTTAGTGCAATGTGAGCCTGATGAGGCAAGCAGTTTCACGAACCCAAATGTGGGTCCGGGCACGTATGTCAGTTTACGGCTTAAACTAGACGCTTGGTCTAGTGCCATTCATGGGTGACAAAGGAGACAAAAGTGCAGCTCGCCCACCCGAGGGTAGCCTAGTCGAAACTAGGTGCCTAATAAAAGGCCCCAAGTCTGCCATTGTTCCTTTTGAAGAGCCATGCTCCGGACCGAAGTCCAGAACAGGATCCGGGGCTTCGCAAAAAGCCAAGAGCCAAGAGCTAGCCCTCAAAGATTTTGGAGCCGGAATGCCGTTCTAATTCAGGGTCCATTCCACGGATTCCTTTATGAATAAATTTTAAATCTTATGGATTACCATATAAATTAAAATGAAATTTATCAAACATATTTAATGAAAATCACATTTAATGTTTATACTGAGTAATGCCATTTAGTGAAAAAGATGTGCTTGCCTTGTTTGGATCAGATTGTCAATTCTTAGTGATATGTTCAACAAAGATGTATGCAGTTCACTTTGCTCAAGTATTGGACTGTATTTGCTTATTTCATTGGTAAGTGCTGAAAATGCTGTTTCGCACAAACATGTTGTTGCGAAAAGAAACAGTATTTTGATCGCTTTTTAAGACAGCAGTAGATACTCAAAAGTCAAAATTTGGGGAACGGTGGCTGTTTATACAGATTTTTTTATAGGTATGTACTAATAAATAGAAATACGAATTTTTCGGTCCTATCGCTAATCGGATAATATAAATTTTCAAGACACCCTTAATATCGCCTGCAGACCCATGCTTTTTGCTCTGTCGGCTGGGGCTGTTGAATATACCGACTGCTTCTCAACGAGTGTCCTAAGTATTATATTAAACTCTCAACGAGTGTCCTAGGTATTATATTAAACATAACTCTCAACGAGTGTCCTAGGTATTATATTAAACAATCTGATGGTGAGGCTTCAGTATTGCTTGTGCTTTTGGGGAATGCGGGGTACCTCTTCATTGCCATCGCTCACTGGTCCATCCTGGCCCGGAGTGGTAGTACCTGATAGGGTTCTATCTATGGGTCAAATTGAACTAAACTGTGTACTTATACTAAACTGAATTGCTTGAAATAGGACTGTTTTGACATTTAAACTATGTACTTATGCTAAACTGAATTGCTTGAAATGGAACTGTTTCTGTAAGCTAAACTGAATTATTTGAAACAGAACTGTTTTGACATTGAAACTGTACTTACGCTAAACTGATTTAAAAAAAAAAAAAAAACTGTTTTGATATTTAACTGTCTGTAAACAAAAACTATTCGAATAGTAAACTGAATTGTTTGAATTAGAACAGTTTAACTAAATGAATAGTCTGAAATAGAAATGTTTTTGATAATTAGATTGTGTACTTATGTTAAAATTAATTATTTGAAATAGAACTGTTCATTTGTATCAAAATGGATTTGGCATTAAGTAACCTACAAAAGTTGATATGCCATAAAAAACAAACAAACAAACAAACAAACCAATGCTCTGATACTGCGGACCCTTTGGTCTCTTTGAAATAGAGTTTGAAAACGACTTTACAAAACGAAACTAAAGTCAATAAATTACCATATATACTCAAATACATATGTACATATATGTACTTCTATTATACATTTTTTCGTGCACTGTGTATGAAGGATTTTCGACCTCTCACATGACTAGATTTGAGATGTGTATTGGGTATGATGCAAAGCTGCAGTGGATGTTGAAGATGATACTGTACCATTGCTGGTGAACCGTTCGAGGAGTCGTAGGTTGTGACGATAAGTGACCCACGACTCTGAGCCATGTAGAAGGGTGGCAAGGACTATAGCTCTATACAACTGCCCTTCTTCATAAAGTCTTGCGAGCTCTCTTTAGACCAACGCAAAATAGGGGCACTAAAGAAGCGATTCAACGAAGCATATATACACATATAAATACACAGATAGGTTGATATAAATGAATAGACTGTGATACATCCATCTATGTGTGTGTGTGTGTGTGCCCTTCTTCATACAGTCCGGCGAGCTCTCTTTAGACCATCGCAACATAGGGGCACTAAAGAAACGATTCAAGGACTTTTTCAGAAAATCCCTTGATGGTTATCATATCACTTGTTGCCAAAAGTTGAGAACCGTGATGTCTAGCGAGGTCATTTTAATGTGGGATGTGTATTGAGTATGGTGTTGAGGTTCCAGTTTTGGAACTCGGGGTGTTAGCGTAACTGCTTTGTTGACATTTCTCCCACGTCCACTTTGACTGGAGTGGAAGTATCTTTAAGGGTTCAACCAATTGATCAAATAGATCTAATTGAAAATTATTTGTATTAGATTGGTATACTTTAAATCATATAACCACATGGAAAGTATTTCAATTAAGAATAATTATTTGAAGCTATAATTGTGTACAAATAATGCTTATCATTAATTATTTGAAACTGTATAATTGTGTGCAAATTATTGATATCAAATAGGAATATTTGAAACATTAGAGCTTTGAACAGATATAGATAGATAGAAAGAAACGCACTCTGAATAGATAGATAGATAGATAGATAGATAGATAGATTGATATATAGAAAGAACACACTCTGAATAGATAGATAGATAGATAGATACACAATCTGAAGAGATAGATAGATAGATAGAAAGATAGAACACACTCTGAATAGATAGATAGATAGATAGATAGATAGACAATCTGAAGAGATAGATAGATAGATAGATAGATAGATAGATAGATAGATAGATAGATAGAACACACTCTGAAGAGATAGATAGATAGATAGATAGATACACAATCTGAAGAGATAGATAGATAGAACACACTCTGAATAGATAGATAGATAGATAGATAGATACACACTCAGATAGATAGATTGATAGAGAGATAGATAGATAGATAATGTTGTCAGTTTATCTCTGCATAATTTCATTATTCTAAATTAACCTCCATTTTTAATTTGTCAATTTATATACTAACATTGTCTGTTGCTCTATGCTGCAAATACACTCTCATTATGAATTATGATCGAGTGATTAATAGAATCACACACTCACGCACACACACGCACGCACACACACACACACACACACACACACACACACACACACACACACATATATATATATATATATATGCGGGCTCGTGTGTGTTCTCTTTTATTTAGGAGTGTATTTACCTCATTTTTTCATATACTCATGCATCAGAGAAAAATGCAAGTCTGAAATCCACATGCACATACACACATACACACACATACGAACACATACAGATATGCATAAGATGGATAATCTTATGCATATATGTACTTCTATTATACATTTTTTCGTGCACTGTGTATGAAGGATTTTCGACCTCTCACCTGGCTAGATCTGAGATGTGTATTGGGTATGATGCAAAGCTGCTGTGGATGTTGAAAATGATACTGTACCATTGCTGGTGAACCGTTCAAGGAGTCGTAGGTTGTGACGATAAGTGACCCACGACTCTGAGTCATGTAGAAGGGTGGCAAGGACTATAGCTCTATACATGTGCCCTTCTTCATACAGTCCGGCGAGCTCTCTTTAGACCATCGCAACATAGGGGCACTAAATCTCTTCGCATGTTTTATTTACATATATTATTCAAATATCAGTTCTGTTTATTCCCGCCCCATCTATACGTAACGAATGTGAATAGATCCTTTGATTTTTTGAATGGAAGCCTCTCCTGGTGTAACGGTTGGAGAGATTGGCAAGACGATTTTTAGGACCCCCATTCGTCTGACCTTGTCCTAAACGAAACTAAACTTAATAAATCCCAACACACACTCAAATTCATATGTATGAATGTATGTACTCAACCCTTCCACCCGAACAGGATGGGAAGCAGGATCAGTTTTAAAGCAAAGTTTAACTGGTTTGAAATCAGAGTTTTTTTTTCTACAATTTACTCGACAATTTACCCATTGCTGGAGAGAGAATTCGTACTTTTCCCACGGTGGTCCAGTCGGCTGGGTCTGTAGAATACACAGACTGCATCTCTGCAGAGAGGTAAGACTCCCACAATGAATGTCTAGGATACAACACTAAGCAATCTGATGGTGAGGCTACAGTAATTTCAGAGCTTTGGGAAATGTGGAGTACCCCTTCATTGCCATGGCTCACAGGTTCACTCGGGCTCGTAATGGTAGCACCCGATAGGGTCCTATCTATGTGTCAAATCGAACTGTTTGACATTTAAACTGCGCGTTTTGAAATATTAAACTGAGTGCAAACAAATTACTTATGTTAAACTGAATTGTAGGAAATAGAAATCTTTGATCATTTAACTGTGTGTAAAGAAATGACTGATATCTAGTTAGTGATATATAGAAATACTTGCAACTATTTAACTTTGTTGACATCCCAAACTGAATTGTTTGAAAAAGTACTGTTTGATCATTTAGCTATGTGTAAACAAATAATTGATGTTTAAATAAATTGTCAATGTTAAATAGCAATATTTGAAAACATTTAACTGTTGGTTGGTTGGTTGGTTGGATTTTACGGCATGCCAACCCATCGGGTTATTTTATGCCGAAAACGTTTTTATTATTTTTGTTTGGTATAATTTTTATGCGTATAGTTATTTGAACGCTATAAACAAATACCAACGACATCAAAATAAAACGATAACATTTAACTGTGTGCAAACAAATGTTTAATTGTAAATAGAATTATTCGTATGAGATAGAGATAAGTAAAACCATGTAACTGTGAAAAAACACATGAGCTCGGGTTCGTTAAAAAATATAGGTTCTGGTTTATGCATATACCCATTGGTAATACGGTCAAATTTCAATTTCTTGCATAATTCCCAGTGGATCACCTTTCCCACCGAGTCGTGTTTAACCTTATAGCCTCAGGCTCCCGGTAATCAACCCAGCTCTTTTTCCTTTTGGGGGGTAGCTTGCCCTGGGAAAAAGGTGCATTTGAAACTGAACTGATAGAAGTCACTTTTAAAAGAATTCCTTAAGGTTATCAGCTTTACCGAATGTGTTTTAAAGCAGAAAACACAAATTAGCCTAACCCAGTCGAGTAGAGCAGTAGAATATACCAACTGCATCTCTGCGGAGAGGGTAAGAATGGTCCCGAGCATTTTACAAGGAGGACTGCCCAGATGTTCATGCCTTTGATGAAGCCACTTCTACAAAGTTTCGTTTCCAGAAGTTTTCTAGTTCGTCTAATTTTTTTTCTTTCATCTCCGCTTGATTGATGGTGTTCACATTATTATTATTATTATTATTATTATTATTCACAGTAATAAAAACCTTTCATCTTCAATATCTCAGATTATCACTTATTCTAACTCAGCCATGAAAGCTGTGCTTGAAAATTGACACCCAGCATTTTATTAGATGATAACAAGAGGCTGGTTCAAAGTCCAAAGCCGTTTCTCAACTACAAGTCGATTATTTGAACCCCGTGTTCAAACACTCGCCACTTGCAATTAGTAAAGGTTGATCACCCAAAACTAATAGAGGCTAACGTTCAACGTGATTTATACTTTTAACGTCTCGAAGAAACTGGCATCAACAACACTTGCTTCAATGATCCCAATACCTTGTATAAGTAGTGATTAGACAAAACTGCCGAATCTTGCTCATTCAGAAGAATTGAATAATTTTCATTGGACCTTACTATCCGAGGAATTGTCCATTTCATTTATCTGCGGTTATTGCAATCAACAAAAACTTGTGCGTTAAATTCTAATACATTTTAAAATTGAAACTAGTTTGGAAAATATATTTAGGCTTCCCTGTTCAGGTTTCTTTGTTTAATGGCATGTCAACCTTTGCAGGTTATATAAAGTTAAAACTATCTGTGTAGAAGAACCGTAGTATTACTATCTAGTCCATAGCTGGGAGATAAGGTTCATACTTTCCCCAAAGATTTTAGTCCGAAAGAGTGCGGAACAGAGCGACTGGTAATTTTGAATCATTTTGAGATGAGGCTTCTTAATCTGAGAATTTTTTTAAAAAATTTATTGCGGACTTTTTGTCCTCAGCTTGGTAGTTTTTTTTTTGTTTTTTTTTTGTTGGTCGCGGTTAATCACCTGAAAAAGGCCAGAGGTGAAATTTGTCCGAAACGTAGTGAAGAAGAAACAACACAAAAAAAAAAAAAAAACTACCAAGATGAGGACAAAAAGTCCGCAATAAATAAAATTTTAAAAAATTAATTCTCAGAGCGACTGGAGTTTAAACTGGCAATTACAATGTCACTGTTAAGCACGTTAGCCACAACGCCATGGGGACTCTCCCTTAAATATATTTCAATGGGGTAAAATAAAAACAAAAAAGACGTAGACATAAGACTTTGATAATTACGACATTTTGAAATAAAATAATCTAAATATCATCAAACATACAAACATAAAATTCTAAGTCATCAGATTCTTTTTTGATTGGTTTGGTTTGGTTTGGTTTGGTTTCTTTGTTTAATGGCATATCAACCTTTGTAGGTTATTTAATGCCTAAGCCATTCTCCTAGAAGAATAGTAGTGCTCCTATTTAACCCATAGCTGGGAGGATAAGGGGGTTCATACCTTTCCCAAGGGTATTTGCCCGAAAGTGAATGTAATAGCGCGACTGGAGTACGAACTCACGTACTACGATTCCGCAATCCAGCGCTTTAACCATTACACCACGAGGACACCCCTGATTCTTTTTTGAGTTCCATTCTCACTGGGTGCTACATACATCTACCCTAGTTCTCTGGTAAACTAAGCAAGGTAAGTAACAACTAATATACCTGCTAGCCCAGTCAGCTTCGACTGTTGAATACACCGACTACTTCTCCGCAGAGGCGTAAGATCCCCCCCCAACAACGACTGTCCTGGATATTAAACTTAGAGATTTGGGGAATGTGTTGTACTCCTTCATTGCCATTGCTCTCAGGTCCACTCTGACCCAGAGTGATATCACCAGAGAGGGTCGTATTTGTGGGTCAAATAGAACAAACTGTGTGCAAACAAATGACTGATGTTAAATTGTGGCTGTTTATAACAATACTTGAAAACATTTAACTGTGTGTAAAAAAAGAGCTCAGGATCGTTTAAGAATGTTATCTATAGAATATGTTTTCAAACCGTATATAATATATATGTATAAAGAGGAGTCGGCTTTAAATGGCCTATCGTAGTTGATATGCCATAAAACCCAACCAATCCAAACCTAATTTACGTGCGCCTTGTATTGCGCAATGGTTCAAAAGCTAGGCGAGCAGACTATTGTTTATGACTTCTGTTCTCATTCGATGCCCCATAATTCTAGCCTTGTACCAAACAAAGTTTCTTAATTAATGAGTTTCAACCGTCTCAATCAGTAATTTATTAATCTTTGCTTAGTTTGTCGCCAGGATAGAAATATACTGCTGGTTGGTTGGTTGGTTGTGTTTTATGGCATATCAACCTTTGTGGGTCACTAAATGCCAAATGTTTACATATATATATATATATATATATATATATATAACGAATACTTTGTTAGTAACATTACTTTAAAACAACCCAGAACTCATTTGTTTGCACACAGTTAAATTATTTCAAGTATTGCTATGTAATACTAATTCAATTTGTTATTAATTTCTTCTCACCCAGTAAAATGGTTTCAAGTGTAGTAAATGTTTAGACATTCCCTTTTGACCTATAGATGGGACCCTAACAGGTACTACCACTCCGGGTCAGAGTGAACCTAAGAGAAATGATAATGAAGGAATACTCTAAATTCCCCAAAGCTCTGTGATTGGAGCCTCACCTCCGGATAGTTTAATGGGATATCAAGGACACATGTCAGGTGTAGTTCTAACACCTCTGCTGATATGCAGTCGGCGAATTCTACCGTCCAAGCAGACTCAGCTGTATAAATATGAGGTACCCTATGATACCCGCCCCCACCCCAAAGTTCAGCTTGACTATTTCGGTAACCATTACGCTACGCTATATCTAAAGCCGGACCCATTAGTAGGTGTTTAGGAGGTGCTCATGGTGTAATAGTTACCGTCCTAGGAAATGGACACGGCGACACGAGTTCAAATCCTGGCCGAGACTAATTGCATTTCACATAGCACTAATACCCTTGGGAAAGGTATGAATCCAATTATTCTCCCTCTAGCTATGGGTAAATAGTAGGGCAGACTAGGTTCTTCAGCCTTGGTGAGGCAACTAGTCTAGGAGAAGGAAAACTCTGAATTCAAACCTGTTTAACTTCGCTTAAAAATTGACCTTGTGTCACATCCTGCCTTAGCGGAGGGGTTGGTAAATATGATTAGTAGGTGTTTCAGCTAAGATAAATTCCAGGGTTTCGAATGCTGATTGCAAAAAAAAACTTGAAAGATTGGTTCAGCAAATTGTCGTCGCATTCTCCATCTCTCAGTTGGCCTTGAGCCAAACTTAGCTAAGGTTAGTAAATATCAGTATCTACCCGACCCTACCCAAATACAATTACATATAAGTATTTGTGCGGAGATGTGTACAGACGACCTACGAGATGTTATGTCATGACTCACCGTCCGTATTTCTTCGTCTGAGGCAAAAAAAGAAAAAAGAAATGTAATGAAAAAAAGATAATATTTTAAAAGTTTAATGTCAGCACACTTGAAAAGGTTGTGATTTAAAGTAATTTGAAATCAGTTCAGACCGGTTCATGTTGTTTAAAATGTTTCTCCGTTGTTAACCCCTGAAAAACAATGGATAGCCATAACACCCCAGGGTTACTTATAGCCCAAATGGGCTATAAGTAACAAATTGTGATATTGTTGAAAACCCAGGACCCTTATTTATGATTTCTGCTATATCTGACTTTTTCATTTACTTGTGACATTAGAGAGATGTGCTTAGCCTCAACGTTAATCATCTTAGAAAATATAATCAGCGATACGGGTTCAAATGGTGGACGAGGAATCTCAACTCCTAAGGAGTTATTTAATCCCGATATAATATTAATTTCTTAATGTGTGATAGCAATTGTAACTATATTTTCTATGTTTCATTGCATTCTTTTTTTTTAGTTGTATTTTTTTAAATTTGTCTTTAATGATTTATTTGCACACAGTCATTTATCAAGTATTCTTATCTAATACAAATAATTTGCACACAGTTAAATGGCTTCCCGTAATGATTCATATTTAATAATGATTATTTGTTTGCATACATTTACATAGTTTCAAGTAAATAATAATAATAATAATAATAATAATAATAATAATAATAATCCTTAGTGAAACAATATAGCTTCCGGTAAATATTCTTAACTCAATTAAATTACACAGATATATGGTATTAAGTATTCCTATCAAATAGAAATAATTTGCACACAGATCTATTTAAGCTATCGATGGGTTGGTTGGTTGGTTGTTTGGGTTTTATGGCATATCGACCTTTGTAAGTTATTTAACGCCAAATCCATTTTAAAACAAATAATCAGTTATATTTCAAACAATACAGTTCAGCAAGAGTACACAGTTTAATTGTAAAAAAACATTTCTATTTAAAGCCATTCAGTTTATTCAAACAGTTCTAATTCAGCTAAATCAGTTTAGTATAAGTATAGATTTTGTTTACACAGTTAAATGTCAAAACAGTTCTATATCAAACAATTCAGTTTAGTGTAAGTACAGTTTCAATGCCAAAAACAGTTTCATTTTAAACAATTCAGTTTAGCATAAGAACACAGTATAAATGTAAGTACACAGTTTAATTAAAAAAACATTTCTATTTCAAATTATTCAGTTTAGTCAAACAGTTCTAATTCAAACAATTTAGTTTTAGCATAAGTATGCAGTTAATTCTATTTGACCCATAGATAGGACCCTATCAGGTGCTACCACTCTGATCCAGAGTGGACTTGGGAGCAATGGTAATGAAGGGGTACTCCATATTCTCCCAGGGCTCCAGTATCACTGGAACCTCACCATCAGATTGTTTAGTGTCATATCCAGGACATGAAGAGGTGCAGTCAGTGTATTCCACAACCCCAGCCGACTGGACAATACACCGAGTGAATGACAAAACATTTTTATTTCCGATAATTCAGTTTAGCATGAGTATGAAGTTTAAGTGTCAAAACAGTTCTATTTTAAACAATTCGATTTAGCATAAATAAACAGTTTAGATGCATAAAAACAACAGTTAAGCCAAGAAACCACGCTTTAGTTCTATTTAATCTATAGATAGGACCCTTATCAGGTGCTACCAGATTATTTAGTGTCATATCCAGGACACACCTACTGCTTAGTGTCATATCCAGAATACACCTACTGCTTAGTGTCATATCCAGAATACACCTACTGCTTAGTGTCATATCCAGGACACACCTACTGCTTAGTGTCATATCCAGAATACACCTACTGCTTAGTGTTATATCCAGAATACACCTACTGCTTAGTGTCATATCCAGAATACACCTACTGCTTAGTGTCATATCCAGAATACACCTACAGCTTAGTGTCATATTCAGAATACACCTACTGCTTAGTGTCATATCCAGAATACACCTACTGCTTCTCTGCAGAGAAGCAGTCAGTGTATTTTATAGCCTCAGCTGACTGGCCTAGTTATCGATGGGACCCTAACAGATATTCCCTCTCTGGACCTAGGTACAATGACAATGAAGGTGTGTACTCTGCACTCCCCAAATCTTCCGAGCTGGAACCACATCACGGGCTCTTGTGTCATATCTAGGGTACTCCCTTTGAAGTGAAGTCTGACTTCTCTGCAGAGGACGCCGTCAGTGCATTCTAAGCCCTACAGTCAGGGTGAAGATATATTCGAACTTGAATTAAGTGGACTTCTTCTACGAACCTCTCCCCTCAAAAAAAAAAAAAAAAAAAAAAAGCACTAAATAAAAATAAATAAAATCTGACTCAGAAAAAAATTAAATTAAACGAAATTATCCTCAATATTCAGAAAATATTTGATCAGATTTTTAATTAGAATCCATTTTAGATTTTAAATCAATATTTTTTCATTGTGAACTTTTTTTTATTTCTAAACTTTGTATTAAATAAGAAGAACCCGGATTGGATTGGATCTCTGCAGAGGGGTGAGACCCCTGTGCAACGAGTGTCCTGGGCATGACATTAAACCTTCTGATGGTGAGGCTCCAGTCCTGGAGTATTAGGGAATGAGAAGAACCTCATTCATATCCATTAATCTCGGGTTCACTCTAAACCGTAGCCCTAGTACCTGTTAGAGGCCCATGTATGGGTCAAATTGAATTGTTCTGTTATTTACTAGGGATTATTATTAATATTAAGTAGAATTATTACTTTTAAAAAACTATACTTAAAACCATATAATGTTTACCCAAAAATGAGCTCTGACTCGTTTAAAGATACCAAAAAACTACGCACGCGCGTATATATATATATATATATATATATATATATATATATATATATATAAACAGGATTTGGCATTAGATAACCGACAAGGGTTGACATGCCATAAAACACAACCAACCAACTAATCAATCAATTGTTCTAAATAAATTGAAAACTTGCGCAATTTTTATGACAAAAATATATATAAACTTATAAAAAATTCAAAAATTATATAGAAAATACGCGAAATTTATTTAAAAAATGAGAAAAATTTAACCTACTGATTACGGACCGATAGCGTTGAGGAATTTGAAATGTGAATATATTTGAAAGACTGCATTTTTATTACATGCATTGCTTTAGCGAAAAATAACATTATTTTTTACTGGTTTATATAATACAAGTGCAAGAAACTTTATCGAAATAAAACCCAAATATCAAATATGCAAATATTGGATATGCAAATATCAAATATGCAAATATTTGACTTCATATTAAAATATAAAGAAAATTAAATAAATACATGAATAAATGAATATACTTAAATACATTAAAATATTAAAGTATGTAAATTCAAATTCAAATATTTAAATATTGTATCAGAATTCATGAAAATTTATTTGTACAATAATGAAAAATTAGAAAAATACATAAACTAATAAATAGACCTAAATACAATTATATATATATATATATGTAAATAAATTCAAATTCAAATATTCGAATATTGAATCAGAATTCATAAACATTTATTAGTGCAAATAAATTAGTTGCAAAGTGGAAGATCTTATCGGGAACTTTTGAGGAGTCATAAAGGTATAGTCATTTGTTAAACTTAGTTGTGGCACAAGGCTATAAGTATTGAGTGCTAAGTGAGGATAGTACTCATTAACAATAGGCTGATAATCGAAATTGTTAACTATTACACCACTTGAGGTGCCCTGGGAAACAAAGATATGTTAAAGATACGACCAGCAAATAATTTTCGAAAAGCAACTGGCCTTCCCTTAATGTCAAAGTTGGGCGTTAGGTTTCTCCTTTCTTAGCAAGCAAAGCAATGTGAGAGTGATTTGCCATGGTTTCCACATAAACATTTTCTTCTCCGGGAACTATGTGGCATGCCAGTGACGAGACATGTTAAGGGATATGAGATAGAGTGTTGAGAGAACTTGATTCACGCCTTTTTCAAAAGCATTAGGGAGAAAAAAACAAGAGTGTGAAGATTCAAAATTAGCTAGCAATTTAGTTGGAAAATATAAATCTATAAAAATAGTTGTCACTGAAAACACGTTTAATTTTATGAGTATCGAGATTCGTTACTCTTGAAAAAACAAGTGACGTGGACTAAAGGAATCAATACTCATATGCTCACATAATCCACTTAGCAGTTCGAGTGTTGATATCAAAACTAGAAAATAAGATAATTGCAGGAATCACCAGTTCTCAGATAATTTCAGGTTGAGCGTTGACATCAAAACTGGGAAATAAGATTATTGAAGGAATCACCCATTTTTATATAATATCAGGTTGAGCGTTGATATTAAAACTAGGAAATTAGATGAATGAAGGAATCAACAGTCGTTAGATAATCTCAGGTCAAGTGTTGATATCAAAACTGGGAAATAAGATGACTGAAGGAATCACCAGTCCTCATCTAATCTCAGGTCGAGTGTTGATATCATAACTAGAAAATAAGATGATTGAAGGAATCAACAGTCCTGAAATAATCTCAGGTCGAGCATTGATATCAAAACTGGGAAATTAGTAGATTGAAGGAATCACCAGTCCTCAGATAATCTCAAGTCGAGCATTGTTATCAAAACTGGAAAATAAGAGGATTGAAGGTGTTATATAATAACCGAGGGATTTCGGTTCATGCCCTTGAGTTTAGTTGGGCAGAGAATCTTTCAGCTCAGCAGATGGGTTAGTTAGGTGCGACATTGAGGTAGACGTTAACGCGGGTGCGCGCGGGCGGATGGAGGTGTCACTCAGATGTCATAATAGTCCGAGACGAAACGCAGTGACATGGTGCGGGTGACGTCACGCACCGGAAACTCGCGGAGGTTTGTGTGAGATTTGAAGAAAGTAAGAGTCGAGTACCAGACGCCAAACAAGAAGGATCGACTTTGGAGCTTGCAGACGCGAGGCGAACGTGCGCCCGATGGGGGCCGCATGAGATGGGGGCCAAACGTATAAGACAGCATAGAAGATTGTGTCTCTCCTCCTTACGTCGAAACCTTTAACTCAAAGTTAATAAAAAGGTTTCGTACCTGAACAAGAAGTCGTTACGTGTTTTCGAATTTTGAGATTCCTATGTTCTTTATATGTTCTATTGTTATGAACATTCGATGTCCATTTCACCCATTTCTCACAGAGCCATATTCGTGTATATGGCTATGTAACAAAGGAATCACCAGTCCTCATATAATCTAATCAGTAGGTCGGGTGTTGATATAAAAGATTATGAATAAAACGAATGAGTGAACCAACACACATTCTATGCTCAATTAATCTAGTCATTAGTACTTGTGTCGTTATGATCATATGTAGAAAAGAAAGGGCCATTAAATCTAAAGAACTAAAAAAGCAACTGCCTCAGTGACTTATAGAGCAGGTAATAGTTGGTAAAAGTGATGGTAAAAATTGGTATGGTTTACTGGAAATCGTGAGTTCAATCTTTGGGTTAGGCAGTGAAGGAATAATACACGATATCATGGGGAAATCAGATTAGCGTCACAAGAAAGTTCTAAAATTCCGTCTTAATATGTCTCGAGCTAAGTTTGCTCTCATCTTAATCATTATACTTTCGCAAGGGAGATAACTAATAAATGCCAAGTATAGAATTATTTCCTTATTTGCAATTAATTATAAACCGGATGTGACTCGATATAAAGCATAATGGCTGCCGTGAGTGGCCTTTAAACGAATAACATTAATAATGATAATAATAATACGTGTATTTTACGTGGTAATAAAGACGAAACGATTGATCACATAATAAACGAATGCAGAAAACTAACGCAAAAAGAGTACAAGAGTAGACATGACTGGGTAGTAGAAGGAAATCCACAGGAAACTGTGCAAGATTATGTAATTTGACCAAACGTACAAATGACATATGCACAATCCAGAATCCGTCCTAGAGAATGATAAGCATTAAATTCTCTAGGATTTTGATATACAAATGAATCACTTAATCATAGCCAGAAGACCAGACGAAGTGATATTTAATTTTAAAAAAAGAAGAAAAAAGAGAACCTGTCGAATAGTGGACTCTGCCATCTCGGCGGATCACTGAGTGAAAATCAAAGAACAGTAAAGAGAGACAAATACTTTGACCTTGCCAGAGAACTAAAAAAGCTATGGAACAGGAAGGTGACGGTGATACCAACTGTAAGTGGGGCACTTGGAACAATCTCCGGGTGTTGGTAAAAGGAGTAGAATTTAAGAAATTTGAGGTCAAGCAGAGACCACCCAAACAATAGCATTGCAAAGATCGGCCAGAATACTGAGAAGGGTTCCTGGAGTCTTGAGGACACTTGTTGTCACTCAATCTTCTGTGAAAGACCATCAGCGTTAGCTGATGTGAAAAGTTTGAATAATAATAATAATAATATCACTATGTACAGCAATTTTGCGCAAAAGGAATGGAAGACTAGGAATAACAGAGTGGGAATGGTGATCCACTGGGAATTGTGCAAGAGATAAAAATTTTGACCATACTGATAAATGATATAAGCACAAACCAGAATCTCTCCAAGAAAAATGAGACACATAAAATTCTTTGTGACTCTGAAAAATAACTTATAAAATGAATCATCCAATGAAATGGATCACCTAATGCAGGTCCGGGAGACTTGGGTTCAATCCCAGATCGAGTCATACCGAAGACTTTAAAAATGGTGCTCGATACCTCCTTGCTTAACACTCATCAATATAAGGTACGTTTCAAGGGTAAAGTGGAGCAACCCAAGGAAAGGAGTAGCACCCTCCCCTACACCTTGGTGTAGTAGCTATTAAAAAGGGAGCCTTCTGGTCGCCCGCGACTATGGTCGCCAACTTTACTTACTTAATGCAGGTCAGAAGACTAGATCTAGAATTGAGAAAAGAAGAATAGAATTTATCGTCATGTGGGTTTTACCATCCCAGCAGATTATAGAGTGAAAAAAAAAAAAAAAAATAAAAGAAAGCGAAAAGACAGAAAAATGCTTGGATCTTAGCAGAAAGTTAAAAAAGCTCTGGAACATAAGTAGATACCAATTGTAGTTGGTGTACATGGAGCGGTTCAAAGAAGGCCTGGAAATAAGATTGGGTGAGTTTGAGATTAGAGGAAGAATCGGGACCACGGGACTGTTAAATCAGCTAGAATTCTAAGAAGTGTCCTGGAGACCATAGGAGACTTGCAGTTACTTACATAGTGAAAAACTACCGATTGAAACTGACGTAAAAAAAACTCGATAAGAGTAGGTGAGTAGGGAGCATGAGTAGGTGAGGAGGGTGATTCACTAGGAATAGTGTAAGTGACTAAACTTTGATCACACTGCTATATATATTTACCAACCCCTCCGCTCGGTCAGGATATGACACAAGGTCAATTCTTAAGCGGAGTTTAACAAGTTTGAATTCAGAGTTTTCCTTCTCCTAGACTAGTTGCCTCACCAAGGCTGAAGAACCTAGTCTGTCCTACTATTTACCCATAGCTGGAGGGAGAATAATTGGATTCATACCTTTCCCTAGGGTATTAGTGCTATGTGAAAATGCAATCAGTCTCGGCCAGGATTTGAACTCGTGTCGCCGTGTCCATTTCCTACGACGATGACCATTACACTACAGGCACCACTTTGATCGCGCTGATAATTAATATGTTTCCAGCCCAGAATCTGTCCTGGAAAATAAGACCCTCAAATTTACGAGGATTTGGAGATACAACCGGATCCCTCAATATTAGGCAGAAGACATGATCTAATATTACTTCACGACTTAACCTAGTATTAATTAACAGCAATAATAAAACCTAGAATCAATAAACAAATTAATTAATAACAAATTGATAAGCAAAATTGTTGTCAACTCGTAATCTTCATCTTTCTAACATATCAAAAAGTGAAATTAAAAGAAAGCAAAGAAGTGGATTGATACCTCACCCTTGCTTGTGGTGTAATCGTTAACGTAGTGGACTGCGGAAACGTAGTAAACGATTTCAAACTCCAGTCGCGCTATTACTTTCGGACAAATTACTTATTACAATTACTTTCGGACAAATACCCTTGAGAAATGTAGGAACTCCCTTGTCATCCCGGCTATGGGTTAAATAGCATCACTGCAGTTTTTCTAGAAGGGTGGATTTGGCATTAAATACCTCATAACGGTTGATATGCCATTAAACAAAGAAACCGAAATAGTTTCAAATAACTATACTTAACACAAAAAGATTACTCATGATTATACAGTTTCAAGTATTCCTATCTAATACAAATAATTTGTACACAGATAGATGGGACCTCAACAGGTACTACTATTTCAAGTTCGAGTATCTCTGAGAATAATGTAACTGAAGTAATAATACACACTCCTTAGAACTCGAGAGTTTGAGCCTCACCATCGAGGGAAATTTAGTGTCATACCTAGGAAACCCCGCTTTCCTGTGGTTTACCCTTCTCTCAGGAGATACAGTCAGTTAAATTTATTAAAAGTTAACAAAAAAAGAAGAAAAATGATAATAATACTGACCCTAGGGATACAAAGACCAGTGAAAATACAGAAGGGAATGGAGGATGTATTTTACTTGTTGTCACTTGGTCCGCAGCGGTGGACACCAGGAATCCCCGTCATAAATTTGTAAATAATAATAATAATGTTGCTCCCGCTGTTTTATTTGTTGTGTTAGAAATAAAGGAATTTTTCCTTGGTTGAGAGGAGAAATTCCGTTCATAAATGTCACGTTGTATAAAAAAAAAAGAAAAGATAAAAGTCGAATGTGAAAACGAGGCAAAATTTAAAGGCTGTTATTGTTTGACGCCAGGTGGCGTTGGAAACTTGCCAATCAAGAAATAACCTTAACAGTCTCTGGGAATGGCATACTGCTGGGAAGCACAATTTGGTGATTCATTCTAAAAGACGGGTGTGAAATGAAGATGTTGGATTGTTCGTTGCCAACCGAATGGAATTTAATCATTAAAAGGGAACATGTTTGTTTTTTGTTGTTTTTTTTTTTTTAGTTATGCAAAAATAAATAAATAAATAAATAAATAAAATAAAATCACATGGAAAACGGATATTAGAGCCTGGAAAATATATACCACATAGAGAAAGACGTATATGATTTTTACATTTTTTTTAACTCGTAAGTACAGCGAAATAAAAAAATGTAATATTTGTGGATACTGAAAAGCTAGTTAATATTTTTTTCCCCTTTAACTCAATTTATTCATTTTTTCTTTTAACTACAAGGTTGACTTAAAAAATAAAATATAGATATCCAATCAAAACTTTGCCCATAATGCAATTCATCAAAGTTTAATTTTAAACAAGTTCTCGCAAGTATCGAACTCCCAAGACTATTAAGAGAACGGACAGTCGATCATTGTTTTGTAATAAGCATCTTGAAATGCATCAGATAGATAGATAAATAGATATACTGATATATATATGAACAGATTGAAATAGATTGTATTAAGGGTTGACCATGTAAGATTGTTAAAAGAAAATTAGAATGAGTGAGAAAGAGAAATATATATATATATATATATATATATATATATATATATATATATATATATATATATATATATATATATAAAGAGAGAGAGAGAGAGAGAGTATGCAGTTAGATAGTTTGAGAGATATATTATGAAAGAGAACAAACGGTTAACCATTGCTCTAGAGTAGGTATCCTGAAATGAATCCAATCGATAGATATATTGTTAGATAGATAGATAGATAGATAGATAGATTGATTGACATACATATGAATAAACCGAAATAGATTGATTATCCTAAGGATCGAACATACAAGACTTTTAAGAGAAGAACAAACTGATCAAGATATATATACGATGAGCTTTAATAAGCGAAATAAATTTATTATGGAATACAATTTCTTTTTTTTATACAATATATATATATATATATATATATATACAGAGAGAGCGAGCGAGCGAGAGAGAGAGAGAGAGAGAGAGAGAGAGAGAGAGAGAGAGAGAGAGAAATTATTCAAGAGAACAAAAGTTTAACCATTGCATTGTCGTAGACTTTCTGAAATGACTCAGATAGATAGATAGATTGAGAGAGAGAGAGAGAGAGAGAGAGAGAGAGAGAGAGAGAGAGAAATTATTCAAGAGAACAAAAGGTTAACCATTGCATTGTCGTAGACTTTCTGAAATGACTCAGATAGATAGATAGATTGAGAGAGAGAGAGAGAGAGAGAGAGAGAGAGAGAGAGAGAGAGAGAAATTATTCAAGAGAACAAAAGGTTAACCATTGCATTGTCGTAGACTTTCTGAAATGACTCAGATAGATAGATAGATTGAGAGAGAGAGAGAGAGAGAGAGAGAGAGAGAGAGAGAGAGAGAGAGAGAGAGAGAGAGAGAGAAATTATTCAAGAGAACAAAAGGTTAACCATTGCATTGTCGTAGACTTTCTGAAATGACTCAGATAGATAGATAGATTGAGAGAGAGAGAGAGAGAGAGAGATGTATAAACTGAGATTAGGTAGATTCTCGTAAGGGTCGAACTTATCATTAAGAAAATAACTTACTGCTAACCATTACTCTGAAGTAGGCGTCCTGAAATATATCAGATAGATAGATAAATAGATAGATAAGAACGAGATAGTAAAAGTTCTATATCTTCGATTCTGTACTTAGGTGCCTGAGGGCGTCAACCCGCGAGGGGAGGCCCGTATAGATATACCAACATTAGGAGTGGCCACTGAAAGAGTAATCTTAAAGATCGGAATGAAGACCATAAAGTGGAAAAGCCACCCTTATTCAAGCACCGAAGTAGAACAAATCGTTCTTTTGCAACCAGATACACACAAATACCCATGAACTATCTATCCATTTGCTATTCAGCTGTTTTGCATGGCTTTGATGGGCAACCTGTCAAGAAGAAGGAAAATCTATCTATCTTAATCTGTTCATATATATATCAAACTGTTATTCAGCGGGTCACTCATGGCGTAACGGTTATCGGCTCAAAAAGTGGATTCGGTGAGCTGAGTTCTATTTCCGACCTTGGCTGTTTGCATTCACTTTGCAATGATAACTTTTACACAAAAAAATCCATATCACGTTTTCCAGATTGGGATCTCTGGCTTTGGTGGGCAACTAATCTTGGAGAAGGAAATTTATCTATCAAACTAGCTAGTTGGCTAGCTAAATCTAGCATGTAAACATTTTATGCGCAGAAATATTGTTGAGATGTATTCAGTTGTATTAATTCATATTATCACTTTTTTTTCATGAATACACTAAGACACACATTAATCTCTTTCTTTCTTTCTTTCTTTCTTTGTACATACACACACACACATACGCACGCACACACACACATATATATATATTTATATATATATATATATATACATATATATGTATATATATGTGTGTGTGTGTTTGTATGTGTGCTTGTGTAAACAGATAGATAGATAAATAGATATGTGTGTGTGTGTGTGTGTGTGTGTGTGTGTGTGTGTGTGTGTGTGTGTGTACTTATGTTTATTTACAGTCGTGTCAAATAGTGGAGAACGGAAATTTGAAAACAAACAAAAAACAAACAAAAAAAAAACAACAAATAAATAAATTAAAATAAAGAATAAGAAAAAAAAATCTAATTCCACGGATTTCATTGTGATGAAATTGCAGTAAATATTCTTTAAACTTCTGCCATGACTCTCACTGTATCTTCTTTACCCAGTCGGCTTGGGGCCGGGGCTGTAGAATACACCGACTGTATCTCTGCAGAGGGGTAAGACCCCGATAATGAATGTCCTAAACAGTCTGATGGTGAGGTTCTAGTAATGCTGGATCTTTGGGGAGTACCCCTTCATGCTGAGTACCCCTTCATTGTCCACTCTTACCCGGAGTGGTAGCACCTGATCGGGTCCTATCTATAGATCAAATAGGACGAAACTGTGTAGTTATGCGAAACTGATTTGCTTGAAATAGAACTGCATTTGTACACTAAACTGAATTGTTTGGACTAGCACTGTTTTTGACATTAAAAATGTATACTTATGCTCAACTGAATTATTTGAAATGTAACTGTTTAAATGTATAAAATAGATTTGGCATTCATAACCTACAAAGGTTGATGTGCCATTTACTAAACCAAGCTGTACCTTCAGTTGAGAGGTAAGACGATCCCCTACGCAAAAAAGGGTGTCTCGAGTAGGACACTTAACTACATCTGATGGTGAGGTTCTTGTTTTGGAGCTTTGGAGAGGATCGAGTCACCTCTTCATTGCTAGTACTCTCAGTTCCACTCTGGTTCAAGTTTAGTATTTTGATATTCTTTTTATGAACAGGGATGATGTAATGGCCAACTCCGATGAAAATGGAATCGACCCCATTGGCATGATGGTTTGATGTTCGCCAGTAGTCCGGGGAAACCGGAGTTCAATCCCAGGTCGAGGTATACCAAAGACTCAATCAATAGTACTTGATTCGTTCTTGCTTAATACTCAGCATTATAAGGTACATATCAAGTGTAAAGTGGTGCAATCCAGGAAAATGTGTAGCGCTCTCCTCTACACCTCTGTGTAGTAGTTCATGAAAAGGAAGCCTTCGGGTTCCCCTTGACTAAGGTCGTCAACTTTACTTTTTACTATGACTGTTTACGAAGGATTATTATTGAAACTATATGTGACAGTGAGTAAAAACTGAATATAATTAAATAGAAATAATGACTTGAAGCCAAATCATAGTCAGTATTGGATAGAAATTCTTAATACCATAAAACAGTGTGCAAAAAGAAGAAGAAAAAAAGAGAAAAAAAAAATGAAAAAAGAAAAAGGAACTTTTAAAAAAACAACTGTACAAAAAGTATTAAGTATAAAGTACAACGAACACGATTCCCTAACCTCCACGCCCAAAATAAACCAAGACAGGTTGGCATGCAGTTCAATCAATCAACCATCCGGCTATTTTTAAGGCGCCTCTGGTGTTGTAATGGTTAGCAAGCTCGACTAGCAAACCTAAACGAGTGAGTTCGAGTCTCATTGGGTGCCCCTTTCATATGGCCTTGTGCCACATTTAAGTAAAATGCTTAGTAAATTACAACCCTCCGACTATTTTATATTGGTAAATGTGTATAGAAAGCAGCCAGGCGTAAAGAAAGTTACGTTTGCTTTCTTTGCTTAATGGCATATCAACATCCGTGTTATTCAATGCTAAATCCATCCTTTTAGAAGAACGGCAGTGGTTCTATTTAACCCAAGAGCAGGAGGAATAAAGTTAATTCAATAGTGTAACTAGAATCCGAACTCACTTACTTCCATATATATATATATATCATCATCATCATGTCACGCTATCAGCACGGATATCCCTGACCCTCTCTCGCCACTCCTCTTTATCGTCCATTGCTTCCGGCAGGTCCTCCGAGCTACATCTCCTTTCGGCACAGTGCTGCTGTATGTAGGTTCGAGCTAGTCGACCTACCTTTGCACGTCCATGTGAAGGGGTCCACAGGAGTACATCTCTTATGAGCTCGTCCCTACTTCTCCAGCAGTGTCCCGCATGTCTGGTTCGTCTAATTTTTATAGTTTTCGTGATGGGTGGTAGGTGACCGTACAGCTGCTGCTTTGTCGGGTGCTGCTCCCAGGACTTGTTCAATATTGCTCGTAGCATTCTTGTGTAGTTGCCGTCAAGCTTTTTCTCCATACGTTTAGTTTGCGTTCATATCGCAATATCGACACGACCGCTGCTTGGAAGAAACTGCGCTTCATTTTATCGGTCAGGTTTGACTTCTTATGACTGATAGCTGCCCATGCCTTTGCTCGTTGCGTATCGATGTCTGTCTCGGTTAATGAAACACTGCTTCCTAGGTAGGTGAACTTGTCGCATAGTTTCAGAGAGCAACTATTTAGTGTTGAGATGTCGCATGTTTGATTAAAGCACGAATATTCCGTCTTATGTGCGTTGACATGGAACCCGATGTCTGCTGCGGCTCGTTCCAGATATATATATATATATATATATATATATATATATATATAAATTATCCAGTTCACACCTGCCAAGTAGATGAAACCACAAACGGAACACAAAGTTAAAAGGGACTGACCAGTAGATTAATTCCACTCCTGTTTCTTAATCTTTCTAACATAATATGTTCACACCCTCTGCTGACGCCTATGAACGAATGAGTTCCACTTTATGTTTTTTTATTTTTATTTTATTTCTATTTTTATTTTATTTTTATTTCTATCTTTGTTTTCTGATTTTTAATTTATTTTTTAATTTCCTTAATTTTCCTATTTATCTTCTGAATACGAAATGTAACTCATTCGCGTCACATCTCTGGGACAATACAGAGCATGTAAAAGAGTCATCCGATGAGACGGAGAATATACCAACAATGTTCTCCGCCGAAATAAATTTATTACGACGGCTTAACCGAGTTTGAGTCTCCATTTAATTGCACTATATATATATATATATACATATATATATATATATATATATATACATTATGTACAAATAAGAAGAATGAGCGTTTATACTGGTGTATTGTGTTTATCTAAAAAATAATTTTTTCTATGAATAACAGCAGTAGCCAATGACATTTAAGTACGTTGGCTGTGGATTCAAAATTAATTCTCTGTAAGAATTATATGACCCGTTTGTTACTTTGGAAAATACAACTTTCTTTCTTTCATGTTATTCTGAATATGGATTCACATTTGGCCTGAAAAAAAAATTGCCATGTCTCTGGACGACAATATATATATTGTCGTCCACAGACAGATTGTTTAGTTGTATTGCAACTCATCTGTGTGGCTAGATACGCAAGATGTTTTAAGCTGGGATCAAAAACCGGGGGATTCCACGCGAATCGGATATCATTAGTGCATAGCCATCAGCAATCTCAGCCTAAGGGAATGGATTTTAACGGATATGCATCGCTTTTCTTTTGTTTACATATACACCTAACGGCTACCGAGTGCTCAATTCATTAGAAGAGCTTTGCATTATACGAGTGGCAACCAGTAATTCCTTCGTGAGAGTGCTCAACCCCGCCGCCTAGGTGGGGGATCATATACTGTTATATATATATATATATATATATATATATATATATATATATATATATATATATAAGAACCATGAAGTTGTTCGGACAACGAACATGTTTAATTATATTTTCGTTCTCTGATTTTGGAAGCTACACTTCTTTTTGTGATAAGCAATTTTTGTTGCATAACTTTCTTTATCCTTTTTTATTTATCTCTCTACTTATTTTTCTTTTTAGAAAAGAGACTCTTGATTTAGTTTTTTGTCTGAAAATGATACCGCTTTTTATTTTACATCCTGGGAGAAAAGAAGAAAGCAGAACAAGAGACTCTTTCCTTAAGGAGGTGCGTAGTACATCTGAAGAAGGCCGGGGAATGTACTGATCGAAAAATCTTGTAAACAACAAAAAACATCAGAAGAAGCTTTACTATTTGAAGAAATATTTGCCATTTTTTTTTCTTTTTTTCGCAAATCAGGAAATCTCAAGTCAACAACCTGGTACAAGCTTTTCTAATATTTGAAAATATATATTTATCGAAACCTTTCACCACGAGCAGGAAGTGGCACAAGGTCAATTTTTAAGAGGAATACAACTGGTTTTGAATACAGATGTTTCCTTCTTCTAGGCTGGTTACCTAACATTGTCTGCTTTATTATTTGGACACTATCTGGTTGAACAGACGTGTTGCTACCTTTCCGAAGGACGATAATACGGAGTGAAAAGCAAACAGTCTTATCCAGGTTTTGAACTCAGGTCGTCTACTTCACTTATTACGACGATAACCGTTACACTAACATGTTTCTACATGTGTATAGCATAATTGATATGATCTATCTATCAATCTATCTATCTCGATAGATTTTGGTTTCTTTGTTTGATGTCATATCAACTTAATAGATTATTCAATGCCAAAGCCGTCATTGCTGAAGAAAGGTAGTGGTACTATAACTTATTCCTCATCGCTTGAGAGATAAGAAGGTTCTTACCTTTCTCAAGGTTATTAGCTCGAGAGTGAACGTAATAGCGCAACTGGGGTTCGAACTCGCTTACTACGATGTTGCAGTACAGCACGTTACCCATCTTACGACGGAGACCCTTCCTTGATAGATATGAACCGACAGATATACAATAAAAAAAAAAACTCTACAATTTAACAATATCTGGGTGAGGGGTCCGAAGAGAAGGATTAGCGTTAAGTGAACACAAATATCCTCGTCCAGGATTTGAACTCGAGTCACCGATTCTATTTCAAACAGATTACTGCTGCTCTAAGCACGACTTCGAGAATGACACTGAATATTTTACTGTCATAGAGTTATTGTCATGTTGTTTTATTCGAAACAAAAATTTTATGAATTGGTAGCTTGTCACAGTGTGATGAAATAAATAATCCCTAAAATACGATGAAAGAACTAACCTTGGTCAAGTCATAGTCAGCGACGGGACTTTTATTGTCGTGAGAAGCAAAATCGGTGACCTAGGTTCAAATCTTGGATAAGGCTGTTTGCTTGTCACTTCGTATTAATGTCCTTCGGAAAGGTAGCAACACGTCTGTTCGACCAGGTAGTGTTCATGTTAGGTAACCAGCCTAGAGGATGGAAACCTCTGAATTCAAAACCAGTTGTATACCTCTTAAAAATTTACATCCTGCTCTTGGTGAAAGGTTTCGGTAAATATTCGTGCCGGCTATGACATCTTGGCCTCAGGGGCGGCCTCCTGAGGTCTTTGCCTGCTTGCAGGAAAAGTTTATTGCTTGATACCTGAGACACCTCATTAGGGGAGTGCCAACGGGGTTAAGAATTTTGGCACTTGCCGTGCATGAGTCTCAATTCGAGCGAGATCCTCACCATAAAATGGCCTTGTGCCATATTCTCACACGGCAGCATGTCAGATAAATCGCAGCTTGTTCAAGTTATTAAGGAATTTTTAAAAATTAAATTTGAAGATTAGCTCGTAGAAAAAGTGGTTGGTTGGAGGTTTATGGCACATCGACTCTTGTGCGTTATTCACTGCCAAATAATACTCACACACATATGTATGTATATATGTTTATATATGTTAAGTAAGTTGACCGAATGTTGTCGAGGGTGACCCGAAGACTCCCTTTTCAATAGCTACTACACCGAGGTGTAGAGGTGAGCTCGATTACTTTCCCGAGATTGCTCCTCTTACCATTGATCCGTACCTTGTAATGCTGAGTGTTAAGCAAGGAAGCATCGAGTACCATTTTTGAGTCTTTGGTATTACTCGACCTCCGATTGAACCCCGGTCTCCCAGACCATTGACGAACAGATAAACAAGACAAGTGAGACACTACTGGAAAAGTAAGCTTGAACTCAAAAGCGACTTTCTCTTATGAACCCCTACACAAGGATTTATATTATCCTTTTTCTTTTTCTTAGTGGGCACTGGATGCCGTCTAGAAGACCTTCTAAGAGGTATGGATGGTAGGGACGGATGTCTTGAGAGAGTCAGCGAACTCCATGCTATCAGAACGACTTCATGAAGACACACACACACACACACACACACACACACACACATATATATATATATATATATTGATCGTTGGATACTTAATTTTTAAATGAGTTTCAATTATTGCTAACTAGCACTAATAATACTTTTAATATGATTGTAAGCGAGTTCGAACTCCAGGTGCGCTATTACGTTCACTTTCAAACAAATAACCTTGAGAAGGGCATGAACCTTCTTATCTCCCTAGGTATGAGGAATAGGTTATTGTTCGTCTACCTTTCTTCTGCAAGGACAGCTTTGGCATTGAATAATCTATGAAGTTGATACGACATTAAGGAAAGGAACCAAAATCTATCGAGATAGATAGATAGATAGATCATATCAGTTAATAGTGTCTAGTATTTCTATCAATCACTTATAATTCTTTTTGATATTAAGTATTTTTTGCAATCGGTTAAATGGTTTCCACTATTGATATCAAACCCTAAGACTTCAATTTAGAATCAAGCATTTGTTTGCACACAGTTAAATGGTTTTAAACTATTGCTAATTAACCCTAGTTATTCTATTTATCAAGTATTACAGATAATTGTTGCACAGTCGTATAGTTTCATATAGCGATAACAATAATCCCTAATAAATGACTTTACTGTTAACCCATTGATAGGACTTTAACAGGTATTACTACTTCTTAAAAAAATGTCATATTTTAATTGACCTTTTGGTTTTGAATATAAAATATAATAGTATTTTAAATCAAACATTGCTAACATTGCAGTCACAGCATTGTACATGTAACCAGTGCCTACTGATTAAATTCTCACAGTATTTAGCGGGTGGGTGGGTGATGGGGGTCACCGCAGCGTAGTGGCGAATGTGCAGGAGAGAGAATAAAGTCTATGCAAACTCCTGTGACGCTATTACGTTAATAACGCAAGTGGAGTTTGGGACTAACACCTTTGGGGAAGGTATGAAACTTCTTATCCCCCCCCCCACAGCTATGGGTTAAATAGTATAGTGCTGTCCTTTTACAAGGATGGATCTGGCATTAGATAACCCACTAAGTTTGATATCCAAATAAACAAAGAACTCAAACTAAACTCATTAGTATTCGTACTAAACTTATAACGTATGAATATGTACTGTGTATTCAATTAAGATTTGGTATTGAGCTAACATAGTTGAATTACATTTACGGGATCTCTAATTCAGCCTAGGGCGCCTCTGGTGGTGTAATGGTTAGCAAGTTCGACTAGCAAACCTACACGAGTGAGTTCGAGTCTCATTGGGTGCCCCTTTCATATGGCCTTGTGCCACATCTAAGTAAAATGCTTAGTAAATTACATCTCTAATTCAGCCTTCTGAAGCAGATGAAGGACAATCAGCGAATCAGTAAGATGGTTGTTATATTAATCAATAGGTTTGATTAAACTAGGAAGAAAGGAAATTGAATGGAGAGAAATGTTTTGATGACTGATCTTCAAGCAGCTAAACTTTTATTTCTTTGGTTCTGTATTCGGGCGTTTGAGGGAGGCAACCGGCTGAAGAAAGTAGCAATATGGATATGCCAAATTTAGGAGTGGCCCTTGAAAGAGCAATCTTGAAGATCGGAATAAGGAGAATAAAGTGAAGAAGCCGTCCTTACCGGTTATTTAATCTTGTTTTAGTAAACAAAGCAGGTTGGGCGTATACCTTTTACAGATAGTACATACGTACTCTTATACACACACACACACACACACACACACACACACACACACACACACACACACACATATATATATATGTGCGTGTGTATGTGTGTGTGTAAAAAAAGAGAGACATGGAAAAATATTTGTGCGTATATATATATATATATATATATATATATTAATCTCCTGATGAAGACGTAAAGTCCCAAAACAAATGAAATGTCTAAATATCAAATTTTAAATCATTTGCTGACCTATTCATTCTAATACATATATATGTATATATATATATATATATGTGTGTGTGTGTGTGTGTGTGTGTGCGTGTATTTATCCAACCTCTCTACAAGATCAGGATGTGACACGAGGTCATTTTTCTAAGCGAAGTTTAACAAGTTTGAATTCAGAGTATTCCTTCTCCAAGATGGTTTGCCATACCAAGACCAAAGAGCCTAGTCTGCCCTGCTATTTACCCTTTTTATTTATTGAGAGAGAATAGGTGGATTCTTACCTTCCCCAAGTGTATAAGCGCCATGTGAAATGTGAAATGCAAACAGATTCGTCCAGGATTTGAACTCGGTTCGCCGTTTTCTATGGGTTTGGTTTCGGTTTCTTTTGTTTCGTGGCAAAATTACCTTTGTATATATATATATATATATATATATATATATATATATATATATATATATATATGGTGCATTCAATAAGATTCCAGTCTTTTTTGCACAGGCATTTAAAATTGTTGTAGACTCTTGAAAATTCAGTATGTTATTCCTATACATCTTATGTGATGACTGACCAATTTTTATGATTTCAGGTTCAAATCAATAGCTACAGCAGCAATTGGAATACACCCTACTAAAGCCTGATTGTTACAGCTGGTGAATTTAAAAAATCATGCAATCTGGACGTAAGGACACTTTAGAAGAACGATATGCAATAAAATTCTGTTTTAAACTTGGAAATAATGCCACAGAAACGTATGGAATGCTTCAGACTGCTTTTGGACCATCTTGCATGAATCGAGCATCAGTTTTTGAGTGGCATAAGAGATTCAAGGAAACCAGGGAGTCTGTGAGGGATGATGAGAGGTGTGGGAGGTGTAAGGAAGTCAATACACCAGAGTTGATTGGCCAAAGGGTTAGGGTTAGGGTTACTATGTTGAGGTTTTAAGGGAGTTCAGGAAGAGACTCCGTCGGAAGAGGCCAGCACTTTTCAAATCGGGTCGGTGGCATTTCCACCAGGACAATACACCAGTCCACAACTTCATCCTTGCCACAGACTATTTGACCAAGATGGGCATCAAGACAGTTTCTCATCCTCCCAATAGTCCAGACCTTGCTCCCTGTGACTTTTGGTTATTCCCTAAGCTCAGAGGCTGTCGTTATGAGACAATTAAGGAGATGAAAGAGGCCATGACGAAGGTCATTGACACGCTCCCACAAGAGGACTTCTATGGGGCCTTCCAGAAGTTGTTGGAACGGTACAAGAAGTGCATTGCAGCCGGAGGGGATAACTTCGAAGGGAACTAGAGTTTCATGTGTGTACTATCAATAAAAGGACCCATACGAAAAAAGTCTGGAAACTTATTTAATGATCCTCGTATATATATATATATATAGTATCAGTGAGTAAAATTAGCGACCATAGTTAAGGGCGATCCGAAGTCTCCCTTTTCAATAGCTAAAACACTGAGTTGAAGGGGAGAGCAGTACTCCTTTCACTGGATTGCTTCACTTGATATGTACTTTATAATGGTGAGTGATAAGCAAGGAGGTTACCAAGTACCAATTTTTTTAGTCTTTGGTATGACTAGACCTCGGATTGAACCTCGGTCTTCTGAGCTATTGGCGAATACTTTAAACAGTAGTAGATTGTGCTAATTCCGTAAGCTATAACGGGGTATAAGTGTTGAGCTATATTTACATGTAGTTAGGATTTAACCCGTAACCTCCAGATGATTCCACTCAGAAGCACTTCTCAGCCGAACGCTTATATGTGCTATGTGTCCTGCTGAAAAAGGCCGAAGGACGCATCAGCCGAAACGTTGAGAGTATAATAATGAAGATAATATCATAATGAAGATAAAGTCAATAGTCTGAATACTCGAAGTGATGAAAATTGTCAAGCTTCATCACAGAAATTTTGACAAATATCATCTTCGTCCCTTCATATCAAACAATCTTCCTATCTACTCAGTATCCCCCACACAAATATATATATATATATATATATATTTATATATATATAAGTTGGCTGACTGTAGTCGGGGGCGACCAAAGGATTCCCTCTTCAACAGCTACGACACTGCGGTGTAGGAGAGGGCGCTATTTCTTTCCCTAGATAGCTCCACTTACCCTTGAACGGTAGCTTATAATGCTGTGTTAAGCAAGAAATTATCAAGTGGCAGTTTTCAGTCTTTGATATGACTCGACCTAGGATTGAACCCTAGTTTCCCCGGTATACTGGTGAATATTCAAACCATTATGCCAATGGGGTCTATTCCATTTTCCTCAGAGTTGGCCCTTACAACATCCCCGTTCACATGAAGGAGAATATCAAAATATTAAACTAGAAACCAAATATCGAAAATAACATCCACTTGTGATAAGAATAAATTAAAATCAACTGCTTATTGAAACAAAAGCTTCTAAAGAATACGTCTCTTTATGTTGGGTTTCTAAGAAAAATATTGTTTGGAATTAATTCGCAAAAAAGTGACAGACGAATTTAATGTGAAAATTTCCCTGGTTTACATTTCCCAAGTCGACAATATTTTCATTTGATTGGTAAAATTCGTGAGACTAGGATTACACAGGGGAACAGATCTCAAGTTAGACATCTTTAATATCTGACGAATTTCTCGATGTGGAATTTTTAACTTGCTCACCCATCGAATCTCTTAGAAAAAACTTTCATAGCACAATACGCATATAAGTAGTCACTTTTTTTTCTTTTAAATCTGAGATAAGTTATATAGAAATTGTGAAAAGGATGATTATATGTTTTAGGAGTACATCATCTTCGGAACTTGCGATTTGTTAGTTTATTGATTTTAGAAAGGGTGCAAATCCGTTTGTCGAAACAATCTCCGAGTTTCCAATATGCATTCGCCAATGGCCCGAGAGACCTGGGTTCAATCCTAGGTCGAGTCATACCAAAGACTTTTAAAATGGTACTTGATGACTCCTTGCTTAACACTCAGCTTTATAAGGTATGGATCAAGGGTAAAATGGAGAAATCCAGGGAAAGGAGTAGTGCCCTCCCCTACACCTTGGTGTAGTAGCTATCGAAAAGGGAGCCTTTGGGCCACCCTCGACTATGGTCGCCAACTTTTTTTTTAAACTTTGAAGTGGCACAAATGGGTTTTAATAGTTTTCTCTTAACCAATTAGGTTTTGATTGTTTACCAACCATCTGGGGTTATTTAATGCTAAATCTATCCTTCTAGAAGGACAGTAGTGATACTATTTAACTCATAGCCTTCATACTTTTCCCAAGTAGCATTTTTGAGTTTTTCGAAAGTGAACGTAATAGCTCGACTGGAGTTCGAACTCGCTTACGACAACTCCGCAGTCTAGTGCTTTAACCATTACACCAAGAGGACACCCCCAATCCAATTAGGGATTTTCTTTCTCCTTTAAGGAAGAATAAAAATCTATCTGAAATGTCTTGTCTTAGAGAATAATGATTTCGGAGGTCGAATTCCAGATCTATTAATTCATATAAAATAAAAGCTGCTGGAGAAGGTCTGATCGCTGCAGGAGCTATAGTTTCCTTTAGAAATTGAGATATTTCCT
Organism: Sepioteuthis lessoniana; assembly: GCA_963585895.1. Lineage (NCBI taxonomy): Eukaryota > Metazoa > Mollusca > Cephalopoda > Myopsida > Loliginidae > Sepioteuthis > Sepioteuthis lessoniana. The sequence goes on along the minus strand of OY757929.1, from coordinate 53,563,524 downwards.
GGAAGACCATATGTTACCATGTCACCCTGTTAGCAAACATAGTTAATTGTGTTTATGTATGTGTATATGCGTGTGCATGTGTATATATAACAAAATACACGCAAAGAAGAAGAAGAAGAAGAAGAAGAAGAAGAAGAAGAAGAAGAAAGGCAGTGAGTTGATTATTTCCTGGGTGTAGAATAATACCATCTGGCATCGCCAAATATTTCATATGCAATGTCTATAAACATATGAAGGATGCTATTACATATGTAGAGGAGTCGTCATGGACTCTAGGCGGGGCTGGAGAGGACATTGTAAATAGGGGAGAAGGAAGAGGAGTTGGGGTGGTGGGGGAATAACCGGGTACGTGTTGCGGATAGACGCGGAGGAGGTGTGAGCGTAGAGATTAGGAAACGCGTAGCTAATTCTGTTTGAAAGATTTCATCTTTCTATATCATCACCACAAAAAAAAAAAAAAACAAGAAAAAACCAAAACAAAACAAAACAAAAAACAAAACAAAAAACAAAACAAAAAAAACAAAATAAAACACGGGAACTCCCCACCCAACGACTCCCTACCCGACGACTCCCCACCTCTATTGACTACCCCCATGTACCACTAAACAAACAAATACTGCGCGGGGCAGGAAGGAACGGATTTTCGCTTTACTTTCAACCCAGTTTCTTCCGTTTCCTGCCCAAATCTCGTCAAAAAGCGGCGACAAGGTTGTTTACACGCTTGCAGAAAACCTTCTCTAAATATCTCCCTCCCACCCTTACTTCCTCGTTATTTACTTGTATGACAAGGTTGATAATAATTGCTAGAATGTTTTTAATTTATTGTGTCCATGCCGGAGCGCACACATACAGAGTCAAAAACAAATACGCATATATGAACCATCACTTTCTTGATATATATATATATATATATATATATATATATATATATATATATATATTTGTATATATGTATGTGTGTATAGGTTTACATACTTACAAGTAATTTAGAAAACTTATGCGCAAAATTTTGTAAACATAGCAGGTAGGGCGTATGCCTTTTCGAGATAGTACATATGTACTCATGTCTGTATATATATATATATATATGTGTGTGTGTGTGTGTGTGTGTGTGTGTGTGTGTGTGAGAGAGAGAGAGAGAGAGAGAGAGAGAGAGAGAGAGAGATATTGATAGAAAGAGAGTATGTATATATTTATATATACATATCTGCGTGTGTGAATGCAATCTTATCTATCTATCTATCTATCTATTTCAATTTTTTATCAAATTTTCTTTCTACAACGCGCGTGCACACACACACACACACACACATACACACACACACATATATATATATATATATAATTTTTTTATCCATTGGATCTGAAGATGTCCTGTTAAATTTTTTTCGTGTTTTTGAAATTTTCAAAAACGCGTAACAGGATGGAAATAAATTTATAATCCTAATGTGACCGGTTTGTTATTTTTCTTAAAGAATTTATTGCTCTGTATTGTCTGTTACATTGGGCTTTTTACCAGGAAAATTTAAATATTCACTCTGGAATAGTTTCCTTGTCCTGGTGGAATTACTCCCAATTCCGGTTTAACTGGATCAAATAATACTATATATATATATATATATATATATATATATATATATATATATATTCCCTGGCAAAGAGTTACGCGATGTTCAGTTTGTGTTTATTGTAACAGTAAATCAAATAATGAGATGCAAAATATTCTTTTTTATTTAATGCTTCATGAAATATACCTTAAACAAACAAGATTCAGTTATCTAAATTTATTGCATAATTTTTCCAAATCGATACAAAGGAACATACTATGGAACAAGCGAACGTTGATGAAAAAATTATGGAATTATTTTGAAATTTCCATCCCCTCCAAAAAATATACCGGCAAAAGCCTAAGTATGCTAATCGATCTGCAGGTTAAAGACAGTTTTTGCAGACGTCAGAAAGCATAATGCATACTTAATTAAAAGGAAACATGGCCCCTACAAAAGCACTGTTCATTTAAAAAGGAAAAAGGTTGAGAAACTCACTCAAGAAAGCAATCAACAATGGATTGTGGCGAAAGATGTTGGTTGTTCCTAATCCGCTGTGTTTAAAATTTGGTGCAAACATAGAAGAAATGAATTGTTTAAAAAAGGAAAAGATACAAGTAGACTGCAAAAGGCAATCAAATTGTCAGGATAGAAAATACAAAGGAATATGCCTTGAAAATAGAAAATATATAACAAATATACAACAAAACAAATGAAAAAAGAGGTCAAAATTGGAGTCAATGTTTGTAAGAGAACTAAGAAATCGACTGAAAAAATGGAAAGCCAAATAAAAGCCAGTGTGAATAAAATAAAAAAACAGAAGAAAATGTGGTTTTTGTAGGCTAAAGAAAAATAAACATTGTGTGTGGACAATTGGATGAAAGTGATATTGAATCAAGAACCTACATTAGCCAAAGTGATGATATTGAAACTTTGGTCTCGAGAAAAAAAAAATTTCCGAAGTCATTCATGATATGGAGTCGCATGTCATTTAAAGTATCAGGACATAAGGTAATTATTACCTCAACAATTTAGCCTCGAGTGTACTTTGAAATTTGAGATAATTGTCTTGTTCTATCAATAGAAAATTTGTTTAGTGGTGATGAGTTCACTTTTTAAAGCGGTAATGAATCTTGTCACAGAGCAAAAGAGAATTAGATTTTTTCTTCAGGAAAGGCATTTAAAATCAGCGAACACACCGGATCTTAATCGAATTAAACATTTTTACGACGGACATTTTTTTTTTAATATAGTACACGAGAAGGTTCTATCCACCAAAGAAGATATATCAACTATCATTTGGGAAAGTTGGAACCATTTTTTTTTATAAAGAATATTGCTTTAAAATTGTATAATCTATGCCTAAAAGAATTTAGACGGTCATAAAAAGCTCGTGGAGGGCAAAGTAAGTATTCATTCTATATTTTCTTCATTAATTCCATAATTTCTTTCTCAGTATTGTGCTATTCCATTATATTTTCCTCGGCATGGCTTGCAAAACAGTAATAAGAGGGCCATTGGCCTAATGAGTAGAGTGTTCAACAACGGTCTGGGAGACCAGGGTTCAATTCCAGGTCGAGTCATATCAAAGACTAAAAAAAAATTGGTACTTGATGCCGCCTTGCTTAAAACTCAGCATTATAAGGTAAGAATCAAGGGTAAAGTGGAGCAATCCGGGGAAAGGAGTAGTGCGCCCACCTACACCTCGGTGTAGTAGCTATTGAAAAGAGAGCCTTCGGGTCACCCTCGACTACGATCGCAAACTTTACTTACTTAAATATAAAAAATAATTATAACATTTATCTAAATAATATTAAGGTATATTTTATAAAGCGAGAATGTTCAGCTATTGGAAAAAAATCTATCCGACGACTTATCTGTGATTAGTTTATCTACAGCTAATTGAAAGAAAAGCCAAAGTAAGGATCTTCTAAATATGCTTATACCCTAATTTCTCTCGGGAGTAGTGGTAGTAGTAGTTGTAGTAGTAGTTGTAGTAGTAGTAGTAGTATCACAAAGTCAATTTTGACATTGCAGAGCATACTAGTTGGTGGAAGGCATTCAAATCTTGAGCAAGATTGTTTGCGTTTCACTTAGCGTTAATGACTTTCGGAAAGGCATGAACCCATCTCTTATCTCCCTTCCTCAGCTATGGCTAAACAGCAGGGTAGATGGGATTCTTTTGTCCTGATTCGGTAAATTGTCTAAGACAAGGGAAACTCTGAATTTAAATCAGTCGTACTCCTCATAGAAAGGGACTTATTGCTTGGTTTCTTTTGTTTAATGACATACCAACCTTCGTGAGTTACCTTGACAAAACCGTCTATGTTGAAGAACAGTAGTGGTACTGTTTAATCCATAGTTGGGGGAGATAAAGGGTTCATATTTTTTACTTGTTCCTAATATTCTGGATTGTGACATCAGAGTTAGCAAGTTCGAACTCCAGTTGCGCTATTACGTTCACTTTCTGACAAATACCCTTGGGAGAGGTATGAACCCCCTTATTCCCTCCTGCTAAGTGTTAAAGAGCAGTTCTATTATTCCAAAAGGATGGATTTAGCAGAAGGTTTGATGTGCCATTAAACAAAGGATGGATTTGGCAGAAGGTTTGATGTGCCATTAAACAAAGGAAATCAAACAATTATAGCTTAGAGATCTTTACTTTTTGTTGGCTTGTTGGGGAGTTTTTATTCTCTGAAATCGAGATTTTTTTTCTAAAATGAGCCTAAGGCACCGAGTGTTCTCTGGGTATCGGAACTTAAAACTTCTCGACATTTCGTTTAATGTTTCTACCATTAAGCTTTAACCGTGTAATCTGATAGTGTATTTATCTTTTTTTCAGCTTTTGTAGGTTTATCGTAACAAATAAGCTGTGCTCTTTACTGGATCTGATAAGGCCTCATACAAAACAAGAGTTGTATTCTTACCTGTCTTTTCTTTGTCAAGGTCATTAAATAGGAAATAAGATAAGAGTACAAGGGAAATAAGCGCTAAAGCACAGTTTGTTTTCATAATCATCCACTGCAAAATATAATCCAGTTTTTTTGGCCAAAATAACCAAAGAATGAATGGGTGTGTATTTGATTGGTTTAATTTAGTTTCCTTCTTTAACAGCATATCAACCTTCAAGGGTTAGTTAAGGCCAAAGCTATATTTTTAGAAGAACAGCAGTGATAGTATTTAACCCATAGCTAGTGGGGGGGGATAAGTAGATTACTTCTGTGTGTATTGGATAAGTTTCAAATTAGACATCAATGTTGAAGCTGTTAATATGATCCTTTCCAATGATGCCATTTATATGATTCTTTCGACCTAGGTTTGTTCGTCTTTTTTTAGATATTTTTCAGCCAATATATGCTATGGTCTTCAACAGAAGTTTCTTAACCATTGTAACCTTGCAGTAGTATTGGTGGGTACATATTTATTTATTTATTTATTTTTTTTTTTTACAAAGGTAGCTTTGGAAGAAATGTTTTTGTTTCAATTCTTATTTGCTTGTTTTTATTTCCACTAAAATTTCAACGGATACAAATAGAGCAATAAACATCCTTGGATAGTGTAAATTTTCGGTTGTAAAATATATTTGGAAATAGTCCCAATGAGTGGCCATGTTCAGCAGCGAATGAATACGAGTCCGAAGTTGAATTGAGTATGATAGAAAAAAGTAGGAAGTGTGTTTAAGAAGAAACTTCTCTTTCAAGATAGTGTAAAGCAAGAGTGTCGTCTTTCTTTTAATGTCCCCACATTCTCAGATCCCACCATCAAACTAAGCGTGGTCCATATATATATATATATATATATATATATATATATATATAGTGAGGAATTGATAGATATGAAGAAACTGATAGATTTGAGCATATATATATATATATATATATATATATATATATATATATATATATATATATATAAACAAACAGAGAGATAGAGAGAAAACGAAAGAAAGATAATGAAGAACAGATTAAGATACACAGACATGAACATGCATTCACACACAGGCATGCACACACGAACACACGCATACACACACACACACATATATATATTTCTATCACAATATATATATATATATATATATATATATATATATATATATATATTGTGATAGATTGATTGATATGAAGAAATTGAAACTGATAGATTTGAGCATATATATATATATATATATATATATATATATATATATATATATATATATATGTATAATTTCAGTAAATTCATCTACCAGTTCCAACTTAAAACTAAAACACTTGTCAGGAAAGTTGAAAAGATCTCAAAATTATTCAGACAAAATGTGTCTTTATTATTTAATCAAACATGCTTATATATATATATATATAGAGAGAGAGAGAGAGAGAGATGTGTGTGTGTGTGTGTGTGTGTGTGTGTGTGTGTGTGTGTGTTAAACTCGAGTCACTGAGTCTATTTCATACGATGATAACTGTTACATTAATCGCGCCTCCACGTACACAGCATATAGATTTTCGATTATTAGACAATTTACGAAGACAAATGTTTCAAAACGAAATTATCTTTCTATCAACACTTACACGTGCACACATATACACACAAGTGTGTGCTTACACACACACACACACACACACACACACACACCTGTACACACATACGCAAACCGGAACGAGCGCGCGAGCACGCACGCACGCACGCACGCACGCACACACGCACACACTCATAGACATATGTACATATATGTATATAGTTATATAGTTATATGTTTTGCCCCATTTATGAATAAATATTGCTAAATATAGGTTATAGAGCCTTTGTAAATTTATATCTAAATGGCGCTTGAAACATATATATATATATATATATATATATATATATATATATATATATATATATATATACACTTACTTACTTTGCCTAATGATTGCCCAGTCGGCTGGGGCTGTAGAATACACTGACTGCACCTCTGCAGAGGAGTAAGACCCCGCCCCCAATGAGTGTCCTGGATATGACACTAAACAGTCTGATGGTGAGGTCCCTGTAATGCTGGGCCTTTGGGGAATACGGAGCACCCCCTCATTGCCATTGCTCCCGGGTCCACTCTGACTCGGCGTAGTAGCACCTGATAGGGCCCAATCTATGGGTTAAATAGAACTAACGGCATACTTCAAATGAGGAAAAGTAAATAGAATGATGTATACTGCCTGCAAATTTATGCCTAACTGAATTGTTTGAACGAGAACTGTTTGACTAAATCGAATATTTTGAAATAGATTTTTTTTTGTCAATTGAACCGTACTTATATTTAAACTGCGTGCTTATGCTAAACTGAATTATTTCAGATAGAATTGTTTTTTAACATTGAAATTGTACTTACACTAAACTGAATTGTTTAACATAGAACTTTTTTGACATTTAACTGTATGTAAACAAAATATGTAATTATACTAAACTGAATTAGTTGAATTAGAACTGCTTGACTAAACTGAATAGCTAGAAAATAAACTGTATTTACATTTAAACTGCATGCTTATGCTAAACTGAATTATTTGAAATTGAACTGTTTTTGACAATTAAACAGTGTACTCAAGATAAACTAAATTGTTTTAAATAGAACTGATTATTAACATAAAAATGGATTTGGCGTTAAATAACCTACAAAGGTTGATATGCCATAAAAACCAACCAACTAACCATGAGAATAATGAAACTTATATATATATTATTACATTGATTTTTATTATTAACTGTAAATAGGGAAATATTGCTTTGAATATTTTTAAAAAAACATATTGGCATTTAGGCCGTTAGACAACATTAGCGATATTTTTGTTGTTAAATATTGGCATAAATTTAAATTAATTACTGTGAGACATTTTCTGATTTCTCAAACGTAACCGAATGGCTTCCATGGAAAAATGCTACTCCCGCGTTTCTTTAAAATTCAGATCCCCTTTTTCTTTTTAAAGTCCCTTAACCGAATGGAACAATATTGAATCGAGAGTTTATTTGATTACTAGAGAGTTATAGTTGTTTTCTCACATTATTAAATGAAGTAATTTCAATGTATTCTTAATTCCTGAAGCGAAAGGTAAAAAATTAAACCCAAAATTGAAAATAAACGGAAAGGATAGGCAAATAAATAAATAAATAAATAAAATGAAAACAAAGCCAAAAAAAAAAAAAAAAAAAAAAAAAACAGAATTGAAAATAAGTGAAAGAGAACACAACCACAAATTAAACCTGGATGTAAAATTGATTTAAAAGAAAATATCGATTAATTGCAAAGAAAAAAATAAATAAATAAAATAAATAAATAAATAAATAAAAATAAAACCGTATAGATAAAATAAGACGTAAAAATAGAATAAGATGCACACACACAGAGACACACACACAGAGAAACACATACAGAGACACAGACACACAGACACACAGAGACACACACACACACAAGAATGAAATAGGGGAAAATGAGATGAGCAGAATGAATTTTGACTGAATCTCTTAAATTATTATTATTCATCGATGCCTTAAGACTCTTATCTTTACATTTGTTATTATTGAAGACCCAAGGTTTTTAAGTCGGTAGTTTGTGTCTATCATCATCATCATCATCATCATCATGTCGTGCTGGTAGCACGGATATCCCTGACCTTCTCTCGCCATTTTTCCCTATCGTTCATCGCCTCAGGCAGGTCTTCTGGACAACATCCCGTATCCTCACATAGTTACTGAATGTTATGTTCGTGCTGGTCGTCCTGATTTTGCACGGCTATGTGTGGGGGTCCATAAGAGTACATCACTTATGAGCTCGTCCCTGCTTCTCCAACAGTGTCCTGCATGTCTGGTTCGTCTAACTTGAATAGTTTTCGTGATAGGAGGCAGGTGGCCGTACAGTTGGTGTCTTGTGGGGTGTTGCTGCCAGGACTTGTTCAAGATTGCTCGCAGCATTCTTGTGTAATTGCCGTCTAGCTTCTTCTCCAGCCGTTTTGTTAGAGTCCATGTAGTGCAGCCATATAGCAGTATCGATGCGACCGCTGCCTGGAAGAAACTGCGTTTCATTTTATCGGTCAGGTCTGATTTCCATATAATCGATAGCCTATTGATGGCCGTCCATGCTTTCGTTAACCTCGTGTCGATGTCCTTGTCTATAAACAAGGGAATCGGTTTTGTTTTCTTTGTTTAAAGGCATATCAATCTTCCCAAGTAATTTAAGGCCAAAACGATCCTTCAAAAAGAACAGTAGTGGAGCTATTTAATCTCTAGCTTAAAGAATTAATCATTAATTCAGATTTATTTGAATATTTTGACTTGTAAAATAAATTGATAGATTTATTGAGTCTCGACTCTAAAAGTATATAAACAACAACAAATATAGTGCCGATCAATTGAAGATTGGATTGGTTTGGTTTGATTTTATGGCACATCAACCATTGTAGGGTATGTAATGCCAAACCCGTTTTTATACCTACAGACAGATCCATTTCAAACAATTCAGTTTAGAATGAGTATATATTTTTTTGTTTACACACAGATGAATATCAAAACAGTTCTATTTCAAACAATTCAGTTTAGCATAAGTACTCAATTTCAATGTCAAAAACAGTTGTATTTCAAACAATTCAGTTTAGCGTAAGTACATAGTTTCAATGCAAAAAGCAGTTCTTTTTAAAGAAATTCAGTTTAGCAGAAAAAACAGTTATATTTCAAACAGTTTAGTTTAGCATAAGTACACAGATTCAGTGTCAAAAAACAGTTCTATTCAAAACAATTCAGTTTAGCATACAAAAACAGTTCTGCTTCAAACGATTCAGTTTAGCATAAGTACTCAGGTTCAATGTCAAAAATAGTTCTATTTAAAACAATTCAGTTTAGCATGAGTAGAGAGTTACAATGTTAAAAAACAGTTCTATTTCAAGTAATTCAGTTTAGTATGAGTACACAGTTTGGTTCTATTTGACCCATCGATAGGACCCTATCAGGTGCTACCTCTCCAAACTAGAGTGGACCAGGGAGCGATGGCAATGAAGGGGCACTCTGTATCCTCCAAAACTCCAGCGTTATCAGATTGTTGTGTCATATCAGGCCACTCGTTAAGGGCAGGTCTTAACCTTCAGCAGCTCCAGCCGACTGGGGAACTGAGACCAGAATTATGATTGATTTTACATTTGATTTGATTTCTTTATTCAACGGCATATCAACCTTCGGGGGTAATTCAATGCCAAAATCACCCATATAGAAGAACAGTAGTCGTTTTATTTAACCTCTAGCTGGGGTGTAAGGAGGTTTATAACTTTCCTTATCTTCTTGGGAAGACGTGGCCCTGGAGGTGACCGTGTCCTCTGCAAAGAATACGGATGTAGCTTGCAAGACACATTCAGGTTGATTGGCTGTGCAATTACCATGACTAGTTAATATGGCGTCATTTGTGTGCGATATGGACTGTTGGCTCTGTTGTGGAGTTTCGGCTCTGCGGTCTGTGGTCACTGGTTCGATCTCCAGTGGTGGAGATCATGGTGTGCTTTATTGATGAGACCTAATAAGGTCGAAACAGCTGTCCAGTGTTTCTGTATGTCGTACGTCGGTGTTAGCCGGATTTTATGGTTATGGTAATTCAATTCACAATATAATTCCTCTAATTAAAAAAAAAAGAAAGAAAACGTAGATTTTCTAAGGGCATTATCCCGAAAGTGAATGCTATAGCGCGACTGGAGTACGAACTTGTTTACTACAATATCGTAGTTTAGCATTCTAGCCACTACGCCTCGGAGACTCGGCCAAATAAAGGAATATTTAGTGCCCTGCTTAAGTCCTGACATTTTTCTTTCTGTTCATTTATCATCATCATCATTATCATGTCGTGCGGCTAGCACGGATATCCCTGACCCTCTCTCTCCACGTCTCCCTATCATTCATCGCCTCAGGCAGGTCTTCAGGGTTAAATCCCGTACCATCACATAGCTGCTGTATGTATGTTCGAGCTGGCCGTCCTGCTTTTGATTGGCCATATGCGGGGGTCCACAGGAGTACATCACTTACGATCTCGTCCTTGCTTCTCCAGCAGTGCCCGGCATGTCTGGTTCGTCTAGCTTGTATAGTTTTCGTGATAGGTGGTAGGTGACCGTATAGGTGGCGCCTTGTGGGGTGTTGCTGCCAGGACTTGTTCAATATTGCTCTTAACATTCTTGTATAATTGCCGTCTAGCTTCTTCTCCAACCGTTTAGTCAGCGTCCAAGTAGTGCATCCATATAGCAGTATCGACACAACCGCAGCCTGTTATCGACTAATGATGGATTGATTTTAACGGCATATCAACCCATCTAGGAATATTTTATACCGAGACGTTAAGAAATCACATTCATCACATTATAACTTCATATTTATATTTTTAAGTCGAATCTACTTGTCCCTGAATTAATTTGTCTCCGAAAATAACCATCCCTAGTTCTGTATTTTATCTATAAATGCATTTTTAATAATATATGGACAATAAGAATCTATTTTAAGCTTACAAACAAATTGATTTTAGTTTTCAATATCGTTACAAAAAAAAGTAATCGAAATTTACGAATACTTGTACGTACTTGTAAATGTAAATGTTTACAATTTGGAATTCCTTACAATACATCGTGGACTCTTTATTTGTGAATGAAGTTGACTCCAAAACATTATAAAATAAAATGATTTTGTAAGGTTAAATAAGAAATGCAGTTATCAAAACTATTTTGCAATAATAAAAATTAACCTAATATATATCAAATTTACAGATATTTACATTCAGTTTGTTTATTTCCATTTATTGTTCGGTAACATGATTTTATGTGTTTTAACGCTTTTCTAGTGACTTTACGACTTCAATATTCGTGCGCGAACAGACGTAATGTTGAATAAAACGACTTGAAATTGTTCTTTATTTTTCCATATATTTTTTGACAAACGGCCTATAATCGGGAACGACTTAACTGGAAACGACGTAGCAAGTATACCTTTATTTCGAGTCAATACAATTTTTTTGCTCAAAGTCATATCTTTTCAAGTAACAATTGCAAATAATAATACCTAATAAGTTATTAATACTAAATTTATTATTAATACTTAATTATTAAAAACAAGAATGTTGCGAGCAAGATTAAACAAGTCCTGGCGGCAACACCCCAGAAAGCACCAACTATTCGGCCACCTGCCTCCCATCACGAAAACTATCCAAGTTAGATGAGCCAGGCACGCAGGACACTGCTGGAAGAGCAGGAACGAGCAAGGACGAGCTCATAAGTGATGTACTCCTATGGACCCCCACATATGGACGTGCTAAAGCAGGACGACCAGCTAGAACATACATACAGCAGCTATGTGAGGGTACGAGATGTAGCCCAGAAGACCTGCCAAAGGCGATGAACGATAGGGAAAAGTGGCGAGAGAGGGTCGGGGATATCCGTGTTAGCGGCACGACATGATGATGATGATGATGATGATGATTTGACCCATAGATTTGTTCCTGACTGGTATTACTCATGATCAGTTGCAGTCTATTGTCATACCCAGAATGGACTTGAATATGCACATATATATATGTGTGTGTGTGTGTGTGTGTGCGGGTAGGTCTGGGTGTGTGTTGAACAGCTAGATTTGTAGTGAATCTGACAGTATGATAGAAATATGTGGAAAGTTGGATAAATCAAACACTCAAGTTCGTGAAGATGAAATAAAGCTGAACGAAATATCACATTTAAATTTGAGTTAATTATTTGATTTATCCAACTTTCCACATATTTCTATCATATATATATATATATATATATATATATATATATATATATATATATATCAAACTTGGGTCTCTAGTCCATTTCATACAACGCTAACTGTTACATTAATCGACGAACAGAACAGTTATCAAGTAATTTATGGAACAAGAATGATAAAATAAGAAGAATCCACTATGAATTAAGAAAAACATTTAAAATCCTCAGGTTACCTACCACGACAAGTGCCTGAAGAAGGCCTGAAATTACAGTTCATGACAATAAAGGTGCCCAACAGATGCAGATATTTGCAAAACTAAGTTTAACAGAAAGAAAAACTTGAGTGGAAACTAGTCAACTTCGAACTCACGACGCCTGCCATGGCTTTCGAGATGAGGTTTGGTTTGGTTTATTTGTATAATGATATAAACATTGTGGGTTATTTAATATCAAAGGCCTGCTCGTAGAATAACAGTAGTGGTGCAATTTGACCAATAGTTGGGGGAATAAGGGGGTTTATAATTTTTCTGAAGGTATTAGTCGAAAAGTGAATATAACAGCGTGACCAGGACTCGAACTCATTTACCCAAACTTCAAAGTTCAGCTCATTCTTTCGAGATTAGCTTGCCGACCAATATCTTATAGAAGGCAACCTATAAATGTAGATATTTACCAAGCGTAGTTTTACATGACACAAAGCCAAACTAGTGAGTGTTAAGGGAAGAAGAAAGATACAGGACTGAAACATTATAACAAAACGAAAAGCTCCTGAAGGAAGAAATAAGGCAAGAATGAAAGAAGTAAAGTACATATTAATAAGCGAGGAAGAAGAAAAGGGAATGAATAATCTAACTACTACGGTTCGAATGAAAAAAAAAATGGATGAAAAAAGTGAACGAAAGACTGGGGAAAGAAAAAGAAATTATGGGGAAGAAAGAAAGGAGATACAAAGGGAGAAGCTGGAAAGAAAGAAAACAGAATGGGAAAGAATTATCGGCGAAGAAATGAATAAAAAAAAAATATATATATATATATATATATATATATATATAAATAAATAAATAAATAACAACAAAGAAAGAAAGAAAGAAAAAAAGAAAGAAAGAAAGAAGAATAGTGGTAATAGAAAGAAAGAAAGAAAATGGGGAAAACAACGACAACAATAGGAAAGAAGGAAGGAAAAGAAAGAAAGAAAGAAAGAAGAACAGTAAAGAAAGAACTGTAAAGAACAGAAAGAAAGAAAGAAAGGAAGAAAGAAAGAAAGAAAATGGGGGAAACAACGACAACAATAAGAAAGAAAAAAGAAAGAAAATAGAAGAACAGTGGTAAGAGAAAGAAAGAAAGAAAATGGGGGGAAACAATAACAACGATAAGAAAGAAAGAAAGAAAGAAATGACGGTGACAATTAAAAGAATAAAAGAAAGAAAATGAAAGAAACAATGACACCAATAAGAAAGAAAGACAGAAAGAAAGAAATACAGTTAAAAGAAAGAAAGAAAGAAAGAAAGAAAGAAAGAAAGAATGAAAGAAAGAAAGAAACTAGTTATGGTCATAAAAAGACACAAGGAAAGAAAAATACATTTGATAGAAAGAAGATGAAAGAAATAATGACATAAGAAAGAAAGAAAGAAAGAAATAAAGAAAGAAAATACGGAGACATGAGCTAACGATGAAGATATGAGTAATGACATAAAATAAACTAGTGATTGAAGTAAATAAAATCAAAGACTCAATCGGAAAAGAAAGCAAAAAAAAAAAAAAGCAAAAATAAGCAAATAATTGAACGTATATGCTGCTGCTGCTGCTGCTGCTTTCGAAACGTCATCAGATAAATTAAACATAGGCGCCCTCCATTCGTTACTGTTAATTTTTATGTGAATTACAGACAAATTTATTTGATATATTTGTGTGGGTGTTTGTTTATAAGATGAGCGTCTGTGCGGTATGTTTGTACTTTTCTCTAAAATCTACCCGAAAGAGAACACAACTGAAGCTCAAGCCACCACCATTGCAATGTTTTGTAGAGCGCCTTTCATCAATTCGGATCAGAAGGAGTTTGTGGATTTCGTGTGGGTGCCATTTTAATCAGTTGCTATATTTAGTGCGATATGCTCTTCCTGTGTAAAAGAAGAGGCTGTTGTGTCCGGAGAGAATAAGAAACATTTTCGAAGAAAAGTGTTGAGAAAGAAAGAAAAAGAAATTAAATGCAAGAAAGAAAGAAATGAAAGAAAGAACAATAGAGTAAAAGAAGAAAAGTGAAAGGAAGAAAGTGAAAGAACGAACGAAAGGAAGAAAGAAAATAGAGTGGAAGAAAAAGAGAAAAGCAAAAAAAAGAAGTAAAAGCGAGGTCGAAGAAAGTATGAAAGAAAGAATGAAAACGTAAAGGAAGAAAAAGTGAAGAGAAGTTGAATGAAAGAAAGAAAGAACGAAAGAAAGAGAGAAAAAAGAAAGAAAGAAAGAGATTGAAAAATGTAATAGAAATAAAAAAAAAATTTTCAACAAAATGTAAGCTAGAACATTTTCAAATCAAATTTTAGTGAAAAATTTCCCGTCAGGCCGTGTAGTCATTGATTTATCCTTTTATATGAATATTCGTAGCATATATTTATTTAGAAATCAATACTCTCTTTCACTGCTTGGGAATTCTTTCTTTCTTTCTTTCTTTCTTTCTTTTATAGTTTTTATCGTATATTCTTCTCACAGTCAGTTTTTCTTTTTTTCTTTCTTTCTTTCTTTCTTTCTTTCTTTCTTTCTTTACAGTTTTTATCTTATATACTTCTCACGGTCTTTCTTTCTTTCTTTCTTTCTTTCTTTCTTTCTTTCTTTCTTTTACAGTTTTTATCTTATATTCTCTCACGGCCAGTCTTTCTTTCTTTCTTTTACAGTTTTTATCTTATATTCTTCTCACGGCCAGTCTTTCTTTCTTTCTTTCTTTCTTTCTTTCTTTCTTTCTTTCTTTTACAGTTTTTATCTTATATCTTTCTCACGGTCAGTTTTTCTTTTTCTTTCTTTCTTTCTTTCTTTCTTTCTTTTACAGTTTTTATCTTATATCTTTCTCACGGTCAGTTTTTCTATTTCTTTCTTTCTTTCTTTCTTTCTTTCTTTCTTTCTTTACAGCTTTTATCTTATATACTTCTCACGGTCTTTCTTTCTTTCTTTCTTTCTTTTACAGTTCTATCGTACTTTCTTCCACTTCTTTCTCTTTCCTTCTTTTTTTCTTTTCCCCAGCATTCTTTCTTTCCTTTCCCATTTATTTTTATTTCTTTTCGTCTGCTCTTTAATCTCGTTGTATTCTCGCTGGTAGATGTCTCGCGAGACTTCATGACGAATATAAGTGAGCGATTCTGACATGCTCACTTCCGCTCAGACTCCAGTGAAAACAACATAAAAAAGAGACAACCCAACAAAATTCAGCCATGATGCATGGTCAGCTTAGTTAACACTGACATCACTTTTCCCCCGCTTTTGACTTCAAACTGGTGATTATTCTCGTGCTTATTCATTTTTATATTTATATCCAATCGGACGCTTAATAACGGAATTAGATCCGCCATTTTGTCACTCCTTAAAAGTGAAGTATGGCATAAGGTCAAAAGAGATAAGGGAGATTGGCGTAATACTGTCTTCAATGAGGGATGTTGAGGTATTGTAAGCAAATTGTATCGGGACGCAAATAGAATGGTTATAAAAAAAAGTCTGCAGCTGGAAAAGACGTAAGGTAACAGAGTTCAACATCTCTTCCAGTTGGCTACGTGTAATAAGATATGCTTAATCTAGCATTCCAAACCAGTCTTGCCGAAGTCACCATCTAACTACCATCTACTCGAGGCGGAAGTAGTTTGTGAACGCCAGTATATATATATATATATATATATATATATATATATATATCTGTGTGTGTGTAATTATCACATATTTCGTGACTAGATCTCATTTCTTTTTTAAATGGCTGGTGTGTGAGGAGACAAACGTTTGCGCGAACGGAAAATGTGGAACGAATCAAAGATACGAGAAGAGTCCCGTTCTTAGAAAAACGAAGAGCTAGCCCGTACTTCTTTCCACGACCACAGAGAGTGAAAGGGGAGGATAAAGCAATGTGATCCTAACGAAGATTGTTTTGTGATTCTCTTTCCCCATAGGATGATTAAAGATCAGTAACACAGCAGTCATCGGTGACTATGCCTACAGTCTGTTCAAGCATCAGCCCTTGATACTAGTGAGGAAAATGAATAATTATTTCAACCATGAGTTAAGCCACAAAAGAAAATTAACATATTTGCTTGTTTATAAGACGTGTATTCTGGCGACTATTGAAAGACTTCAAGACTCAGAGATGTAGATGATTATCTCGCCATAATACTAGTACCACACTGGGTACAGTGTAATGTTCCCAACATTTTGTTGGTTCATTTAAACGTGCATCCTAAATGCCGTCAAATACTGCCGCTTTCATGAATTGAAATTAGTCCAGCACAGAGCAATATAAAAAGAAAGAGCAAGAGGAAGATCCTGTTACGCCAATCTTTCAAGTCCAGAGGGATTTCCTGTCTCAGAATCTGCAAGGAATTCTATTGAAAATTGCAATTACTGCGCGGTGTACACGAGCGCAGGCTTCTTATTAGGGAAACTGTCTTCGTTGCGTGACCTCAAATTCGCACTTCTTCTTCTTCTTCTTCTTCTTCTTCTTCTTCTTCTTCTTCTTCTTCTTCTTCTTCTTCTTTTAATAATAATAATAATAATAATAGTAATAAGGATAATGATTTGCTGTTCCTGCAGATTACAGAGGGAAAAATAAAAGAAAGCGAAAAACTGGACAAGTACTTGGACCTTGTCAGAGTACAGAGAAATATGTGGAACATGAAACTGTGACTGTGATACTAGTTGTAGTTGGAGCCTTCAGAAGAGTCTCCAAGAACATAATAAAGAAACTGGGTGAATTGGAGATCAACAGAAGAAGCAAGAACATTCAGGCCAAAGCATTGTTAAAATCAGCTAAGATACTTAGATGAGTCCTGAAGATGTTTTGAGACTTGTTGTCACTTAGAGTCCTGTGAAAAACCACCATTTAGAGCTGGTTTGTGTGATTTGGTTCGGTTTATTTTTTTATCGTCCAATCAATTATTCTTATTTAATAATAATCATTTCTTTGCCAACCTTTATATGGTTTCAAGTAAGGTGACAATTATACCAATTGTGATTGGTGCTTTTGGTGCACAAGCAAAAGGATTATTAAAGAGACTGGAGGACTTGGAAGGTGGCGGACGAGTGGAGACCATCCAAACTACAGCATTATTTATAACGGCCAGAATACTGAGAAGAGTCCTGGAGACTTGAGAAGACTTGCCGTCACTCAAAATACTCAAACTCCATTGAAAGACCATCAGCTAACGCTGATGTTAAAAACTCTTATGAGTAAAATGATAATAATAATAATAATAATCATTACTTCACAAATACAGCTTCAAATAACAATTAATACAGATAATGTGTAGTTATATGGGATCAAGTATTCTTATTCAATATAAATAATTTTCAAATAGATCTTTTCGACCCAAAGATGAGAGCCTAACAGGTACTACATTAAGGAGTAAAACGCTAATCCACCGTATGTTTTTTCTTGTCTATCTGTCATCACATAACTAAACAGCTAAATGGTTGTTTGGGTCTATGGCATATCAACCTTTGTAGGTTATTTAATGCCAAATCCAGTTTTATACAAATAATATGTTCTGTTTGAAACAATTCAGTTTAATTTTCAAAAACATTTCTATTTCAAGCTATACAGTTTAGTCAAACAGTTCTAATTCAAACAATTCAGTTTAGCCTAAATACAGTTTCAATGTCAAAAACAGTTCTCGTAAGTACAGATTCAATGTCAAAAACAGTTCCATTTCAAACAATTCCGTTTAGTATAAGTACGGAGTTTTAAATATAAAAACAGTTCTATTTCAGGTAGTTTTAGTTAAGCATAAGTACGCAGATTAGTTCTATTTAACCCATAGATAGGGCCCTATCATGTGCTAACACTCCGGGCCAGAGTGGACCTGGGAGCGATGGCAATGTAGGGGTGCTCCACATTACTCAAAGTTCCAGCTTTACTAGAACCCCACCATCAGATTGTTTAGTGTCTTATCTAGGACACTCGTTGGTGGGGGGTGTCTTACCCCTCTGCAAAGGTACAGTCGCTGTTTTCTGCAGCCCTAGCCGACTGGACAATAAACAGCTAGTAATATGGCCGCCAAATACTATATGGTTAGAAATGGGCATGTTTTTTAGCATATTACTTTTTCAAGATTCTAAAATACTTGACGTTTCTAGCTAGGGAATCGAATGAAAATGCAAGTATAATAGTGAACAGGCCACTTGTTTTGTGTCTGTCTGTTAGCTAAATCAATGTTGAATGTAACACTTTTTGGAGTTTGTGTCCTACTGTTATTGGAAGAAAACAATGGCGATTATTATTGCTATGAAATGAATATAAGATGAGAGAATTGCAAAGAAAACAAGATTCTTTAAATCAAACACACAATCAAAATTTCCTTAACAATTTTTTTGAACATTTTATTTGAAAATAAAAATTTAAAAAATCCTTTATATACTTTTTCATCATACCCCAAATATTTCATACTTTTAAAATACTCATTCAATGTTCAAACGATTCGAAGTCTCCAATGGGAATGATTTTTGGGGATATAATTTGAGCTTCCAGCTATTTTGGCTGTTGCGTCTCGAAATTGGAAATAGCAAAAGAAAAGCAGCATTTTGATATATATTGCAAAAGAAAAGGTTTTGTATTATAACATATCATATATTTTATTCCGTTATTTCATGCTACATTAAACACTTCTCGATCGATTTTTTTCAATCAGTGTATCTTGAGTGGAACCTTTAAGAGAACATAAGCAATTATTTACTCGTTTTCACAGAACTTTCAGTGTCTTCTGACCCCGCACAAAATGCATCTTTTGCTGCAACTGTACTGGCTGCCTGACCCTGACCTACTTAAAAATGTCTACGTAATCCATGTTTAAAATCTTGGTACTGTTGTATTTCTAAACGCGCGGAAATACCAATTAATATGTTCACCCATCGATATCAATGACGAACATAAAGCCGAAGTGTCAAAAAATGAACTAAACACCGGATTTTGTTTTGTAACGGTGAACGTTTGTAAAGAACCAGCCACACTTTTGGGGATGAGCAGATAACAAAAGAATGGTGCACCAATGTACCAAAGATTCTCTGAACAACAGTCTTCTTTTTTTTATTCAGAGACCGTCCTTCTCAACCGGTTACCATTACAAAGTTAGAGAAAACATTCCCTTCTGCTACGGCATCAAATATAGTTTGATTTGGTTTGAATTTATGGTATATCACACGTTGTAGGTTATTTAATGCCAAATCCATTTTATATAAATAAACAGTTCTATTTCAAACAATTCAGTTTAGCACAAGTGCGCAGTTTAAACACACAATTAAATATAAAAACAGTTAATTTCAAACTTTTCAGTTTAGCATAATTACACTTTAGTTCTATTTGACCCATAGATAGGACCCTATCACGTGATACCACTCCGGACCAGAGTGGACCTGATAGCTTTGGCAATAAGGGGGTACTCCGCATTCCCCAAAGCTTCAGCAGAAAAGCAGTCGTAAAACGAAAGTGAAAAATTGAAAGACATGTTACTTCGAAGCGTAGATAGTTTCGTACGTGGCAGGTGAACGAAAACTACAAACTTCCCTTTCATCACCCCGACCAAGCCTCACCTTAAAGGGGCCGCTCGCCATTTGACCTAAAACTGAACGGCGCAAAGTAACCGGCCAACTCCGACTAGCAGTGAGTCTGACTGACCACGAAATAACTCTCTTATATATATATATCATCATCATCATATCGCGCCGCCTGCGCGGATATCCCTGACCGTCTCTCGCCATTTCTCCCTATCATTCATCGCCTCCGGCAGGTCTTCAGGATTACAACCCGTGTCCTCACATAGCTGCTGTATGTAAGTTCGTGCTGGTCGTCCCACTCTTGCACATCCATGAGTGGGGGTCCACAGGAGTACATCGCTTATGAGCTCGTCCTTGCTTCTCCAGCAGTGTCCTGCGTGTCTGGTTCGACGAACTTGTATAGTTTTTGTGATGGGGGGCAAGTGTCCGTATAGTTGGAGTCTCGTGGGGTGTTGTCGCCAGGACTTGTTTAATACTGCTCTCAACATTCTTGTGTAATTTCCGTCCAGCCTCCTCTCCAGCCGCTTCGTAAGCGTCCATGTGGTGCATCCATATAGCAGTATCGACACAACCGCTGCCTGGAAGAAACTGCGTTTCATTTTATCTGTTAGGTCCGACTTCCATATGATCGAGAGCCTATCGATAGCTGTCCATGCCTTCGTCAGTCGTGTGTCGATGTCCTTCTCGGTTGATGAGACGCTGCTTCCTAGGTAGGTGAATTTGTCGACTAGTTTCAGAGAGGCTCCGTCTAGTGTGGCAATGTTGCCTGTTTGGTTGTAACACATATATTCGGTTTTGTTTGCATTGACATGTAGGCCAATGCCAGCTGCAGCTCGTTCCAGACTATGTAGTATCATTCTAATCATCTTATTAACTAATGTGATAAGAACACGTTTCATTAAAACTTTCAATGTTACATCATCTTATCTCTACTGACATCGCATTCAAAATGCTTATCTGCGACAACCTGCCCACTGCAGATTTCAAAATAACCGGTCAATGTCATATCTTGTTATTGTGTCAGTGCGACACATGACCACCTTTGACCTTCCAATGCGACTTACACTCAAATCTCTTTTAAACTAACTCACAATTTATCGCTAAAAATAAAACTATTAACGAATATAATCAATCACCATTCTTGGTTATTTTACATTACTCATATTTATGATAAACAAGATGAAAGCATGGACAGCTATCAATAGGCTATCGATTATATGGAAATCAGACCTAACCGATAAAATGAAACGCAGTTTCTTCTAGGCAGTGGTCGCATCGATACTGTTATATGGATGCACTACATGGACTCTAACAAAACGGCAGGAGAAGAAGCTAGACGGCAATTACACAAGAATGCTACGAGCATTCTTGAACAAGTGCTGGCAGCAACACCCCACAAGACACCAACTGTACGGCCACCTGCCTCCTATCACGAAAACTATTCAAGCTAGACGAACCAGACATGCAAGACACTGTTGGAGAAGCAGGGACGAACTCATAAGTGATGTACTCTTATGGACGCCCACACATGGCCGTGCAAAAGTAGGACGACCAGCACGAACATACATTCAGCAACTATGTGAGGATACAGGACGTTGTCCAGAAGACCTGCCTGAGGCGATGAACGATAGGGAAAAGGGGCGAGAGAGGGTCAGGGATATCCGTGCTACCAGCACGACATGATGATGATGATGATGATATCCGGCACGAAATTGAACATGGCTTGTTTAGTCCATTTTCTTTAACAATGGAAGTGGGTTGTGCTTGTTCTGCAAGAAGCTACTAAAAGACTGTTATAAAAATACCATCACTGAGCCAGTAGAAAAGCTGCTGTATTGTTGATGTCGTTGCTGTTGTTGGAACGCAATCTAAGAACGAGTTAATCCGAAATAAGTCACTTGGATAAAGAGGCCTGATGTTGAAAGACTCGTATCTCTTGAGCACAGGAATATCGCTGATGGTGTGTCACGTGTTTTTATTGTAACCATAACCCTGCCGAAGAGTAATGACTAAAGCGTTGGACTGCAACATTGTAGTTAGCGGGTTCGAACTCTAGTCTCTCAATTACGTTCAATTTCGAACTAATAACTTTTGGAACTGTATTACCCCGTTATCGCTCTAGCAATGGCTTTAATAGTACCTGTATTGTTTTTCTACAAGGAGGGTTTCAGCATCAAATAACCCACGAAAGTTAATATGCCATTAAACACAGAACTCAAATTGCTTTCCCAGCCAAAAGAGCCATGACTTTTGCAGAATCTCAAATCAAACCTTTAAATTATCTCTTCACTCGCTCTTTCAGTCAGTCGGCACCAGAATTCTAGATATTGTTTTTTTTTATGCACCAGTAGCGTTAATAAAAATATTTTATCTACGTTTACTTATTAGATAAAGTAATGATATCAGTTTTCAGCAACCTCTTGATTGATTATTGATTGATTTTAAAGGCATGCCGACCTGTCTAGCCTTATTTTCTGCCTAGAGGTTGGGGAATCGCGTTTATTCTACGTTTATATTAACTTCTTTAGAGCAGTTTTTTCTTAAGAGTTTGTTTTTCCACTCGAATAATTTTCAAATCCATCTATTCAATCCATAGTCCCAGTTCCACTTTGATCCAGAGTGGAACTGGGAGTAAGGACAATGAAATGGCACGCCACACTTACCGGATCTCAAGAACTGAAGGTTCACTATCAAATACAATTTAACGTCACGCCGCTTCAGGGTGGTGTTGTTGCTCCTCTTTAGGGGATACTTTTAGCCTATTCAAAACCATTCTGACAATGTAAATAATTTTGACTAGTGCTTTTTTTCATTTTTTCTATTGTATTTTCTTTCTTATTTTTTTTCCGTTTTTTTATTCTACTAGATATTGTTCGTGCAATTCGATTCTTTCTTTTTATTCTTATTGTTCTTAATCCAACGTTTTCACCGATCTATTCTTCATCCTTCGCCAGGTCTATAATCTAAGATAATCTAAGAGGAAAAACAGGAAACCCGACTTCCCTTCTTTTTCATTGACAAGAGAGATAGATAGATAAAGAGAGAGAAAGAAAGAAAGAAAGATAGATAGATAGATAGATAGAGAGAGAGAGAGAGAGAGAGAGAGAGAGAGATTAAACGGAAAATTTATTCACAATTAGCTATATAATCATCATCATCATCATCATCATCATTATTATACTAGTAGATTTAATTGCATTAGCAAAACATTAAATTAAAATCTTTTCATAAAATCTTATGGTACACCTTACCACGGTTAATTAGAATATCCGCTTTCAAGGACAGACAATATTATCGATTCACTAGAAATGCCTGGCTTCCTAGTAATGGAGATGAGCGTTGCCGTGATCATCGGCAATCTCGGAATCCTACGTTCCTATGTTGCTTTTTAGCATTTTTCATTGATATTTCTCGTTCAATATAATTGCCGCTCGTGCTGCCGTCAATTGAGATGATAATGACCTTTTACGGCGACTCGATTTAAAACGTAAAAGAAACGCAAGGCAGTTCAAATAACTCGTCCAACGATTCGAGACCAGTTGAAATAATTATATCGGGTTAATTATAATTAGTTGTAATTAGGTGATTGATAATCGATTTTGTGATTGAGCTCGAATAATTTCAAAACAACTCTGTAATATAAATGGTCAGCAAAAGACAAAATGAAATGTTCAGGAAAAGATTTCTTTTCAATGTTGGCATAGTAATACTACCTTTTTTTTAAATCTTTTCTTTCTTTTTAATCGAAAATGGTTTAGTTTTATGGCATATTCACCTACCAAGGAAGCAGTGTCTCATCAACCGAAAAAGACATCGACACACGGCTAACGAAGGCATGGACAGCTATCGATAGGCTATCGATCATATGAAAATCAGACCTGACCGATAAAATGAAACGTAGTTTCTTCCTGGCAGCGGTTGTATCGATACTGCTGTATGGATGCACTGCTTGGACTCAAACTAAACGGCTGGAGAAGAAGCTAGACGGCTATTACACAAGAATGCTGCAAGCAATATTGAATAAGTCCTGGCGGCAACACCCAATAAGGCACCAACTATACGGCCACCTGCCTCCTATCAAGTCAGACTAACCAGACATGCAGGACACTGCTGGAGAAGCAGGGACGAGCTCATAAGTGATGTACTCCTATGTACTCCCACATATGGCCGGGCAAAAGCAGGACGACCAGCTCGAACATACATACAGCAGCTATGTGAGGATATGGGATGTAGCCCTGAAGACCTGCCAGAGGCGATGAACGATAGAGAGAAGTAGCGAGAGAGGGTTAGGGATATCCGTGCCTGCGGCACGACATGATGATGATGATGAATTTGTAAACATAAGTCAACAAAGTTAAACCGTTTCAAGTATTGCCACGTATCACTAACGGTTCAATTAAATATCAGCTATTTGTTTACATGCAGTTAAAAGATTAAATCGTTCTATTTCTAACAATTCATTTTAGCATAAGTCAACAAAGTTAAATAGTTCAAAGTATTGCTATGTATCACTAACAATTCAATTAAATATCAGCCATTTGTTTACACATGGTTAAATGATTAAACAGTTCTATTTCTAACGATTCAATTTAGCATAAGTCAACAAAATTAAATAGTTCCATCTATTGCTATGTATCACTAACAATTCAGTTAAACATCAGTCATTTTTGCACACAATTTAAATGTCAAACAGTTCTATTTGACCCATAGATACAAACTCATTTATTGCTACAACTCCGGGACCAGAGTGGACTATGTCTAGATATATCTAATTTATTTATTTTCTTTATTTTCAACTCTGATCTGATAGAATGGTGAAGTCTAAGAGCTGATATATGTCTTGTTATTTATTATTTACTCTTTGGGAGTTCTTTCACATCAGCATTTGCTAATGGACTTTCACTAAAGTTTGAGTTACAACAAGTTTCCTCAAGTCTCCAGGACTTTTCTCAGTATTCTGGGTGACCATAACAATGCTGTAGTTTAGATTGGCTTGACTCGTCCTTCGATTTCCAACCCTAACCCAGCCCCCTTACAAAGCTTTTGGTGATCGTTCTAAGCGCACCAATTACAATTGCTACCACCGTATTATTATTATTATTATTTACTCCTCGAGAATTTTTCACATCAGCTTTAGCTGATGGTCTTTCTCTGAAATTTGAGTGACAGCAAGTCTCCTCAAGTTTCCTGGACTATTCTCAGTATTCTGGCAGATCTCAATAATGCTGAAGTTTGGATGGTCTCCACTTGTCCTCTTATTTCCAAGTCCTTCAGTCCCAGTACCAATCCTTCGGTAACAGTACCAAGAGCACCAATTACAATTGGTATAAACGTCACATTCATGTGATTGGGTTTAAGTGTTATCTTCATGTTCCATAATCTTGTTCAATTCCCTAACAAGGTTGAGGTACTTATCCTTTTTCACTTTCTTTCAATTTTACTCTGTGGTCACTCTTTCACTTTTTCACTCGTCCTCCTACATTCAAGTCCTCCCGTCCCTTAAATAAATCTTTGCTGACTGTACCAAAGGCACCAATCACGTTTGGTATAATTGTCATTTTCATGTTCCATAATTTTTTTCAATTCTTTAGCAAGGTCGGGGTACGTATCCTTTTTTTCACTTTCCTTCAGTTTTATTCTGTGGTCAACCGGAACAACAAAGATCACAATATTGCAAGTTCTCTTTTTTTGTTGATTATAATTATTATTATTTACTTCTTGAGAGTTTTTTACCTAAGTTTTAGCTAATGGTTTTTCATTGGAGTTTGAGTGACAGCAAGTCTCCTCAAGTCTCCCGGACTCTTCTCAGTATTCTGGCCGTTCTCAATAATGTTGTAGTTCGGATGGTCTCCACTCGTCCTCCTACATTCAAGTCCTCCCGTCCCTTAAATAAATCTTTGCTGACTGTACCAAAGGCACCAATCACGTCTGGTATAATTGTCATTTTCATGTTCCATAATTTTTTTCAATTCTTTAGCAAGGTCGGGGTACGTATCCTTTTTTCACTTTCTTTCAGTTTTATTCTGTGGTCAGCCGGGACAGCAAAGTCCATAATTTCGCAAATTCTCTTTTTTTGTTGATTATTATAAAGTCTGGTCTTCTGGCCGAGATTAAGTGATCCGTTTGTATGTCAAAGTCCCATAGGAGTTTATGTGCGTCATTCCCTAGGACAGATGCTGAGTTGTGCATATACTATTTGTTTGTATGGTTAAATTTAAATTTCTTGCACATCTCCTAGTGGATCGCCTCGACCACCCAGCCGTGTCTAGTCTTATATTCTTTCTGTGCTAATTTCCTGCATTCGCCTATTATGTGATTGATTGTTTCGTCTCTATCACTACATAACCTACATTTACTATTTTCTTGGGTCTTATTTATTCTCGCTTTGATATGATTGGTTCTTATGGCATGGTTTTGTGAATCTATTAGGAGAAATTCTGTTTCTCTCTTAAGGTTTCCTTTTCTTAGCCACGTCCAGGTTTTCTCGTATGATTATTATTATCATTATTATTATATATGCACTTCATCAACTATTCTAAATATATATGTATGTACTTTGTTCAATATTATATATATATATATATATATATATATATATATATATATGCATGTGTATGTTAATCGAATTGCATATCCATAAGAGATAATCCTTTTATTCATGAAGAGTATTATGTTGGATTATATGTACTCGATAAAGTGTCTTTTCCCATAATCTTATTTTCCCTTTTTTTTTGATAAGTTTTAAGAGTCTGAAAACATTAACAGCCATGTTTGAATGCAGACTTTTCTATAATTGTAACAAACTTTCGTATCATTTTCTTTATTTTTTTTTAAAAATCCATATGCAGCGAAATATTCATTCGATTTTATCTGTCTGCCACAGAGCAATAAAAATGGATTGAAACTTTAAACTTTATTATTACAGACACTGGGTAAAAAATGTATTGAACAGGTTTTATGGCGTCTCTCTCTAAATGTAATTTTCTACTTAGTTTATATGTAAGGCTTATATAAAATTTCAGTGCTGCTACAAAGTAGAGAGAGAGAGAGAGAGAGAGAGAGAGAGAGAGAGAGAGAGAGAGAATGGAGAAAGAGATAGAACATCGTATAGTCGGGCAGTATCATTAGAGGCGTGCGGAGCGTAACGGTTATCGTCGTAGAGGATGTAATCAGCGACCCGAGTTCAACCCTGGACCAGGGTGTTAGAATTCCTTTCCGTACAAATGCCCTCGGGGAAAGCTATGTATACATTTCTTCCCCCAGGAATAGATAAATAGTAGAGTAGACTGGGTTCTTTAGCTTTTGTAAAGCAACCAGTCTAGGGGAAGGACAACTCTGAATTCAAACCTGCTTTACATCACTTTAAAACTGACCTTGTGTCACATCTTGCCCATTGAGGCGGCGTTGGATAAATACATGAATGCTAAGTTGTAGAAATTTTCAGATTTGAGCTTGGTGTTACCAGTTTGTGTCTTTGATTCGATACATACTGTAAATTGTGGTGTATAAGACGATTTTTTAAGTCTGAAAAAAATCTCTCTAAAACTAGAGGTCGACTTATACGGCAGGTCTAAGGTCCAAATCTTTACCACGCAGTGGTCAACCATAAAATCACAAAAATAATGTCATTAGAAATAGATGTGTAAAATATCAACTTAGAAAGAACGTAATCAAACCACTCTCTCATAACTTTTAGGCTTAAAAATTCAACTTCTCCACCACAATTTACAAGGAGATTTATAACTAAAGCGAGAGTCTTAATTGACCCCATTTGATCCAAGTCAGTGCATGTTGAAGATACAGTATCCACGTATTCCTCGTTTGGTTTGGTTTTATGGCATATCAACTCTTGTATGTTATTTAATGCCAAATCTATTTATATATATATATATATAAACAGTTCTATTTCAAACAATTGAGTTTAGTATAAGTACAGTTTTTTGTTTATGCTCACTTAAAAGTAAAAACAGTTCTATTTCAAAGAGTTCAGTTTAGCAAAAGTACACAGTTTAAATGTCGAAAACAGTTCTATTTCAAACTATTCAGTTTAGTCAACAAAATTTAATGGTTCCAAGTATTGCTATGTATCACGAGCAATTCAATTAAACATCAGTCATTTACTTACACACAGTTAAATATCAAAACAGTTCTATTTTAGATAATTCAGTTTAGCATAAGTACGCATTTTACTTCTATTCGACACATAGATAGGAACCTATCAAGTGCTACCATTCCAGGCAAGAGCGGACTTAGGAGCGATGGTAATAAAGGGGTAGTCCGCATTCCTCAAAGCTCCTGCATTATTGGAGTCTCACCATCAGATTGTTTTGTGTCATCTACAGGACACCCGTTAGAAATAGGGTATGAATGCTTTAATACCTTTTCCAAGGGTATTAGTTCAAAAGTGAACGCAATAGCTTTAGTTGTATTCGATGTTGCCGTGCAGTAAGTTTGCCATTACACCATCGAGACTTCCCTCACTAAATTCTAACAGAAATTGCTTCCATATGACTAACGGCTATTAGTAAGTTTAACAAAATCGGTGAACCGTATCCAAATTTCCGCTAGGATTGCTTTCATCCAAATCATATGTGTTCTCAAGCATTAATCCACTTTTTTTTGTTATATCGCCAAAATATCTCATCACTAGAATGTCATAATTGTTAACGGAGAATTAATTAGCCATACCATCAATCAGAAGGTCAAATTCCAATCAAGGCAGAGTATATGGAACAATTGTTACTTCCATTGTCAACCTTGACATGATCCAATCAAAAGATTGTATGAGAACTAGACCAAATTATTCTCCAGTAACTACCTTGCTTTCCCAGGCAATATCAGCTAACGGCTGTTATCTTCATTGTCATCTTTAACAGGATCCAACTATGAGAGGTATGAGAATGTAACCAAACCACACTCTCATAACTACCTTATTTTCCAAACAGATGCAGGAAATAGCTGTTATCTCCATTGTCAACCTTGGCAGGATCAAACTAAGAGAGTTATGAGAATATAACCAAACCACTCTTTCATAACTATCTTACTTTCCCAGACAGGGCCAGGATATAGCTGTTATCTCCATTGTCAACCTTGGCAGGATCCAGACAAAAGAGTTGATACGAAGGAAAATCACTTACATGCCAATCTGAATCTAAGCAGAGAAAATTTGTATCTCTCATAGCCAAAAAATCGTTTTGAAAATGACGCTTCAGTCGCTACATCATCTACGTTTTCTGAGTTCTGCTTTCAAGCTGAAGAAGGTTAGAAAAAGTTCGGCTTTTCTTGGTAAAAACAGTATATATATTAAACATAACCAGTATAAATACGAAGACGTAAAAGTTGGGCACTATTTACAACAGAGTCATTCAAAGCAATTAATAAAAATTATGTCTAAAAATATTGGGGTTAAGTGCAGGTGTCACTTATGGGACCTTTACGTGGTATCAAGGCGTCACTTCATGTTCGTTGTTTTGCTTCTCAGTCCAAGCTGAAAACCAAGAGGGATTGATTAATAATGTCAATGATTAACGTAAAGAATATATATATATATATATATATATATATATATGGCAAAGTGAAAGCTGAAGTGAAGTCTTTCTGTACCAATAAAAGAAAGAGGAAAAGGTTTCTTCTCGGACGCCTGGTTGATCGCTGCACGAAAAATATGTATACAACCCAAAATAAATCTGATAATTTTCTATTTTCGCTCATTTTTTTTTTGTTTTGAAAACGTAACCATTCAGTTAAAGCTGGAAAACGTTGCCAACTTTCATTTGAGTAAATTGAGAGTTGAATGTTCACCAAAGGCCCGGAAGACCGGGGTTCAATCTCAGGTCGACTCAATGTCTCCTGGCTTAACATTCAGCATTATAAGGTATGGATCAATGGTAAAGTGGAGCAATCCAGGGAAAGGAGTGGCGCCCTCTCCTACACCTTGGTGTAGTAGCTATTGAAAAGGGAGCTTTCGGGTCACCCTCGACTAAGGCTGTTTATTTTACTTACTAATTTTTATGTAGTACGGCAAGATTTCATTACTCTAAGTCTATAACAAGAAAAAAGTGGATTCATGTCTTTCTCAATTATGATTTGGATTTAAGCAATTCTAGCGGAAATTTGGAGGTGGTTCACCTATTTTGTTCAACTTACTAATAGTCGTTAGTCCTATGTGTTGTGTACTCACAATGAATGATGAGTAATCGTAAGGAAATCGTAAGGAATGCATGAACAACATTCTTTTTACAAAAATACATTCGTCTTTATTTCTCTCGAAAGGGACGGAGACAAACGGAGACAGAAGCAGACAAGGATAGAATGTTATAGTTGAGGGTGACCCGAAGGCTCCCTTTTCAACAGCGTCTACACCGAGGTGTAGGGAATGCTATACTG
>OY757929.1:53478142-53528142 GCA_963585895.1 Sepioteuthis lessoniana | reverse complement strand
TCCAAGTCCTTCAGTCCCTTTATTAATCCTTTGGTAACTGTACTAAGAGCACCAGTTACAATACACCGACAGCACCTCTGCAGAGAGGTAAGACCTCCCCCTCCCAACGAGTGTTCAGAATATGACACTAAACAATCTAATGGTAAGGTTCCAGTGATACTGGAGGTTTGGGGAATGCAGACTACCCCTTCATTGCCATCGCTCCCAGGTTCACTCTGGCCCGGAATGGTAGCACCTGATATGGCCCTATCTATGGGTTAAATAGAACTAACAGCATACTTATGTTAAACTGAATTGTTTGAAATAGAACTGTTTTTGACATTTAACTGTACTTACGTGAACTGTTTTTGACATTCAAACTATACTTACGCTAAATTGAATTGTTTGAAATAAAACTGTTTTAACGTTTAACTTTGTGTAAGCCAAAACTGTCTTATACTGTACTGAATTGTTTGAAGTAGAACTGTTTGATTTAATGGAATAGCTTGAAATAGAAATGTTTTTGACAATTAAACTGTGTACTCAAGCTAAACTGAATTGTTTGAAATCATCATCATCATCATGTCGTGCCACAAGCACGGATATCCCTGACCCTCTCTCGCCACTTCTCCCTATCGTTCATCGCCTCTGGCAGGTCTTCTGGGCTACATCTCGTATCCTCACACAGCTGCTGTATGTATGTTCTAGCTAGTCGTCCTGCTTTAGCTCGGCCATATGTGGAGGTCCATAGGAGTACATCACTTATGAGCTTGTCCCTGCTCCTCCAGCAGTGTCCTGCGTGCCTGGCTCGTCTAACTTGGATAGTTTTCGTGATGGGAGGCAGGTGGCCGAATAGTTGGTGCCTTGTGGGGTGTTTCTGCCAGGACTTGTTTAATATTGCTCGCAACATTCTTGTGTAATTGCCGTCTAGCTTCTTCTCCAGCCGTTTTGTTAGCGTCCAAGTGGTGCATCCATACTGCAGTATCGATGTGACCGCTGCTTGGAAGAAACTGCGTTTCAACTGATTATTTATATAAAAATGAATTTGGCATTATATAACCTACAAAGCTTGATATGCCATAGAACCCAAATGACCAACCAACAACCAATTACAATTGATAAAATAGTCACTTAATTTCATGTTCCACAGTTTCTTCAATTCCCTGGCAAGTTCAAGGTATTCATTCTTCATTTCACTTTCTGTGGTCAGCCGGGACAGCAAAGTCTGCAATATTGCAATTTCTCTTTTTTCGGTTAATCATTATAAGGTCTGGTCGTCTGGTTGAGATTAGGTGATCCGTTTGTATGTCAAAATCCCATAGGAGTTTGTGCATGTCATTCTCCAAGGCAGATGTTGGGTTCTGCATACACCATATGTTCGTATGGTCAAATTTGAATTTCTTGCACAGTTCCCAGTGGATCACTTTGCCCACCCAGTCGTGTATATTCTTATACCCTTTCTGTGCTAATTTGCTGCATTGCCTGATTATGTGATTGATGGTTATTATTATTATTATTATTATTATTATTATTATTATTTACTTCTTTCGGAGTTTTTCACATCAGCGTTAGCTGATGGTCTTTCATTGGAGTTTGAGTGACAGCAAGTCTTCTCAAGTCTCCAGGACACTTCTCAGTATTCTGGCCGTTCTCAATAATGCAGTAGTTTGAATAGTCTCCACAAGTCCTTTTATTTCCAAGTCCTCAAGTCCCTTTAATAGTCCTTTGGTGACTTTACCTAAAGCACCAATCATAATTGGTATAATTGTCATATTATTATTTACTCCTTCAGAGTTTTTCACATCAGCGTTAGCTGATGGTTTTTCACTGAACAGCAAGTCTTCTCAAGTCTCCAGGACTCTTCTCAGTATTTTGGCCGTTCTCAATAATGTAGTTGTTTGGATGGTCTCCACTCGTCCGCCAACTTCCAAGTCCTCAAGTCCCTTTAGTAATCCTTTAGTTACTGTTCCAAACACACCAAATACAATTGGCATGATTGTCACCTGCATGTTCCATCGTTTTTTCAATTCCCCAGCAAGGTCGAGGTACTTATCCTTCTTTTCACATTCTTTTGAGTTCTTCTCACCAGCGTTATCTGGAGGTATTCTACTAGAGTCTAAGTGACACCAAGTCTTCTCAGGTCTCTTGGACTCTTCTCAGTATTCTAGTCGACGTGTAGTCTGGATAGTCTCGATTCCTCCTCCGATCTCCACCCCTTCTAGTCCTCTTTTCAAGCCTTTGAGGACCGTTCCAAGTGTGCCACTTACAATTGGTATTACCTACACTCTCATGTGCCACCACTTTCTTAGTTCTCTGGCATGCTTTAAGAACTTGTATCACTTTTCGCTTTCTTTGATTTTCTTTTTGTGGTCCGCTGGACAGTAAAGTCCACAATACCATAGGTCCTCTTCTTTTTATTAATTATCACTAGGTCTGGTTTTCTGGCTGGGGTCAAATGATCAGCTGGTATCTCAAAACCCTTGAAAATTTTACACGTTTCATTCTCTAGGACGGATTCTGTTTTGTGTAAATACCATTTAATAGTATGTTCGAATTTCAATTTTTTGCACAATTCCCTGTGGATCACCTTTCCCACCTAACCATGACTCGACTTATTCTTCTTCTATTGATATAAAATAAACAAACAACCATCGCAAACTGTTATCTTCACGTAAACAGAATATACAGTTCAAGGTTTTTACTCTCCTAGGGAGAACCCCCGTTGCAATAAAAGAGGTAGGGTTAGAACTACTTCCTAATATCCGTGGCATGCTAATGTAGCTAAACAATTTATTGTCTCTTCCATATGTCCGCGTGGGGCCCCTAAAAAAAGAAAAAAAAAACTTGTTCCGCATTCCGCCTGTCTGGGAGGGAAAATAAGCAATCTTCGAAGAAGCCAAATAACTATTTCTACTGAAACACCTCGATAGCTAAATCACGCCAAATCACGCTCTGGCACAGCATGAGACCGTTGACCGAAAAATCTGAGGTGCACAAAACCGCAACGGAGGATGGTCATTAAGCAAATTTAACACAGATAATGATAAGGATTTTACCAGCAGAGCCAAGTAGTTAGAATATTTAAAAATTGCGATATAGTGGTCTAAACGTGTTATATTATTAAAGCATCGTTGTGCCTGCGTGTTGAGCAACTAGTAGCGAAAATAAAAACATTGAAGTTAATTACATCAAAAAGGCATGAAGCCGTTTCTCCCTACAGAGAATTTGTTTTTTTTAGATATCTCGTCGTCACAATAGTTAACGGAAAGAAATGGAGGTTTAAAAAACTCAAATAAATCCCTCTCCTATAACCACCTTTTTCTGTAACAAGAACTAATAGTCCATCTTAGCAGGAGACAATCAAGAAGTTGAGGATTGATCACTTTAATAAGTCAATCTCCCATACATTCTTTGTTTAGATAATTCATTGATTGATTTTAACGGTATGTCAATTCGCGTTCGTTAGACGTTCGTATTTTTACTTTTTTGTGTGTAATTGTTTCTGAAACGTTAATTTTTTTAAATTCTTTTAAAATTTTGAAATTTTTTTTGTTACTGTCCTGTTGAATTGGAATAGTTTTTAAATCGATCTATTTGACCCATAGATGGGCCCCTAACATATACTACCACCCCGATTCAGATGGAACATAGTAATAATGGTCATGAAGGGGTAACTGACTAACTACATATCCCAAACAGAAGCATGAAGGGGTAACTGACTAACTACATATCCCAAACATGAAGGGGTAGCATGAAGGGGTAGCATGAAGGGGTAACTGACTAACTACATATCCCAAACAGAAGCATGAAGGGGTAACTGACTAACTACATATCCCAAACAGAAGCCTCACCATCAGATACAGTATCATATCCAGTGCACCATTTTTGGCGGGGGAATCTTACTATTCTCCATCAAGGTACTACTTGAAAAAAGATGTTACATCCATTGTAAACCGTGACTGAGTCTAATCAAGAAAATGAATAATGAGCAAACCACTTTCCCATGAGTATTATGCTATCGCAAACAGTGGCAGCAAATCACTGATTCATTCACAGTCGACCTTGGCAGGACCCAATAATTTAATTAAAAAAAAGGAAATAATTACTCGTTAGATTGGTTTGGTTTCTTCGTTTAATGGCATATCAAGCTTCGTGCGTTATTTAATGCCAGAGCCTTTTTTGCATATCAGTTGTGTTACTATTTAACCCACTGTGCGCAGGATAAGGGGTTTTGTACCTTTCTCAAAGGTATTTGTCCGATAATGAACGAAATTGCACGACTGAAGTTCGAACTTGCTTCCCTCAGTGTTACAGTCCAGTACACCAGCCACTATGCCACAGGCACTCCTCCATTATCCAAAGGAGTTGTGATGCTCTTATGAAAAGAGTGTATATATATATATATATATATATATATATATATATATATATATATATATATGTGAGTGTGTGTGTGTGTGTGTATATATATATATGTATGTATTTGCGCTGCTTTAATTTCTATGTTAAAAGCCGTTATGTACTATCCGAATGATTATACCAATCTGTGTGTGTTTTATGGTTGTTATCGATCTGATCATCAAATAAAAATTATTTGCCGATCAACCGGCGACGATGCATAAAAAAATAAAAACAAGTTTGCATAAAAAAGCGCTTATTTTTAACCAATAAAAAACGAAGATAACCAGTCTCTCCCCCTATGTTGGTAATCAAACTGCCTTCCACTATCATCTCGAATAAATACAATTCAAACTGCCCTTTCAAATTTAGCTTGATGGTTATATAAATGGGCTGATGCCTGAGAGGAAGCTGGAGTTTATGACCGGTTGATTTTAACGGAATGTCAATCCGTATGGGGTTATTTTATGCCAAGAGTTTTGGGAATCGCGTATATTGAACGATCATATTTATGTTTTTTGGAGGTACCCGTGGTGTAATGGTTATCGTCGCAGGATATGGACACGGCGACACAAGTTCACATCCTGGACCTGACTGATTGCATTTCACATAGCACTAATACCCTTGGGAAAGGTATGAATCCAAATATTCTCCCTCCACCTATGGGTAAATAGTAGGGCAGATTAGATTCTTCAGCCTTGGTGAGGCAACTAGTCTAGAAGGAAAACTCTGAATTCAAACCCGTTAAACTCCGCTGAAAGATTGACTTGAGTCATATCCTGCCCGAGCGGAGGGGTCGGTAAATAGGATATTTATGTTTTTTGTACAGTTTCTACAGGATTTTTTTTTTAATTACTAATTGATTTTTTACAAGTATTTCTATCTACTAGTACTTATACTAATACTGAAGTAAAATTGGTGACTGTAGTTTAGTGCGAATCGAGAGATCCCTTTTCATTAACTACTACACCGAGGTGAAGGGAAGGGCACTACCCCTTTCGTTGGACTGCTCCACTTTACCCTTGATTCTCTTGACTCGACTCGGGATTGAACCCCAGTCTCCCAGACCATTAGCGGACTCTCTATTCACAAGACCAGTTTCAGGTATTCCTATTCAATACTAATAATCATATAGTTTCAAGTAATTATTTCTATTTAATTATAGTCATTTGATTGCATACAGTTATATGGTTTCAAGTAACTAATTGTGATTATTCTTGGTAATTAATTAATGCTTGATGTCATTATTCTTAATACAAATAATCTGCACAGAATTATATGATATCAGGTATTCTACCAAATTCTAATAATTTCCAAATGGTCCTATTTGACCTTAAAATCAGACCCAAACAGGTTTTATCACTTCGGGTCAGACTTGACCACAGAGTAAAAGCTATGAAGGAATACTCCACACTCCTTTGATCTCAAAGACTGGAGCCTTACCACGAGATACAATTTAGTGTCATTCCAAAGACACCCCTTTTTTAATGAGATGTTCTTACCCCTCTGCAAGGGATAGAATTTGGGTATTATTAGCCTCACCTACAAGGTGGTGAGAGATTTGAGGGGTAAATACAATTATAAGGTTAAAACTATGAATCGATCTACTTCTCTAAATGATCTCGTCTGAAATGATAATCTACTCTTGGTACACAATACCGTGACTGAGATGTTACTTATGTTGTATATTGACCTCTGACCCGGCCGGGATGTCAAAATAGGAAATGCACCTGTGTAAATAACAGGTGCATCCGGTCGAGGAATACCAGAATATAACCTTGACCGTGGACAGGTTGAATGAGTGCGATTTGTGACGTCCACAAGAAGAAGGTGGACGATGAATTATTATATAACCCGGGTAAAAACAGGAAGTCAGTCAGTTGGAGATCAGACGAGTTGGAGATAAGATACGGTAGAGAAAACCAGCACCCAGAGATGCTAGGCCCCCAGGCCCCTGGTTGAGCAGCCCAGGAGAACGGGAAGGAAACGTGGTTATGGCCAATAGAGTGAGGGTCAATATGTTACAATTCTGTTCAGTCTCCAACTCCCTCTCACTATAAAACCTTGCGTGAACCCTTTCAAATAAAGTGAGAGGTGAATTCTTCAAAAGAACTGTGTCGCTCGTCTTTATTGTGTCGTCGTTATGATTCTGCATG
Source organism: Sepioteuthis lessoniana (assembly GCA_963585895.1). Classification (NCBI taxonomy): domain Eukaryota; kingdom Metazoa; phylum Mollusca; class Cephalopoda; order Myopsida; family Loliginidae; genus Sepioteuthis; species Sepioteuthis lessoniana. Next base: position 53,521,609 of record OY757929.1, on the reverse strand, counting down.
CATATGTATTATGTGGCTATACAACACTTAGATAAGTGAAGGACCCTGAACCCCCCCCCAAAAAAAAACACTTGCTACCCCTAAACATAGCATACAGGACCCAACAGTGTGTGTCGAAAATAGACCATTCTATTTCAAACGATTCAGTTTAGCATGAGTTCACAGTTTAATTGCCAAAAATATTTCTATTTCAAGCTGTTCAGTTTTGTCAAACAGTTCTAATTCAAACAATTCAGGTTAGTATAATTATAAGTTGTTTACACACAGTTTGATATCAAAACAGTTATATTTAAAACAATTCAGCTTAGCGCAAGTACACAGTTTAGTTCTATTTGACCCATAGAGAGGACTCTTTCAGGTGCTACCTCTCCGAGCCAGAGTGGACCTGGGAGTGATGGCAATGAAGGGGTACTCCACATTCTCCAAAGCTCCAGCATTACTGGAATCTCATCGTCAGATTGTTTAGTGTCATATCTAGGACACTCGTTGATGCAGTCGGTGTATTCTACAGTCCCAGCCGACTAGGTAAAAGTTATAAATTAATTTACTGCCTAAATTCAGTTGTAAGTAATCAAGTCGATGTCGTTATTCTTCGCGAAATCATTCGGAAATGTTAGTTCATTTTCCGAGAGGCACAGTTGTGTTACGATTATTTTTTAATACTCATGTTCACGCTAATTATCAGCCTTAGATGGACTTTTAGCTAAAAGAGATGACCTGGACAGAGTATTTCTATGCATGTCTAAAATCAGAGTTTCAATTCTGCAGAGTCCAAAAGAAACTCAACAAAACCTAATAAATGTTTTAATCATAGTCTTTTTTTAATCTCTTTCTCTTTATTCATTACATCTATTTCTTCTTCAATTGTGAGTAGACATATCTAATAATAGACAATAATCAATACCAACTAACCACTGCCACCCGATCCGAGTGACTGACCTTTTAATGTCCACCCGTAGACTAATCAGGAGAAAAAAATTCTTTTTTGAACTGTTTTCATAACTTGTTTATTTTTGCTCTGTATATATTTATCAATGCTGGCTTCTTTCGATTATATTAAAACAATCATAGACGTCGTGTCGTGCAACAGCGATTAGTAAATCCATATTGCTGACCATTTACAGTAAGTTCGATTCACACGATCCTTGTACCACATTATTCCAATCTTAATAACTGTGTACGCTATTGTAATGAGTTTCATTCACACTGAGTGACACCCACTAAAGGTAAAATGTGTGTATTTACCAAACCCTTCCGTCCTGGACATAATGTGGTGCAGGTTCAATCTTTAAGCGGATTGATTGGCTGATTTATTTTAACAGCATGCCAACCCGTCACGGAATATTTTTTGCAGCGTCTTTAGTGAATCTCGTTCGTTTTACCGGTATATTTACATTTTTGAGTAGTTTTTTTTCCCTAAGAGTTTTTTTTTCTCACAGTTATATGCTATCACGACTTCCGATCTTCTGCAAATATTTTGCACACTGTGTAATGGTTTCAAATCATCATCATCATCATCATCATCAAGTCGTGCTGCTAGCAAGGATTGCCCTGACTCTCTCTCTCTCTCTCTCTCTCTCTCTCTCTATCTATCTATCTCTCTGTATCGGTCTCAATTATCCATCGCTCCCGGTAGGTCTTCTAAACTACATCCTGTATCCGCTCAGAGCTGATGTAGATAATTTCTTGCTGGTCGGCCAACACAGGCACGTCCATGTATAGGGGTCCATAGAAGAACATCACTCATGAAGTCTTCCCTGCTTTTCTAGCAATGTCCTGCGCGTTTTATTTGTCTTACTTGGATGGTTTGTGAGATGGGAGGTAAGTGGCCGCCCAGCTGTTGTTTTATGGAGATTTGTTACCTGGATTTGTTCAAAATAGCTCGTAGCATTCTTTATGTGTTCCCCTCTAGCTTTTGTTCAATGTATTTTGTTAGCGTCTATGTGGTGTTTTCATATAGTAGCATTGACACAGCCACGGCTTGGAAGAAAATCATGTTTTATTTTATCGGATAGATAAGACTTCCATATAATCAATAATCTATCGATAACAGTCCACGCCTTCGTTAGGCATAAATTAACATGACTTTCGGTAGATGAGACACTGCTGCTGTGGTACTTGAACTTGACTTTTAATTTTAAAGGCCCGTCGATTAGAGTGGAGATGGCTCTTTCTCGTCAAAAACACATGTACTCTGTTTTATTTGCGTTCACGAGGATGTCAATGCCTGCTCCAGGTTATGCAGCCGGGTTTCGGCTTTGAATTATTTCTATTAAATAATAGTCATTTTGTTGCACACAAGTATATGGTTTCAAGTAACTAATAATAATAATAATAATAATTGACACGACTGGTTGAGTGGGGAGATGATCCACCGGGGATTGTACAAGAAGTTAAATTTTATCATATAAACAAATAATATATGCTCAGCCCTGAATCCGTTATAGAAAATGAAAAACGCAAAATTCTACGGGATATTGAGATACAAACGGATCATCTAATTTCGGCCAGACGACCAGACTTAGTAATAGTCAATAAAAAAAAAGAGAACCTGTCGAATAGTGGATTTTGCCGTTCCGGCTGACCACGGGAAAAAAACTGAGAAAAAGCGAAAAGTGAAATAAGTTCCTTGACCTTCCTAGAGAACTTTAAAAAAACTAAAGAACATTAAAGTGTCAGTGATACCAATTGTAATGGGTGTACTAGGTAGTCACCAAAGGTACAGTAGCTCGAGGATTTGCAAATAAGAACTACGGCATTGTTGAGATCGGTCATCTACATTAAAAAACAAAATCTCCTCTCTCTCCCTCTTTCTCTCTCTCTCTCTCTCTCTCTCTCTCTCGATTTGCCATGCCAAAATATTCATAGCCAATTAAGTAAACAAGCACTGAAACAACTGTTAAAGAATAAAATTTCTGTCAATCGCGGGCAAGAGAAAAAAGCCATTCATCTGTGGGTTGGTTAAGCTGAGATTTCATCTATTTCAGGTGCCCAGTCGGCTGTGGTGGGAGGAGGCAGTAGAATACACTGTTGGCATTTCTGCAGAGGGGTAAGACCCCTCAACGAGTGCCCTAAACAATCTGATGGTGAGGTTCCAGTGAAGCTGGAGCTTTGGGGAACGCGGAGTACCCCTTCATTACCATTACTCCCAGGTCAACTCGGGCCCGGAATGGTAGCACCTGATAGGGCCCTATCTATGGGTTAAATGAAACTAAACTGCGTACTTATGCTAAACTGAATTGTTTGAATTAGAACTGTTTGACTAAACTGAATTATTTGAAAAAGAAATGTTTTTGACAATTAAACTGTGTACCCATGCTAAACTAAATGGTTTGAAATAAAACTGACTATTTGTATGAAAACAGATTTGGCGTTAAATAACCTACAAAGGTTGATATGCCATAAAACCGAACCAACCAACCATCTATTTCAGGCGACTCTATCTTTTATCAAAATGCATAACAGAAATGAATGCTTTGAGTATAAAAGGAGTAAGAATATTTTAGATAATAAAGATCTTATAAATAATCAAAAGCTAAAACCTTGTTTTAAAATCCATCAGGATTCAAATCGAATTAAAATAATATCAAATTTAAAACAAATAAAATCAAAATTAAACAAAAATTCCTTATATATAGATTAGAGTTTTCGGAAAGTAACAACGTTTTACCAGAATGGATATAAAGATAAATGTATTGTATTTGACGGCATATAAGGCACACCTTTTTTTTTTTTTTTTTACTAAAAATATATTTTAAAATTCCCCTGCGTCTTATATGCCGTATGTAGGTTTAAAATTCGCGATAATCGGCCGAAATTAGCTACCTGGCAACACCTATTAGCTTAGACTTTGGTGTAACTTTCATATATCTATTGTCATTATTCAAAAGGCTACGATGCAGATTAAAAGTGTTAGCATTGATAATATTCATTATATTAATTTCATCAGGTTTATATTATTATATTATTATATAATTGTTTTGTTTTCTTAATTTTCCCAGCTGAAATTAGAGTGCATCTTATTCACCCATGCGTTTTATTCCGTTAAATACGGTAATTAAAACTGATTCAAATATTTGTGTGTTTGGAAAGTAATAACGTTTTTAGTAAAAGGATATCATTAACGAATGCAAGTTATATTCATTTAAATATAACAAAATGTAATCATTTTAAATGACTGCAGTTGAACTAATTCCATAAAACGATAAGATCACAAGGTTAGGAGGTTTTTCCATATCTTCCATAGTCATCAGACTTAGAATTTACAGACTTTCACAAGAATATTCAGAAACAAGGAAGGTGAAAATTGTCTTTCAAACATTCTTCGGAGAAAATCGTAGATTTATTTAAAAGTGGAATCGAAATCAACACGAAAATTTGCTTTCCAGCTAAGTGGCAGTCTTTTAAAATGAAGGAAATTAATTAACAATTAAATATTATTAATATTAATAATGATATTGATAATTAATAATAATAATAATGAGAATAATAACTGATAATAACAATATCAATATTAAACTATATATTATAATAAATGTAACTTACATTTGTTTTATATCTTCTTTGGTGGAGCTTAATGACTTTCTCAAAATATAATATATACATTATAATATATCTAATGTATATTATGATATATATATTATAATATATATTATATATTCTATAATATATAGTTTATATATTATAATATACATTATATATATTGCTTGTAAAAAGAGAAAGAATATTTTAGATAATAAAGATTTTATAAATAATCAAACGCTAAAACCTTATTTTAGAATAATATAATATATATTATATATATTATAATATACATTATATTCCAATATAAAAAAAACTTGTTCTGTCTGTAAAAATTGCTGGCTTTAAAAAAATTATCCTTTCTTCCATATTTTAAATGTATTTCTGTTGTTCAATTATTAGGAATGGATTTAGATTATATAAAATTATCAACCACTCTGCAAAAGCAGGATGCAACACAATGTTTATCTTTAAGAGGAGTTTAACAGGTTGCAATTCAGAGTTTTTCTTCTCCTAGACCGGGCTAACTTACAATTTATCTATAACGGGAGAAAGAATAGTTGGATTCATACCTTTTCCAAGAGTATTAGCGCTCTGGGAAATGTAAACAGCATCGTTCAGGAATTGAACATGGGTCTTTGTTTCCAATGACACCACGAACCCTTGCTATATTACTTATATATATATATATAAGTAAAGTAAAGTTGGCGACCATAGTCGAGGGTGACCCGAAGGCTCCCTTTTCGATAGCTACTACACCAAGGTGTAGGGAAGGGCGCTACTCCTTTCCCAGGATTGCTCCACTTTACCCTTGATCCGTACCTTATAATGCTGAGTGTTAAGCAAGGAGGCATCAAGTACCATTTTTTGAGTCTTTGGTATGACTCGACCAGAGATTGAACCCAGGTCTCCCGGGCCATTGGCGAACACTCTAACCGCTACGCCAATGTCCGGTCATATATATATATATATATCATTAAGAAGCAAGAAAATCAATAAGTATATTCCAGTATTAATTTATTTTATCCGTCATTGACGAAATCATCAGATGGATTTGAATAAGATTCTTTTCCTTTTGACCGTTAACTCCAGGGAAGATGTAAAGTTTAACAGGTCATAATATATATATATATATATATATATATATATATATATATATATGTGTGTGTATTGCATATATATATATATATATATATATATATATATATTGCATATATATATATATATATATATATATATATATGTAAAGTTCAACGGGTCATAATTTATATATATTCACACACACACATACACAAACACACACACACACACACACACATATATATATATATATTAATTTTAACCTTTTTATACAATCTATAATACTGCTAGTGTGAAAAAAAAACCCAGATTGTATAATTTGTAAATTTTACACACTGATATCTGGGAAAAAAATTCAGTAAAAAAAAGAAAAGACGAAAAACACACGTGCTACTTAAAAATAATCAAGACGCTCGTATTTCTAGTTAAAGGAAAAACACCGACTAAATTACCTAAGCTAAAACGTGATAAAGTGCTCAATACATGAGATAGAACTTATATAATAAAAATAATTCCTTCATGGCCAAGAGCGAGTCTACCAGGTTTTCAACAGAATGGCTTGTCAGGATCGCATTAGCCTATGCGATCCTGACAAGCCATTTTGTTGAAAACCTGGTAGACTCGCTCTTGGCCATGTAGGAATTCTTATTATATATATATATATATATATATATATATATATATATATATATATATAAATGAAAAATTAAAAACATCAGATATCCCCGTTAAAAAATCCTTCAATGCACAATAAGTAAATCCTCTAATGCATAATAAGCGACTCTATTGTATCTGTAAATCTGTCCGTTCTTCGTTATTGATCTATTGTGATTCATTATCGATAAACATATTTTGAGAGAAAATTATTTAATATTTTGAAATATGAATTTATTTTAAAGAGTCTTTTATGATTTTTTTAATCTTTAATTTTTAATATCTATCTTTTTAGGAATCTGGTAATATATTTTACTTCTAATTTAATTCTGCTCAGTTGTTCTTTCCGTTTTTCTAAAATTTATCAGTATCTAAGATTATTCTATCTTTATCTTATATATATATATATATATATATATATATATATATATATATATATTAAGGGTTCAATCCCAGGTCGATACATACCAAAGACTCAATAATGCTACTTGATGTCGCCTTGCTTAACACTCAGCATTATAAGGTAAGGATCAAGGGTAAAGTGGAGCAACCCAGGGAAAGGAGTAGCGCCATCCTCTACACCTCAGTGTGGTAGTTATTGAAAAGGCAGCCTTCGGGTTACCCTCGACTAGAGACTATCTATCTATCTCTCTCTCTCTCTCTCTATATATATATATATATATATATAGCGATTGAATACTTAATCTACCGTTTTATCAGATTTTAGATTTATTTATAAAAATTATATATATATATATATATATATATAGTAGCTTTTCAATCACTATATATATATATATATATATATATATAGCGATTGAAAAGCAACACCCTATTTTAAAATTCTTCCAATCTATTTCTCAACGATCATGTTTTAGAAGAAATGAATTATAGGGAGTAACTTTTCAATCATCCTATCAAATCATCACAAGAGTGGAGCCTCACCATCAGATGCAGTTTAGTCATACGTAGGATACTAGCTCTATTTGGTTCATAGATGGGATCCTAACAGGTACTACCACTCCGGGACAGAGTCGACCTGGGAATAATGGCAATGAAGAGTACCCCACATTCCCCAAAAACTAGAGCCTCACCATCAGATCTAGTATTGTCTCATAGTGGAGTGTTCTTACCCCCTCTGCAGAGATACAGTCAGCATATTCTACTACCCCAGTCCCAGTCGAGTGGGCAAGTATAGACAGAATTCACTCTATTTTGTGATGTCGACGAAACTAGCTTGTTAGTGATTACTCTAAAAGATGTAGCATTTCTGTGTAATAAGTCGTATTTGTTCAGCAGTAGCGAAATTTCATATACCTGAGACAATAGAGTTCAGACTAGAGGTTTTCAACTCCTGATATACAATTTTAATCATTGGTTATTTTTTTCCTTTCTTTGTTTGTTTCGTTTTTGTCTTTATATTTTTATATCATTTCTATTTATTTTTCTGATATTAATGACTGTTAATCTAAAAGCAATCATAGCGACGAGACATTCGGAAAGTAGATGAGTTTGAAAGCTTCAGTTCCGACCTGGACCTCCAAGTAGTTAAGTAGAATGACCAGTGTTCGTCTCGACTGCAATACAGTCAATGTCTTATTGATTTATTTAGATTAGAAAACCGCCTGACTGCTAACTACAAGGGCAAAGCACGCTTCTCTTTATTTGCTTCTCGGCCATCACACTATCAACCCAATCCATTCATTAACGGTTAGAGTAGAATATGCTTATATAAGTTGTTTATTACCGTGTTGCAAATACGTATCCATCAATTGCCCAGTCGGCGGGGGCTGTAAAATACACCGACTGCACCTCTGCAGAGGGGTAAGACCCAATGGGTGTCCTGATATATGACACTAAACAATCTGATGGTGAGGTTCCAGTGATGCTGGGGCTTTGGGAAATGCGGAGTAGCCCTTCATTGCCATTGCTCCCAGGTACACTCTGGCCCGGCGTGGTAGCGCCGGATAGGGCACTATCTATGGGTTAAATAGAACTAACGGCATACTTATGCTAAACTGAATTGTTTGACTAAACTGAATTGCTCGAGATAGAAATGTTTTTGACAATTAACCGTACTTAAATTTAAACTGTATGCTTATACTAAACTAAATTATTTGAAATAGAATTGTTTTTTGACTTTGAATCTGTACTTATACGAAACGGAATTATTTAATATAGAACTGTTTTGACATTTAACTGTGTGTAAACAAAATCTGTACTAATACTAATCTGAATCAGGTGAATTAGAACTGCTTGTCTAAACTGAATAGCTTGAAATAGAAATGTTTTCACAATTAAACTGTGCTTACATTTAAACTGTGTACTTATCCGAAACTGAATTGTTTGAAATAGAACTATTTTCATAAAAATCGATTGGTGCTAAATAACCTACAAAGGTTGATATGCCTTAAAACCCAAACAACTAACCGTAATATATCTATCCATCTAAGTTCACTTTTTCATAATTTTATCTCTTGTTATTTATATTTCGCCGTCTTCCAGTCTTTCAGTCATATACATACACACACACACACACACACGTACACACACGTGTGTGTGTGTGTGTGTGTGTGTATCTCTTTAAGAATCTGTTTCGTTCTTATCTATCTCACAAGCTTAATCAGTTAATCTCAATCAGTTCCTATCTATCTATCTATCTATCTATCTATCTATCTATCTCAGCCTATTCGTATCTATAGCGTTTAAATCCTGGACGATATTCACTGCGTTTCACTCCACTTTTATACCCTTGAGAACGACATTAATCCATCTCCCCAAATCCAGGTATGGGTAAATAGTAGGTCAGACAGATTTCACTGGTCTTGGTTGGACAGCCAGTCTAGGAGTCAGGATTCAAACAGGCGGTTCTCTGCTTAAAAATGACCTTATGGCGGAGAGTGGGGTGATGGGTAAATATGTACACGAGCAAAGCTAAAAATAGCATCAAACCTAACGATCAATGTCAGGATCTCAAGGCTTGCCTGTCCTTTTATGTTGATGTGTCTCGCCTGGAGACAAAAACGAGGCCAAGGTAGATACCACAACGATTTAAGAGCGAATCTAGAAGACAACTAACAGAAAGAAAACTGGACAGAACATTCTAAAAGAAAACCGTTCACAGCATAAAGCGTGACCCCAACACCTGGCAAAAGTTTTAAAAAATTCTATCAAAATCTTAAATAAAAATGCTCTCTCAATTTCTTTAGCAAAAAAAAAGTGGGTATCTATATATTAATACTGAGTGCGTCTGTGATGTAGTGGTTATCATTGTACGAGATGGACATGGTAACTTGAATTCAAATACTGGATGGGGCTGTTTGAATTTCACGGAGCGCTAATACACTTGGGAAAGCTATGAATCCAATTATTCCCCTTCAGTTATGAGTAAATAGTTTGGTAGCCTGTGCTCTTGAACCTAGCATGGCAACCGGTCAAGAAGGAAAATCCTGAATTGAAACCCGTTTAACTCCGCTTAAAATTGACCTTGTGTCACATTCTGCTTGTACATGTGTTGTAACAACAGTATATGTTAGTCATCGTGAGTTGATCTAGGTCACTCTGAGAATATGAGCGAATAGATAGGTAGATTGATAGACAAATATGGATGAAAAGTTAGCTCCCACACCTACACGTGAATTAAAATGCCCTCTAACCTCGCCAGAGATCCTGGCATCCGGTTATATGACCGACAACAAAAGCTCCATCACGCGAACACTCGTTTTGCCGGTGAGAGGCGGTCAGACTCGAGACTTGGGGATTTTTGAAAAGAATGAATTAGTTACAGGTACAGCGATAAGTCATGACCTGAATTTCGGAGCGAAGCGAAGCGGCCTCTATTATCAAGAGAGATAAACGATTTATAGATGACCCAAGTTTCCTTCAAAGACATAGCAAAACCACTCTACATATTTCAATCGGTTTAAAGGACATAAAACCAGAAATAAACGTGGATGGGAGATTTTTGTTTACAAAATATCTTTACAATATGTTGAATAAAAACTTTCACCATTTTATCGACAATTGCAATATAGAAATGGCTATTACCTCGCACCAATTCAAGCTACTCTGGTATATGTGTACTTTAAGGTAGTCGCACGAAAATCAGTCGCTTGAGTTCTGATGAAACAACTGGAATTATTGATAAAGAATTTTACTGTTTAAAATTTTTTTAAAATCAACGTTACGGAATTATTGATGCGTCCACGTCTCCATAACAATCTGAAGAACTATATAAGATCATTTTTAGTTTAACAACCTTCATAAATCTACGCTCAACACACACAGAAGGAAAATTTTACAAGTCAGATTTTTTCAAAAATATGAATTGTATGATTCTGAAAAAGTAATTAGAAAAATGAAAGTAAAAAAAAAAAGAAATATATATATATATATATATATATATAGAGAGAGAGAGCATGTTGAAATGACTTTTCAAAATGAATAACTTTTTTTTTTACAACATGGCCATAAAAATTACTGAAATTTTGCAAACTTAAAATTTATTTTGATAAGCGGAAAGAAAAATTGAGAGCAACAAAAACAAAGAAAACGCAATTAAAAAGTGATACATTAATTTGTTTACGGCCTGTCGATGGGATTCAGTATATGTTAACAGTATCTCTTCCAGGTCGGTAAGACAACCTCTCAAAAAGGGGTTATGACACAAAAACTGCATCTGTAAAGCTAAGCATTACTCCCAGGTCCACTCTGACTTGGAGTGCTAAAACCTTTTAGATTCCCATCTACAGCTCAAGTAGAATTGTTTGTATATTATTCGTATTCGTGTGTGAAAAAAAACTTTACAAACTCTCAAGCAACTGCTCAAAATGTTTATATGAACTCAAATCCGCAAACCTTTTAGCATTGAATAACCCCAGACTGTTTGATATACAGTTACTATCCATCCATCAGTTTGCTTTCTAAAAAAAATGTCAAGATGAGTGAAAGTATAAATGTTTTTTGAAAGACATACGGAGAAATTGAGACGAAAGAAACACTGGTTCTAGCGAAAGTCTGTCTTCAGATTCTAGTGGCTAAGAATGCAAACCACATAAAATTTACCAAAGAACGTGTGATATATACGGATAAGCATGTTGGCGACCTTAGTCGAGGGTGACCCGAAGGCTCCCTTTTCAATAGCTACCACACCGAGGTGTTGGGGAGGGTGCCACTCCATTCCCTGGATTGCTTCACTTTACTCTTGATCCTTACCTTATAATGATGAGTGTTAAGCAAGGCGACATCAAGTAGCATTTTTTGTGTCTTTGGTATGACTCGACTTGAGATTGAACCTCGGTCTCCAGGACCATTGGCGAGCACTCTACTCATTTGGCTAATGGCCCGGCATTACATGTTCTAGTAAAACAAAAACCGCTTTAAAATGGACAAAACATGAGTTTCGTGCGACAAGATGAAAAAACAGTTGATAGTGAGAAACACACTGAATCTCCGGTAAAGAAAAAGTTCCGGACACAGTGCTCAGTAAAGAAGGGAACGTTGACACTCTTCTCGGTACATCTGTAAACAGTGCTTCCTACTGTCGACTCATAAGACAAAATTCACCTTACTTACTGAATAATGCTCGTATATATATTTATATATATATTAATTGTAACAGTGCCAATGATAATAATGAGGATTCTATTTAGGGAGAAAGCAAAAACGATTTTCCGTATCATTTCAGTTATCTCTGAAGCGGACATTCAATATAATCAATGTCCAGTTGAAAATTGAACTGGGAATTGGTTTATTTAACCATTATAGATATAAAAAGAAATTTAAAAAAAAAACTCGCTGTGATGTGCTGTGTTCGGTCAGTTACAGTTTTACATATACGAACGTGATCATCCCTCCCCCCATATATATATATATATATATATATATATATATATATATATATATATATATATATATATATATATTATGCGCCTGGCGAAGGCGTGGACTGCTATCGATAGATACGGAAGTCTGATCTATCTGATAAAATAAAATGGGATTTCTTCCAAGCAGCGGTTGTGTCAGTACTACTCTATGGATGCACCACATGGACGCTGACAAAACGCATAGAGAAGAAGCTATGAATTATATTGAACAAATTCTGAAAGCAATGCCTCGCAAAACAGCTGCTGTACAGCCACTTACCTCCTATCTCAAAAACCATCAAAGTAAGATGCATGAGATATGTGGGACACAACTGGAGAAACAAGGCCAAACACATAAGTGACGTTCTCTAATGGACGTACCAGTGTTAGTCATGCAGTATAACCCTATCTACAGCAATTTTGAGCGGACACAGGGTGTAGTTTGGAAGACCAGCCGGGAGCGATGGATGATCGGAACGGACAGAGAGAGAGAGAGAGAGAGTCAGGGAAATTCGTGGAAGCCGCGTGACTTTATGATATATACACACACACACACACACACACACACACACACACATATATATATATATATATTAGTTTTATATATATTTAATAGCATGGAAAGTTGTCTACGACAACAGGTTTCATGACGACTTATAAACGACAATCATCAGGCAGAGAACGATATATATATATATATATATATATATATATATATATATATATATATATATATATATTAGCTTCACAATAGCTTGTCTCACAGAGTAATCAAGTTTTTGGCGTTTCGCCATGGTGCCGGCTGATGCAACGTTTACAAATGACTAAGTAAGACTTATTCTTTAGATGAAATCAAAAAATTTAAATATAGCATACTGTTTACATTGTTTTTCTCAATTTTCTCCCTTACTTTTGGACGTTCCAAATTTGAAAATAAATAAATAATTGTTATAATTCTTTTTCTATCCTTTGCAAATGATTCAAATTTTAGTATGTTATTATGGATGATAACGACTACCAGTTGTCAAAATTTCAGCTTTTCACAGTTGTTATTTCTAACAAATATTAGGTTTTAAAATTCCCTTAGTTTTGGACGCTACTATATATATATATATATATATATATATATATATATATATATATATATATATATATTCATTTTAGATAAACATATATATGACCATATATAAATATGTATAAACATTTTCTTCGAAGTAGGTATATATGCATGTGCATGTAAATGTTATACACTTACTTTCATATAGATATGAACAGACCGAGACAGACAGATAGATAGATAGATAGATTTGAACAAATCAAGACAGACAGACAGATAGATAGATAGATAGATAGATATCAACAGACTGATATAGAGATAGCTCACTTTGTATATTCATTAAAATGTTTATTTCTTACTCGGAGTTGATTGTGCTTTTAACTCAATTTCGTATCAAGACAAATCAAGATTTTGCATAAAGATAAGTTAATCAAGATATATTCTCGAAGAAGCAAATGTATTCAACAAACAAAACGATAATTCTTTTATTCGATAATTCTTTTATTCGATAATTCATGATCAGAATAGAAATAGCCTTATCAGGAAGTATTTATACGACTTCCCACCAAATCAGATTATTGTAGGGTGTCACGCACGAGTCGAGACTCATGGAGAGTCATGCGCAGTCATCACAGGAAATGCTTGATCCCCTCAAACAACTTTATTTTCGGTGCCTTAGGCACCAAGTGATAAAGCCAACTTTGCCAAGTAGCTATTACTTCGGGGAACAGCCCTTTGGAACTTAGTTAACATTATTTTCTCACCCGCCTGGCACAGATACGTAAGGTAAGTATTAAAACGACCTCTTCAAGTGTTACTTATATTATTTCGATTATTATTATTTACTAATGTTATTATCGTCCGGCACTGATTTGCGGCGTTGCTTTGTGTCCTGTGGTGGGGCGCTCTCGACCGGCTGTGGTTGCGTGCCGCACAGTTCGTTCGGGTGTGTTCCACCACTGGATACATCACCTCTGGCCTCAGGGGGCCGTCCCCCCAGGTTTTAACCCTCTTCGGAGGGGTTGGGTTTATCGCCCGACGCCTGAGGCGCCCCGAAAAGGGGAATGCCGACGGGGTCCGAGGCATTTTTGAAACTGCCTGTCACGTTGGGTTTCGGCCCTGCGACAGTACCCACATTAAAAACGGCCTTGTGCCACATTCGTACGCTGGTGGGGCATAAGATAAATATCGGCACTGAATGCATAATAACATATTCCCTTCCACCATCATGTTGCAATATATACAAAACGAAGAAGATAACTTGTTGGTGAAACTTCATAATCTATCTATCTATCTATCCAGCTGCCTTCGTTGATAGATTGAATTGAAAAAGGAAGTGATCATTTGATTGGCGATAGATTCTTTTTTTAATGCAGTTTGAAAGAGACAAACAACAGATGAATAGCATTATGATCGATTTTAACGGCATACCAACTTGTCAAAGGTTATTTGATGCCTAGAAGATAAGGAATTACATTTATTGTACATTTATACTTACATTTTTGAATAGTTGTTTCTTGAGATGTTTTTGAAACCTACAGTTAAAGATTTCAAGTATTCCTATCTAATACAAACACTCTGCCCATAGCTGTATGGTTTCAAGTATTCCTATCTAATACTGATAATTATCAGATTTCAAGTAATTATTCCTATTTGAAAATATCCATTTGTTTACACGCAATTACATGGTTTTAAATAACTAATTATAATCCTTGCTAAACAATTATAGCTTCAAGTAACTTTTCTTAATTCAAATAATTTACAGTTTAATGGCATCAAAAATCCCTATTGAATATGAATCATTTTTAAACAGATTTATTTGACCCATAGATGGAACATTAACAGGGTCTACCATTTCGGGCCAGAGTGGACCTGAGAGTAATGACAATGAAAGGGTATTCCATATTTCCCAGCAGTCTAGAATAAGGGCCGAACTATCAGATTCAGTTTAGTGTCACACCTAGGATACTCGATCATGGAGGGGGTCTTTCCCCTCTGTAGAGGATACAGTCAGCGTATTCTAAGGCCCACTGACTGTGGTTACGTGGTGGTAACGATATATGTTGAATAGTGAACGAAAGAAGATTTCTTTGACTGGCCGAGGGCAGCAAACTGGATGTACACCTGTGTCTTAAAGTAAACGAAACACGATCGAAACGCCACGTGAATTGTGTGGGTGGCATGCCGGAAATAAATGTGACCACGATTATTGCGTGGGCGTCCGGAAAATTATTCAACCACAGAAGGTTTCCGACCCGTTATGAGAACGAAGGAGAATGAAGGAGGCGACAAAAGAGTTACAAGGCGTCAAACCTCTGTGGGCGCTCGACTTGTGCCGGACGAACAAGGGTTAAGTGATAGAGAAAGTCTTGAACGATACAAGAATCGCTAAAGTGAAGAGAATCTAAGATGGTCTTGGTATCGTGAGAAGGCCTTAAAGTAGAAAAACGTGAAGAAGCTGAGATGATTAAATGCCTTGAGATAATGCTAGATGCACTAAGCCGAGAAGTGTGAAGAAACAGACTCGTGAAAGAAGAGAAGCGCAAAGAAACAGACGTGCTAAAGTCGAAAGTGGGTATGATCCCAGAAGAAAGAAGTACGAAGAAGAACGAAGAAGAAGCTGAGATAATTAAATGTTTTGAATTGGCCCTGAACCAATCTCGTAATAGCTGAACGAAGAAGAAGCGGTTCACTAAAGATTCCAATCCCTTTCTCTTTCTCTCCACTATTTCGTGCATTTCGTAATAAAATGTTCACTAAGGGTCCGGGAGACCGGGGTTCAATCCCAGTCGAGTCATACAATCTCAGTCGACTCAAAAAAGGTACGTGATACCACCTTGCTTTACTCAGCATTATATATTATGTATCAAGGGTAAGTGGAGCAATCTTGATAAAGGAGTAACGCCACTCCCTACAACTCGGTGTAGTAGCTAACGAAAAGGAAGTCCACGAGAACTATCGTCAATTTTACTTTATACCGGTAAATTGGCTAGTGGGTAGAGCGTTCACCAATGGCCTGGGGGACCGGAGTTCAATCCCCTGTCGGGTCATACCAAAAACTCAAAAAATGCTACTTGATGCCTCTTTGTTTAACACTCGGCATTATAAGATACGCATCAAGGGTAAAGTGGAGCAATCCAGGGAAGGGAGTAACGCCGTCCTCTTCACCTTGGTGTAGCAGCTAATATAAAGGGAGCCTTTGGGTCACCCTCGATAACTATCGTCAACGTACTTAATATATATGTATATATATATTATGTGTGTACGTGTGTGAGACCAGGATTCACCTGTATTACACACGTGACTGAGTGTGTTGGTATAAGATCTGGTTACCGAAAGTGTCTTAATGAAAAAGTCTGTCCCCCGCCCCCCGGAAAATTTGCTTTTACTCGTCGCTAGAATTAATGAAAAATATCACAACCATAAAGTAAAAAAAATGTTATTTAATATTAAGTTAGTCATTTGATATAACAGCTTGTCGACTCTTGTAATTTTTGTTGCTTTTTATTGTTTTTTTTATTTATTTGGCATTAAATAAACTACAAGGTTAATATTCCATACAACCCCCAAAAAACAATGTATAATTCAATTTATTTATAATCCTTTTTTGTGCACATTTATATTGTCTCAAGTACCATCCTTAACATCTACTGGAGCGATTTCGTCACCAATATTTAAATCCTTGAATAGGCAAAGATCACCAGCATCAAAGCCATTCAACTAAAATTCCAGCTACGCGGGTTGGTTGGTTGGTTGTTTTGGTTTTCCTGGCATATCAACCTTTGTAAGTTATTTAATGCCAAATCCATTTTTATATAGATAAACAGTTCTGTTTCAAACAATTCTGTTTAGCATGAGTACAGTTTAATTGTCAAAAACATTTCTATTTCAAGCTATTCAGTTTTGTCAAACAGTTCTAATTCAAACAATTCAGTTTAGTATAATTATGAATTTTGTTTATACACTGTTAAATGTCAAAATAGTTCTATTTTAAACACTTCAGTTTAGTGTAAGTACAGTCTCAATGTCAAAAACTATTCCATTTCAAACAATTAAGTTTAGCATACAAAAACAGTTCCATTTCAAACAATTCAGTTTAGCATAAGTACGCAGTTTACAAGTCAAAACAATTCTTTTTAAAACAATTCAGTTTAGCATTATACAATTTAGTTCTATTTTACCCATATCCAGAACATTTGATGGGGACTTACCCTCTGCAGAGATGCAGTCGGTGTATTCTATAGCCCCAGCCGATTTGGCAAAGCTACGCTGGGTAGGACACATCTCCAAAATGAAGACTCATCGCCTTCCCAAAATCAAAGTGTACGGCAAACTCTTCACTGACCATCTCGATAAAGGAGCACCAAAGAAGTGATAAAAGATTGCTTGAAAAAATCCTTTAGTGCCTGGCACTTTGACTACCAGCGATGGTCTAACATAGCAGAAGACTATGACGCTTGGTGTCTCATCCCCAACCATGTGGACTCCTCCTTTAAAAGGTGCAGAAGGGGAAAATGCAACATTATTCTATCAAAATCTGACCAGACCCTCAACTGCAACTATTGCGTTAACGGTACATTTAGATAGATCCTCATCAGCCACGAAGACACCTGTTATTAGCGTGGACAACCTCATTTCTGATATTTACAAAACCAAGCGATGACATCAACATCATCCTTATCATTGTCAATTCGTGCTCTCTCTCTCTCTCTCTCTCTCTCTGTGTGTCTTTATCATCCATCACTTCTGGCAGGTCCTCTAGACTGTATCCAGTATCCGCACAGAGCTGATGTGTGTAACTCATTGCTAATTAGCTAACACTGGTGTGCCAATGTGTAGAAGTCCATGAGAGAACGTGGCTTATGAGTTCGTCCTTACTTCTCCAGCAGTGTACAGCTTGCCCTGTTCGTTTTACTTGGATGGTTTGTGAGATGGGAGGCAAGAGCCTCTACAGCTGGTGTTTTGTGAGGTTTGCTCAAAACAGCTCGTAGCATTCTTGAATAGTTCAATCTATCTTTTTATCTAAGTGTCAAAGTGGTGCATCCATATACTATTACTGGCATGATCACTGCTTGGAAGAAATTCCGTTTTATTTTATCAGAGAGATCAGATGTCGATACGATCGACAAGCTGTTAATGGCAGTACTCAACTTCCCTTACGCCGATTATCTAACCCATATATTGGAGCCTTACAGGTACTACACATCTGGATCAGAATGAAACAATCATAGCGTACATAAGAAATGAGCAATCTATAATGGAATAGTCACAGATATAACAGTAGCAAAAGGTTTTTGTTGGGGTAATTTCAATTTTTAAAACAATTGAATTGATAGCCTTTTTTGCTTGATGACCGCGTTAACGGTACATTTAGATATGAGTAACATTGTAAATTAAACGATGGTCAAGACGTCGTTTTTTATATGAACAGTGAATATGTAACGCTGATTTTCTGGCTTAACGTTTACATAGCGGAAATGATGTCTATTTTTCGTGATAGACATCTGTGCGCGCCATAAAACAAGGACCACCCTTTGAGTCTGAGACTATCATTTGAACTGCTGATTTTTATCGTATGCTACATTTACCGTCGAGGCAGAGGGTTAGAGCAGGAACAGTATTATTTTTTTGTATGGGGTGCAACAACAAAAACAACAACAACAATAACAGCAGCAACAACAAAAGTTAAAATCAAATAGTTATTAAAATTATCGACGATTTTCACTGGGTATTTCATCAGTTGACGCAACGAAAAAAAAAAAAAAAAAAAAAAATGGCTTTTGTTTAAAGCACTCAAATCGATTAGCTATTCTAATCAGTTTGTCTCAAAAATGAGAAGGAACGATACGATGAAACAACAGAACGTGATAGGAAATAAAAATGATTTTAAAACAAAACAAAGAAAGAAACACAAAAAAGCTTCTTGTTCAAATAAAACCTAAAGATTCAGTCTAATACTTTCATGTATTTATTGTAATCACATTTTAGTTGCTTCGATATATATATATATATATATATATATATATATATAAGCAAGAAAATATAAAAACCTGATGACTGTGCACCCCACATAAAATTTAAAGTAACGGGTGTCAAGGTATCTGGGTTGTATATCAGCTCTGGTGTTGTCGTGTGAAGCATTCTTTCTTGCAATCTTTTCTCATTATATATATATATATATATATATATATATATATATATATGTGTGTGTGTGTGTGTGTGTGTGTGTGTGTAAATTGTTTTCCCACCTTCTCATGACGGCATCAGATACTTGCATTTGGAAAAGGAAGAGTCCCCGTGGTATCGTGACTAATGTATTGGACTGTGATATCGTAGTAAGTGAGTTCGAACTCCAGTCGTGTTATTACTTTCACTTTCGGACAAATACTCAGGGGAAAGGCATGAACCCTCTGATCCCTCCAGCAATGGGGTAATTAGTACCACTACTGACCTTCAACGAAAATATTTTGAGCATTAAATGACTCACAAAGGTTGACGTAAGAATAAATTGTTAGTGTAATAAGTTTGATACACAAATATATATATATATATATATATATAAAATAACTCCTACATCAAGATGTAAGGGAGGTCGCTAATTCTTTCCCTGGATTGCTCCACTTACCCTTGATCCTTCCCTTTTAATGGTGAGTGTTAAGCAAAGAGGCATCGAGTACAGTTTTTTTGATTCTTTGGTATGATTTGACCTGGGATTGAACCCCCGGTTTCGCGGACCACTAGCGAACATGACTAAAATTCAACGATATTTATTTTTAAACCATTACATATTTGCTATGGTTTATGCACAAAAATGCCAAACAACATCATGCTATTAAGAAAAAAGTTAGATAAAAACTCGTTCACCACGTTTTAAATCCAAGCTCGTCTGAGGATCGACAACGTGAAATACTGAGTCATAAGTTGTCATCCAGCATTAAAATAATCTTTTTTATTATCATAATTAAAATATTTGAGGTTTGTTAAAAAATGTCAAAGCCTCATACAGATTTTCGATTGCCGCCCACCTCTCATCTTTTTATGGGCTTCACCTGCCTAGAAATTAAGAGAAATCTGAATTAGTTTTCCAAGATTTATTGGAAGTGCAAGTGTGTTGCCATATACATATATATATATAGAGAGACAGATAACCATTACACTACGGACACGCACACACATACACACACACACATATATATATATATATAGAGAGAGAGAGAGACAGACAGACAGACAGAGTGAAACAGAGACAGAGACGGAGAGGTACTCATGATATACTGGTTATCTTTGCCGGAAATGGAGACGACGACACGAGTTCAAATCCTGGACCAGTCTGTTGGCTTTCACATAGCGCTAATAGCCTTGGGAAATGTATGAATCCAATGATTCTCCCTCCACCTATTGGTAAATAGTTGGGTAGATTGTTTGTTTTTTTTTATTCTTGGTTAGACAACTAGTCTAGGAGAAGGAAAACTCTGAATTGAAACATGTTAAACTCCGCTTAAAAATTCAACTCGTGTCACATCCTGTCCGTGCGAAGGAGTTAGTAAATATACGTATATTTGTGGAGAACAGGCTAGATGGAAAATAAGTGAGAATGCTATGTGCTGTTTTCAAAAAGTCCTTGAAGCAAGACCCCCCCCCACAAAAACACCAGCATACCAGCCATCTGTCCGGCCACTTACCTGCCATCTCACAAGCCATCTGGGTAAGACGAAGGTATGCGAGGCACTGCTTGTGAAGTCGAGACGAACGCATAAGCAGTATTCTTTTATGGATATGCCTGTGTTGGCCGACTAGCAAGGATATACATCCACTCGGTGCGGACACTTGATGCAGTCTAGAGGACCAGCCAAACGCGATGAATGATAAGGACGAATGGAAAGAAAGTGTGTGTGTGTGTGTGTGTGTGTGTGTGTGTGTGAGAGAGAGAGAGAGAGAGAGAGAGAGAGAGAGAGAGTCGGGGGACCCCATACTATCAGCATGACTTGATATATATATATATATATATATATATATATATATATATATATATATATATATATATATTCAATGCAAAAGCACTTTTTTTGACATTAATACAAAGAGGCATACTAAACATATGTATAGAACATTAATTAAATTGTATTTTGATCAACTGATATTGTCTGCTTTTCGAAAGATATTATCAATTTAGTGGTCCTCTTAACTGGAGGACAGATCCTGCTGATGTCTACGTAAGTTTCGTATCTGTCTGCAAAGTTTACATAACAGCCGAAATATTTGATATAGATATATATGCGTACTGAATTACTAACTGAACGCTTTTCCATAGATCATATCCATATAAATTAATCAGTTAGAATTTCAAATAAAAATTCAACTAATATCTCTACATAGCTACAGACATATTGGCTCACCCAACTGATAATAGAACCACAGTATCATAAATGCCGTACGCATTTTACTATTATCACTACTAATAATATACAGGGTGTCTCATAAGTTTCCGTAAATATGGTTATATCTTTTATATTTCAGATAACCTACAAGATGCATATAAATTAAGAGCAACGAATTCAAATCATACTGCGGGCCAAACCTGAAAGCAGTCACGTCGTTGCAATCGAACTTATCAGAAAATAAGGAACAAACATCACACACGGCACTGTGGAAGCCATTAGGTCCCCTCTGACATGGAATGGTAGTACCTGTTAGGGTCTAATCTATGGGTGAAGTAGAACTGTTTAACCATTCAACAGTATGCGAAAAAATGACTGATGTTAAATTGAATTGTTTGTATTTGATAGCATTTATTTGATTGTGTGCAAATAAAACTATTAGCGTTTAGCTAGCAATACTTGGTACCATTTTACTGTGTGCAAATGGATAATTGATATTAAATAAAATTATTAGTGTTAGATAGCAATAATTGGTACCATTTTACAGTGTGCAAATGAATAATTAATATTAAATAAAATTACTAGTGTTTAATAGCAATACTTGAAACCATTTAAATATTTGCAAAAATGAGCTCTAGCTTGTTTAAAATGTTATAAATCATAATGTTTTGGATACGTTTTGGCGCCGCTTTTTTGGCATAGAACTGATTTGGCACTGAACTGTTAAGTGCCCACGGTCATATATTGAATAGATTGGTAAGATTGTTTGGAATGGCCAAATATTGATAACTAAAAAAAAAAAAGAAAGAATTAGCTTCATGTCTTACACTTATACAAGAATCAAATAAGTAAAATGAATATAAAAGACATGCATCTCATAGCCGATGGCCAAACCACGCAAATATCCCTGGTATCAAATCAATTATCATCACAAATAATCTAATGTATATAACTCGATGATCTTTTGGAAATAAAATGTATAAAACAGAAAAACTCCTGCATTCTTTCTCGCCAGAATGACGTAAATCGGAGAAAATAACTGACAGTCCCTGGCAGTTCGTTTTCTGAACGAGCTTGCGGTTGTCCGTTGCACTGCCCGTCGGTTACTGCAGTTCATTTTCCGTTTCTAGGTCCGTTATGCTGCCCGTCGGTTGATCTTGTTCGTTTCCTATTACTTGGTCTGTGGTGCTACCATTGGTTGCTGTTATTCATTTCATACTACTTGGTCCGTGGTGCTACCGGCTGGTTGCTGCTATTCGTTTCCCGTTATTTGGTCCGTGGCGCTACCCGTTGTTTGCTGCAATTTGTTTCCCGTTATTTGATCCATTGCGCTGTCCATTGATTGCTGTTGTTTGTTTCCAGATATTTTGGTCCGTAGCACTACCTGTTGTTTGCTGCTATTCGTTTCCCGTTATTTGGTTCGTGGCGCTACACGTTGAGTGCTGTTGTTCGTTTCCCGTTATTTGGTCCGTGTCGCTACCCGTTGATTGCTGTTGATCGTTTCCCATTATTTGGTCCGTTGCGCTACCTGTTGTTTGCTGCTATTCGTTTCCCGTTATTTGGTCTGTGTCGTTTCCCGTTATTTGGTCCTTGGCGCTACACGTTGATTGCTGTTGTTCGTTTCCCGTTATTTGGTCCGTGGCGCTACCTGTTGTTTGCTGCTATTCGTTTCCCGTTATTTGGTCCGTGGCGCTACCCTTTGTTTGGTGCTATTCGTTTCCCGTTATTTGGTCCGTGGCGCTACCCTTTGTTTGGTGCTATTCGTTTCCCGTTATTTGGTCCGTGGCGCTACCCTTTGTTTGGTGCTATTCGTTTCCCGTTATTTGGTCCTTGGCGCTATCAGTTGATTGCTGTTGTTCGTTTCCCGTTATTTGGTCCGTGGCGCTACCCTTTGTTTGGTGCTATTCGTTTCCTGTTATTTGGTCCGTGGCGCTACCCATTGCTTGGCGCTATTCCTTTCCCGTTATTTGGTCCGTGGCGCTATCCGTTGTTTGGTGCTATTCGTTTCCCGTTATTTGGTCCGTGGCGCTACCCATTGTTTGGCGCTATTCGTTTCCCGTTATTTGGTCCGTGGCGCTACCCGTTGTTTGGTGCTATTCATTTCCCGTTATTTGGTCCGTGGCGCTACCCATTGTTTGGCGCTACCCATTGTTTGGCGCTATTCCTTTCCCGTTATTTGGTCCGTGGCGCTACCCGTTGTTTGGTGCTATTCGTTTCCCGTTATTTGGTCCGTGGCGCTACCCATTGTTTGGCGCTATTCGTTTCCCGTTATTTGGTCCGTGGCGCTACCCGTTGTTTGGCGCTATTCCTTTCCCGTTATTTGGTCCGTAGCGCTATCCGTTGTTTGGTGCTATTCGTTTCCCGTTATTTGGTCCGTGGCGCTACCCATTGTTTGGCGCTATTCCTTTCCCGTTATTTGGTCCGTGGCGCTACCCGTCGGTTGATATTCGTCACTCGTTTTAACATAAAAATATTATTGATTGCGAGACTTATTCTACTTCATTAGTCATTCTGAATCAGCACCAAAACAGTCCAGCTCCAAAACAATGAGCGCCAAAAACAGTTCAACTCTAAAATATTTGAGCACCAAAACATTTCAGCACCAAAACGACGATGCCAAAATGTCACCACCAAAAAGGGTGACGCTAAATAGTCCAATTCCGAAGTTTTTACACAATTCTTCCATGCGGGAAGGATGTGATAATAGGCCAATTATTAAGTCTAACGAAGGATACGTAGCGCAGTCTTCCCTACTATTCACCTATAAAGTTTAGGGTTGTGTCCATAATAATTATCACACTGTTAACTAAGAGAGAAACCCTAAAAACGAGAAGGGAAAATTGAAGATTCGAGTAAAGTCTACCAGACCCTCGCAATGGTGGGGATGGTGAGAAGGAGATTTGGTTCATCATCTCTGGTAGAAAATGGAAAAAATGTGCCAGAATTCAAATGCATGAAATATGAAAAATAAGGAACTTTTTTTAATCATAGATTAAAAAAAAAAAATGAAAGTGATTCCAGATAAACGCAGACCCCATAGAAAAGAAAACAGAAAAGATATTTTCAAAATCCGGTGAGTGAGAAATAACGATTGTCGAATTCAGAGACTAAAAGATCCTATGAGGAACAGTTATCATAGAAATACTGCCCTTTATCAAAACTGTACTGAACGAACCTCTTAGGTAAATAGATAAATTTTATATTATAGAAATTTAAAAGATTTCGCAGTGAGGAATTGATGATATTCTGAGGAAATCTTTCCCACAAAATAATACTTAGGTTCCTAGTTGATTGATTGATTGACTGATTAGTTTTTACGGCATGTCAATCTGTCAAGGGTTATTTCAAGCATAGAGGTTTGGAAATTACGCTTTTTAACTTTGATATAGCAATCAATGTAGGAGAAGGAAGACTCGAACCAGCTGTGCTCCGCCGTAAAAATTACTTGTCCGTGGCGGATGGGTTGAGTAAATTCTTCTATCACACGTCTTCGAGATTTTTATTTGTTCACCCAATCAAATGCGTAGTGTGTGGCCGATTCAACCCCACTTTCGCTTCTTCACTTCCTGGTAGATGGAGACGCTGGTAACGTAACGGTTATCGTCGTAGTTAATGTACTTGAGGAGCCGATTTCGAATCCCGGTCGAAGTTGTTTGCGTTTCTCTTTCCGCTATTTCTCTTGGAAAAGGCATGAATCCATCATTTCTATCCTCTCTCCAGTTGTGAGTAAACACTCGGACAGACTGGATTCTCGAGCCTTGTTGGTAAACAAGCCGGTCAAGAGGAAGGAAAAAACACTAGATTCAAAATGAGGAGCATTCATCTGGTAACTACGCCCATAGAAACTACTTACCACACGTTCATTTAGAGAAGGGGGCACCAATGGCATTAAAAAAAAAGTCCGATTCTAATAGTGCGGTGGTATCTTCTACGGGCCTTCGTTCTATCCACTCAAATTTTATAATGTTGATATCAATTTTCCGTTTGGAAGATAAGAAAAAACCTAGCGAGAATAGAATGGGCGGCACTTTTTGTTTAGATATAAATTGTTGATGAAAAGGTATCAAGACGGATCATCAAAAGTATCGAGACTGTTGATTAAAAGAACTTGAGACTGGGGATTAAAACATAAAATCTGCTGATCAAAACGTGTCAAGACCGCCAATTAAAAGGCATCGAGACTGACGATTAAAGCCTATGAAGACTGCTAATCAAGAAGTATCGAGACTGATTATCAAAAAGTATCGAGACTGCAGATAAAATCCAAATAAAACAATTGATCAAAATGTATCGAGACAGCTGATTAAAAGGTATCGAGACTTAAGATCGAGCCTTAATAAGACTGCTGATCAAAAAGTGTCAAGACTGCCGATTAAAAGGTATCGAGACTGAGGATTAAAGCCTATGAAGACTGCTGATCAAGAAGTATCGAGACTGATTATTAAAATGTATCGAGACTGCAGATCAAATCTAAATAAAACTTCTGATCAAAATGTATTGAGAGAGCTGATTAAAGATCAAGCCTTAACAAGACTTAACCCTAAATAAGATAAAAAGTATCGAAGCAACCGGATCGAAAAGTATCAAAACAGCTGCTTCAATACGTTCTGCCATGAGCAGTAAAGAACGAATGAGCCAAAAATTTTTCGTCTGGTAAGAGAAAACTCCATCACAAGCATTTGTAATGCTTCAGCTAGTGTATAGAGAAAACATCATGTGACACACACACACATGTTTTTTTTCAGTGGCACAAGGAGTTCAATGAGGGTCACGAGAAGGCGAAAAGAGTCATCAGGAGCGGGAGGCCTTCCACAACAAGAACTGAGAACTACGTCAAGCGTATAAAGCGTGTGTGGCGATCTTTGGTTGACTGTTCAAATAATTGCAAATCAGCTGGACATGCAAAAGAATAGGGTCTAGAAGATTATCACCGAAGATTTGAACATGTCTGAAAAGTAGCGGCATTTCCTAACCGAGTAGAACATGGCCGTACTAGAATAACGTCCTTATTCACCTGATCTTGTTCCGTGTAATGTTTTTCTTTTCAGCAAGGTTAAGGAGTTCATCAAGAGGGCCGAAACGATAGATCTTAGCGGCATCCCAGAAGAATCTTTCCAGAAGTGGGTAGAAACATGGCAAAGAAGGATGATGAAGTGCATCGGACTCGAGGGGGTGACATTGAAGGAGAAGCGATGTTGTTTGGATTTTAAACAAATTATTTGACACCAGTCTCGTTATTTTTCAGACACACCTAGTAATGTATGTATTTACCCAACCCTTCCATCATGGGCAGGATGTGACCTTGTGTGGCGGACAGGTTTCACACAGTTATATGGTTTCAAGTATTCCAATCTAACACTAATAATATATACACAATGATATAGTTTCAAGCGTGCATGCAGAATACTAATAGTTTTCAAACAGATATATTTCACCAATGATACGATCATAACAGATGGTTGGTTGGTTGTTTATACGGCATATCAACATTTTTCCGGGTCAGAGTGATGGTAATGAAAGGTTACTCCGTATTCTGCAAAGCTCCAGCATTACTGAAGCCCCACCATCAGATTGTTTAGTGTCGTTCTGGGGATCTCTTACCTCTCTGCTGAGATACATTCAGTGTATTCTGCAGCCCCAGCCAACTGGGCCATATAATAAGTACTTAAAACTAAAATCATTACGTAGAAATTCATTACGTATATATATATATATATATATACGAGATTTCATTTTCACGGCTGATAACTAAGTACACAAAATTATTTAATCTTTCTCTGTATCTCTGTGTCTCTTTAACTGTCTGTATCACCCCCTATCACCTGTTTTTTTTTTAACTTTCTGATTTTCTTCTTACTATAAATTTCTATATTGTAATTCATCTTTTGAATTCTAAACTAGCAAACATGACACACACACATACGCACAAACATATTGGGTGGATTAAAAAGTATCGAGCCTAAGTCTTTAATTTGTTTTTATTTTAAAATTTCAATGAGGAAGTCTGCCCACCTGTTGTACTTATATGATAAAGTGAAGATGACAAGTCTGTTCTAATATATTACCATAGATTGATTCAAACCTTTCTTAATTTAATTAGGGAGAAGTAAACACAAAACAGTATCGGTGTAGCATAGCCACCAAAATAGGAAAATATGTGAAATATACTTAGGGAATCCCGAAATATACGCGAAACACTGACGACTCTCTTGGTTCAGGTACGAAACTTTTATAACCTTCTTAAAGTTAAGGTTTTTCGACACGAGGAGAGAGAAACACAATCTTTCTATGCTGACTGTTCGTCCATCGTCATCTCTCAACTCACAGACTCAACCAGTGCGCGCGCGCATCCCGCAGTCCACAAACTGGACTGGCCTCGCCCAGGTCCGAAAAATGAACTCGCTTCGTCTCAGTCCAAATCTCAACTCACTGCTTTTATTCAAAATCACTAAGAATCCCAGCCCATCACTTCCGGGCATGACGTCATTCGCATCCCCAGTTCTGTTTCCTATCTGGGGTTTTTTATTGAGACATCTGTGATTGTCCCATCCTCCCCGCGCTCGCGTGAACACCTGCGTTCAATGTCTGCGCCTAACTAACCCGAATGATAAGATATATAAAACGAAAAATGATAATATAAAAAAAAAATCCTTCCGCAATTATATAACATTGGCAGGAATTTGAACAAGGCATATCCGATAAGAGCCTCGTCGACAGCATATATACAGAGCACTCTGGCGAATGAATTTACGGCTGCCACTCACATAATGCAAAGCTCTTCGAATGAATTGAGCACTCTGGTATCCGGTAAGGCAAAAATGTAAACAAACGTGAGCTACTACATAATGCCTTATAATTCCCGAGCCTACGTGGTTCGCTTGTTGGATACTAAGTCTAACGTAAAGTTAGGCGGGTTTCGATCCCAGTTTCAAGCGTCCGACGTGTATAGCCACTCTGAAGAGTTGTGATACAACGAAACAGTCTGTCTGTGAATGACAATATCATATTTACCCAACCCCTCTACTCGGGCAGGATATGACACAAGGTCAATCTTTTTAAGTGGAGTTAAACAAGTTTGAATTCAGAGTTTTCCTTCTCCTAGAATAGTTGCCGCACCAAGGCTGAAGAACCTAGACTGTCCTACTATTTACCCATAGCTGGAGGGAGAATAATTGGATTCATACCTTTCCCAAGGGTATTAGTGCTATGTGAAATGCAATCAGTCTCGTTCAGGATTTGAACTCGTGTTGCCGTGTCCATTTCCTACGACGATAACCATTACACCACGGGCACCTTAGCGAGTTCGATCCTGATGGGTGTTTCAGACTTGTAATCTTGTACCAGCCTTACTCAAATAAAGATATATTAGAGAGAATGAAATGTAGATGTATTCGTTCAATAAATCCTCTATGATATCAAGGGTTACATAAAAGGCGAGCTTGGCGTAATAGCTATCGTCGTAAGAAATGGAATCGGTAACCCGAGATCGAAACCTGGATGAGGCTGTTTGTGTTTCCCTTCTCGTTAATGCCCTTTGCAAAGGCATGAATCCATCTATTCTTCCCCCAACTATGGGAAATTGATAAAATAGATTAGTTTCTTTAGCCTATGTAAGGCTAAAGATGATTAGGGAAAAGAAAAACTGATTTCAAACCATCATTACTCCACTTAAAAATTGATATCCTGTCATCCTGTCTATGCCGGAGGGTCCAGATAGATACATGCATAAAAGGCTAGTAATATATATATATATATATATATAGTAAGTAAAGTCGGCGACCGTAGTCGAGGGCGACAAGAAAGCTCCCTTTTCAATAGCTACTACACCAAGGTGTAGGAGAGGGCGCTACTCCTTTCCCTGGATTGTTCCACTTTACCCTTGATACCTTATATTGTTGAGTGTTAACCAAGGAGGTATCAAGTACCATTTTTAAAGTCTTTGGTATGACGTGACCTTGGATTAAACCCAGGTTTCCCGGACCATTGGCGAACACTCTACCCACTAGACCGATGAGCCGGTTTATATATATATATATATACCTTGTGTATTGGTCGAATTTTAAAAATCCAATTATAGAGCAATTAGTTGGGTAAAGTTAAAATTCAAACATTGCGGATAGAACTAGTATCAATCCTTATCTTTAAAATTATTTCTGTTAATTAATGCATTCGTAACAATATATCAAGGGTCGACTTACACACAGGTCCTCGCGCAGGTGTGCGCGCAAACACACACACACACACACACATCAATTTATTAAGTAACATTTTTTTCATCGCAAAGCCAAAAGGAAAGAATGCAATTAAAAGGAAGAGTCGGCTTACCAGCCTTGAAAATCAGCAGTCGGGACACAGACACAGACACAAACACAGACACATAGCATTGATCTGAAATCTGCAATTATTTCAGTTCACGCAACAAGTACCACACGCCCCCGTGTATTCAAATAACTTCCCCTTTCTCTCTCTGTCTCTGTGTCTGTCTTTCCGTCTCTCTCTCTCTCTCTCTATCTATCTATCTATCTTTTCATGCATGAGCACTTAAGTGTGAGAATATGTTTGAAACTATAAGTACACGCAAAAAATATAATCATTTGAGTATATGCTGATAATCGTACACAGCTGGATAGGCGCACATGTACAAGCAGATATATATCTATAAACACACACACGCACATATATATATATATATATATAAGTAAAGCTGGCGACTATAGTGGAGGGCGACCCGAAAGGTCCTTTTTTAATAGCTACTACACCGAATCGTAGAGGAGAGCGCTACTCTTTTCCCTGTATTGCTTCACTTGATCCTTGATATGTACCTTATATTGTTGAGTGTTAAGCAAGGAGGTATCAAATAGCATTTTTTTAGTCATTGGTATGACGACCTGGGATGGAACCCTGGTTTCCCGGGCCTCCAGTGAACACTCAACCCATTAGACCAATGATGCAAGAAAGATAGGTAGATAGATGGATACGAGAAGACTGAGATAGATAGATAGACAGATAGATAGATGTATGTATGTATGTATGTATGTATGTATGTAAAGCGACTGAAATACATCGATAGATAATTATAAGAAGCCAGATGACACATTATTAAATGATTATAGTGAATAAATCAATTATAGATTCTCCACCCTTAGTATCTCTATCTACCTGTCTCCTTCTGTGTCGTTCTCTTTTCTCCTCTCGTTATAGGGAGTTCCCGTAGCGAAATAGCTAACGTGCTGGACTCTGATATCGTAGTAAGCGAGTTCGAACTCCAGTTACGCTATCATGTTCACTTTCGGACTAATACCCTCAGGAAAGGTATGAACTTCTTATATTTCTCTCCCCCCAGCTATGAGTTAAATATCACCACTACTGTTCTTCTGCAAAGACGACTTTGGCTTTAAATAACCCATGAAGGTTGATATGCCATTAAACGAAAAAACCTAACCATCTCTCTCTTTCGTACGTCTTTACGGACATCTACTTTTTATCTTTTATTTTTTCGTGTCGATTCACTTATCTTACAAACACACACACACACACACAAACATACACGTACACGCACACACACGACCACTATCATTGACAAGTCAATCTTCGCTCCATTCTTGCTGTTTAGTCAAGTAGGTAATTTTTATGCCGAGTCACACGCTTAAATCCCATTACAAAGAAGTTTCATACAAGTACACTTGCCGATCTAGAGCCACCCAACCCCACCAATGCATCGTCTTACTCCGCTCGCCCCATGACCCATTGCAAACGGCTGCGGGTGAATACCACTTCCTATATGCGATAATTTTTTTTCGGCTGAAACCTGTGAAGATATAAACAAATTATTCATATCCGTCTTCATTCATTCATTCTTTACCGATGTACATATTCGAGTAACTAAACTCGCGTTTTATTCAGTGAGCAAGATTTTATTATTCGCGTGTGTGCAGACGTTCGTCGTGAAACTGATATCGTTTGGGAAAGTGAACTCATCTTTGCAAGTTCGAATCCTGGACAAAAACGTTTCCAGTTCACATAGCTCTAAAACCGTTGTGTAATGTATGAAACCAGTTATTCTCCCTCCAGTTATGAGGTGCCCGTGGTGTAATGGTTATCATCGTAGGAAATGGACACGGCGACACGAGTTCAAATCCTGGATGAGACTGATTGTGTTTCACATAGCACTAATACCCTTAGGAAAGGTATGAATCCAATTATTCTCCCTCCAGCTATGGATAAATAGCAGGGCAGACTAGGTTCTTCAGCCTTGGTGAGGCAACTATTCTAGGAGAAGGAAAAGTCTGAATTCAAACCAGTTAAACTCCGCTTAAAAATTGACCTTGTGTCATATCCTGTCCGAGCGGAGGGGGTGGTAAATATGGTTATGAGTAAACTGGGCTCTTAAACGTTGGTATGACAACTGGTCTCGGAGAAGGAAAACTGAATTCAAACCAGATGTTGACCTGGAGAGGGATAGACTTCGCCAAGATATTCTAATCTAACGTACGCTACATGAGTAATATCCCCACGGCCAAACCATGTTATGGGACCCCAGAGAAAGAAAGAGAGAGAGTTAGAGGTTAGAGAGAGAGTAAGAGAGAAGAGAGAGTGACAGAGTGAGAGAGAGAGAGAGAGAGGGAGTGAGAGAGTGCGAGAGAGAGGGAGAGAACACATAGACACTTGTATTTGCTAAGCTGTGCTACAGCGTAGATAACCACCCATTGAAAATCGAACTCAGTAAGCTGTATTTACGGTCTGGTAGATTAGTTAGCTAATCACTGACCCACAGTTTGATGCTCTCATTGATATTACTTAGATAAGCTAATTCGGGTAAATTTAATGGGAATTAAGAAGATTGTGTTGCGCCATTCTTCTAAGAAGTATTTGTTTATCATTAAGTTTAGAATTAAGAATTTTAGTCGAGACTAAACACTGATGCGATAGGAAAATGTTCAACCATTTCAGTTATAATATAGGTTTTTGTTTATATAAATATAAACAAATGAGAGAGCATTTAAAATTCATCAGCCCAACTAAAAACCGACTGAGCTTTTCTTTCTTTTTTTATTTACATTTTTATTGACATTTTTTTTTTCAAAGTTAACGTAACTTTAAACCTATTGTTCCAAGTTTCCTGAACTGGAGGAAGAATAAATGGACGATCCATGGTTCAAGGATATTCTGGCCAAGAACTTTTCAGCACTACGTCCTATAGTAATTTCCGTTATATCGAGAATTTAGATAATAAAATTAATGACGTTCAGCCCCAACGAAAACCCAACTAGTCCGGTATATAATGTTGCTAGAAAGCAAAGGGAATTAGGAAGATTATATTTGAACCAATCTTCAAAGATAGTTGAGACAGTTGTACTGAAAATTAGCATCCGAAATCTAAACTCGAAACCCGACCACTGACAACCGGGCGTCTCGATATATATGGGACCCATATGACTGCTAACAATTCTACTATTAATAATGTTAAGTTCTTTTTTTGTTTCAGATTTGAAAAAAAGTATACAATAACAACTATTAATCCTCGATCATAATGCTTTGGACAAGAGAGTAAAAAATATTTTGCGTCACAACTTATTTGGAACTAAAATCATTCAAACTGACTCAAAATAGATGCAACCCATTAATATGATAATTATTTATTATAGAGACAAGAAAATGAAAATAAAATTGCATGTCCGGGAAGCTGATATAATAATAGTTAAAAAAAAAACCCATTGATTTGATGTGTCTAGCTCCAAGGATGTCTTTTTTACATGACGTATTCCTAATGACCGCCATTGTGCTTGTCTCAGTAATAAATCATTTATATATTAATGGGTTACATCTATTTTGAGACACCCTGTATATAAATATATATATATTTATATATATATATATATATATATATAGTGTGTGTGTGTGTGTGTGTGTGTGTGTGTGTGTGTGTGTGCGTGCGTGACTGTAAGCCATAAAAGCTCTATAGTCTGGGCTTAGAATACACTGACTGCATAAATTGCATTTAATGGTGAGAATCCACTTTTTGGGCTCAGGAGAGTGTAGAGCACCCCTAAATTACCATTACTTCTAGTTCTGGAGTGGTAGTACTAGTTAGGGTCCCATCTATGGGTCAAATAGAACTGTTTAAATATAATTCATATTCGATATGACCGTGTGAAAAAGACTCTTATAAAACAACATAAAAAATGTAAATATAAATGAAGGTTACTCCTTTAGCACTTGACATAAAATAACCCTAGATGGGTTGACATACCATTAAAATCAATCAATCAATCAATCAGAGATGTAACCCGGGCAAAACGGCGTTTCATAGCGATATTTTTTTATTAGAGCAATACACTCTTAAAATGTTTTTAGAGAATAAAATAATTTCCTGTCAAAATTGCAATCGACTAATAATTCTATGGGCTTTTAGTAATTTTTTTTTTTCAGGATCCAGATTGTTTTTATGACAGAGATAAGAATGAAATGTTCATTTCTATCTTTCACGCGTTTCTAAATCGAAATATTTATCATGGATCGGTGTTGTAACGGGAACCCAACGGATTCACGGGTCGTCTAGTAGATGAATAAAAAAGAGGAAAAAACAACAAAAAAAAAAAAAAAAAAAAAAAAACAGGAGTCACCCCCTCGAAATTCTTTAAAACTTGAAATAGGATTTTTTTCAAATGTATTTCATCGCTTTATGTTTTCATGTTTTCAACAATTTTCTAAAAAAAAAAGATGGAAGAATTAAGTATCTCAAACCATCTCAGAAATGACGAGAACAAGCAAAGTAAATAAATAAATAAATATCTATCAGAAAAGAAAATGAAGATGAGAATAGCGAATTAACAACGTTCAGATCAGATTAGTAGATTTTAACGGCATATCCTCCAATCAAGGGTTATTTCAGGAATTGTCTCCATTGTATATCTATATTTACTTTTTTTGTACATTGGTATACAATTTCATTTTTTTTTCAAACGTTCCTATCGAATAAAAATAATTTTTAAACAGATTCATTTGATCCATAGATGGGACCCTAATTGGTACTACCATTCGAGTCAGAGTGGACCTGGGAGTAATGGCAATGAAGAGGTACTCCACACTCCCCAGATATCCAGGACTGGAACCTCGCTATCAGATGAAATTTAGTGTCATTAGGGTATGACACTAAATTTCATCTGATAGCGAGGTTCTGAAGGAGATGCAGGCAGCACATTCAAAGTCCCTCTGATAGGTCGAACAAGATTTAGAATCTTATATATATATATATATATATATATATATATATATATATATATATATATATATAAAAGGAGAAATATTTTTTCTAATCAAACAAAAAATTAAAACAAGCAAACACACACACACACACACACACACACACACATCCTTTCCGAAGACTTTTTCCACCCTTTTCAAATTTCTGGTCTAAAATACTTTTTATGAATCTGAAAAAGGAAGGGATGAATTTACCCGAAATAAATAGAATAGATAGAATAAAATAAAATAAAATAATGATTTAGAAAAAAGTAGTTTTGAATCGAAATGTCACAATAAAAACAAAATAATTATCTTAATATATTCAGAACAGTCACTCCCTTTTCTTCGAATCGACATTGAGGGAGTGGAATAAAACGTATCTTTTCTATTCATGTCTCTTCACATATTTATCCGAAAACCGTGACATACCATGGCAGCAATTTGAGATTATAGTGGGGTGTTTTCCCGATATGGAAGGTTTTAATATACAGGGTGTTTCACAAAAATCGATAGTATTTCGTAATCTAGGTCAATTCTCGTTCAAACTTGGTCAATTCTCGTTCAAACTTAGCGATTTCTCATTCAAATGATCTTGAATTTTAACAGCGCCTGTACAAACAACTAAATGTTCTATGTTCTATGTTCACTGTTCATACATATTTTTCTT
Source organism: Sepioteuthis lessoniana (assembly GCA_963585895.1). Taxonomy (NCBI): domain Eukaryota; kingdom Metazoa; phylum Mollusca; class Cephalopoda; order Myopsida; family Loliginidae; genus Sepioteuthis; species Sepioteuthis lessoniana. The sequence goes on along the minus strand of OY757929.1, from coordinate 53,486,143 downwards.
TTCGGGTATAGAAATGCTATTTATTGGAAACGAAAAATACTAAACATAAATTTGTGTTGTTTCTACACATCCTGTTAAATTTGAGATCATTTAAACGGGAAGTAGTCAGGTTATTTGATTACAAAAATGATATAAATTTTTCCAACCTTCTTTTAGACAGGTTGTCTACCACTAATTACAAGAATTCTTAATCAATTTTGTAATTTTAATTCAACACAGAAGGGAGGGGAACATATGGATTCAAAGTGAATGTAGACAGCCTATGCTAAAAATTTAAACTTGGGACCTCGTGACCAAAAAGGTCGGTTGTTTTAAGTTGTCAATGAAACTAGAATGGCAAAATGAATAATTAGAAATACCATATTGTAACTAGTCATCATCATCATCTTGTCGTGCCACCAGCACGGATATCCCTGACCCTCTCTCGCCACTCCTCCTATCGTTCATCGCTTCTAGCTGGTTATCCCGTATTCTCACAGAGCTGCTGTATGTAGGTTTGAGCTGGTCATCCTGCTTTTTCTCGGCCATGTAAGGGGGCCCATTGGAGAACATCACTTATGAGCTCGTCCCTGCTTCTCCAGCAGTTTCCCGCATGTCTGGTTCGTCTAACTTTGAGAGTTTTCGTGATGGGTGGTAGGTGGCCGTATAGCTGTTGCTGTGTAACTAATACTCTGACATATAAAGGAAGTAGATTGACGGACTGATTGATTTAAAGGCATGTCTAAGGTTATTTTATGCATAAAGGTTGAGGAATCACGTTCATTGTAGGTATTTTGTGTGGTTATTTTCAGAGAGATTTTTTTGGCGTAAGGTCGTATCGAATACGACTAATTTTTTAAATAGATCGATTTGATCCCTAGATTGGTACTATTACTCCGGGTGAGAGTGGACCAGGAATAATGATAGAAAAAAGAAGTACTTCATATAACCCAGATTAATCTGATGCAGTTTAATGCCATAACCCAGGGGTGGGTAAATTGCGGCCTGCAGGCAACATGCAGCCTGCTGCTGTGTTCTGAGAGGCCCCGCGTGTGCTTTGAAAAATAAAAAATAAACACTTGCACTTGAATTAAGACTAAATTCTTTCGATTTTAAAAGAGTTGGCCCTTGGATAATTCATAACCCAGTGATGTGACCCTCCCACCAAAGAGTTTGCCGACCCCTACCGTAACCAGGTGACCTATTTTCTTCATGAGGGTCTTTTCCCTCTGCAGGGGATAGAATCAGGGTATTCTAAGCCCCACCAATCGGACTAAAATGTTGTAAAGTATGGCTTTTAGGGTATAGAATGGGCTGTGTGGAGAGGTTTAGTTGCCACCCACGTACCGAGAATATTAGGGGTTTAACCTTCCCCCTCAAAACACACACACACACACACACACACACACACACACACACACACACAGAGAGAAAGATAAATTCCTTTTGTGTTTAAAAGTTTGAAACTTTTAAAAGAAAAGTTACATTCTTGTCTATCTATATATCGCTCCTAACCCGGAAAAGCAAACATACAAAAAAAGAAAAAAAAAAGAGAAAAAAAGAAAAAAAAAGAAGAGAAAAAAAGAGAAAAAAAAGAGAAAAAAAGAAAAAAAAGAGAAAAAAAGAAAAAAAAAAAGAGAAAAAAAGAAAAAAAGAGAAAAAAAGAAAAAAAAGAGAAAAAAAGAAAAAGAAAAAAAGATGTCCACCTCGAAAAATGCGGATATCAATCTACAAAAGTAACAATAAAAGAATATCTATTCTTGTCAAGTTGGTTTTCCCAAAATATCAGTTTTATTTACTTACAGGAAAGTTTGTAATTGTTGATCAGAAAAATTATATGCGATATATTCACTCGCAAGAGAACAGTGAAATATATATATATATATATATATATATATATATATAATATATATATAAAGTAAAGTTGGCGACCATAGTCGAGTGACCCAAAGGCTCCTTTTTCAATAGCTACTACACCAGGGTGTAGGGAAGAATGCTACTCCTTTCCATGGATTGCTCCACTTTACCCTTGATCCGTACATTATAATGCAGAGTGTTAAGCAAGAAGGCATCAAGTACCATTTTTTTTTTTTTAGTCTTTCGTATGACTCGACCTGGGATTGAACTCAGGTCTCCCAGACCATTGGTTAACACTCTAACCATCATGCCAATGTCCGGCAAGAGCGTGTGCATATATATATATATATATATATATAATCATATATATATATATTGATATGAGTATATATATATATATATATATAGTAATTAAAATTTTTTAGACTTATGGGAGTAACATTATGATGAGAAAATTTCAAACAGTATCCACCTGTTCACTATCTCCTTTGGCGCATTCTTGGACATCAGGAGCGATAAAAAAAAATTCCAGTGCTCCCATCGAAGAGTTTAAAATCTTTTGGGTCACCAGAAGGAGATTCCAAGGATGTTCTGACAGGGAAGGTCTAGTCTATTTGAAATCATAAATATACTCTCATGGAAGTGTTATGATTTTGTCAATCACCTCATACATGATTTCACACGCACGCATATATATATATATATATATATATATATATATATATAATGAACAGAGTCAAGATAAATAGGGACGATATTACTTGCAACGTTTCTCGACCAGAATTGATTCTAAGACATTAAGAAGAAAATACCGTTCTTTTCGAAGTAAAAAAATATACTTTACCAAAATTCTTTGAATAAAGTCTTGATACAGCACAAAAGGTGTAACGATGAAAAAAAAACAATTAGGCAACTATATATATATATATATATATATATATATAATGATGAAGGATATGAGAAATTATTATATTTATGTATGCATACTGACATACTGACTTCGATTTGTCTGTGACCCTGAGTGGAAAAACTTACTTTGCGCAATAAATGTTCGTTTTCAAATGAAAGCACCTACCTTGTAAATATACTTCATTCAGTGGTGAATGTGTAATGACAAACATCAAACACAATGCAGCGGAAATCTCCGATGAAACTATAACTAAAAACTGTGTCAGGTTTTGAACTTAATGATCCACACTTGCATGTACCAGTATATATATATATATATATATATATATATATATATATATATATATATATATATATATGTATGTATGTATGTATGTATTTATATATATATATATATATGTGTGTGTGTGTGTGTGTGTGTGTGTGTGTGTGTGTGTGTGTGTGTGTATACATATTAAAAGGTCAACAATGTTTAATAATGTCCATGTCTCATAGTTTCCCGAACGGCGAATATATATATATATATATATATATATATATATATATATATATATATATATATATATATATATATATATATATATATATATATATATATATTAAAAGCTTAAAACACAGAATTTTAGGCTCTGAATATCATCAAAGGTAAACAGGTGAGTTGTTTTAACAATTGTATAATATATATATATATATATATATATATATATATATATATATATATATATATATAATATATATATATATATATATATATATATATATATATATATATATATATATATATATATATAAAACAATGCATTTAAAATAGTTATATTTAACCCTGTAAACATCTACACATGTATAATAAAATATCATGCATTTAAATCTAGCGCCAATAAAAATATTAACATACACTTAAAGCAAGTTAGAAACACACATACAAATGTGTGTGCGTGTATGTGTGTGAGCGTTTGCTTGTATGCATGTGCGTATGTCTATGTGTGTGTGTGTGTGTGTGTGTGTGCAAAAGTGCATGCGTAAAATATCTCACTTACCGTACGTGTGTTCTTGAATACTGCACACAGCATTTAACACGAGCAGGCCAAGGATGATTCGTAGAAGGTATCCGTAGAACATTTTGACTTGAAAACGGCCCGTACACTGAGGGTAAAGTTGTGTTGCTGGAGGGGAGGGGTGAGTGGTGCTGATCGGTACAAGTGATGTTGTTGTGGTTGTTGTTGCTGTTGCTACTGCTGCTGATGGTGATGGTGTTGTTGTTGTTGCTGCTGCTGCTTCTGTTGTTATTGTTGTTGTTGTTGTTGTTGTACCAATTTTTGCTGCTTTTGGATTGTCCGCCAGAAACAAACCTCAATAACTTCTTGTTCTGTACAGGATAGCAGAGGACTGCCGAAAAGGATTGAGAATCGGAATACTTAATTTTTATATCATACGAGAAAGTGCGACGTGTGTGTGTGTGTGTTAGTAAGAGAGTGTGTGTGTGTGTGTGCGTGAGAGAGAGAGAGAGAGAGAGAGAGAGAGAGAGAGAAAGAGCGTTTGTACTTGTGTTCGCGTGTGTTAGGGAAAAGACAGTGATAAACAGAGAAAGGCGGAGAAGAGTGAGGGACTTGGTAAATAAGTTACCTTTTTAAATATATATATATATATATATATATATATATATTATATATGTATATATATATATATGAAGAGAGAGAGAGAGAGAGAGAGAGAGAGAGAGAGAGATAGACAGAGACAGATACAGAGACAGAGACAGATTTGATAGGGTTAGTTGTCTGGTGTTTGCTTGAGTATCAAATTTCGAGTACTTGTTTTTTTTTCTAATATAAGGACACCCAGTATGATAATTTTCTTTTAATAAAGCGATAAATTATGGAAGTGCATAGCTATTCTTTATGTATATATATATATACACAATATATATATATGTATATATTAATATATATATATAGAGAGAGAGAGTGAGAGAGAGAGAGACAGACTGACAGTGACAGAAATAGGTAGCGATAAAGAGTAAGGAGAGTACGTATGTGTGTAAGTAAGGATAACAGATATCTATCGAAATTTATAGTTGTATGTACGTCTATAGGTTGAATCAAAGGAGGAAGAGAGTGAGAAAGATTAAGAAAGAGAGAGAGAGAGAGAAAAAGAGAGAGAGAGTTAGGGAGAGAGAGAGAGGGAGAGGGAGAATGCGCACATGCGAGAGAGAGGTGTGTGCGCTGTCAACAAGCCCTATTAATTATAAAGTTTGTTTATCTTTGAAATTGTTTCTATTCGTTTTTCGTTCGTTCTTTCTTTCTTTCTTTCTTTTGTGTTTAGATTAAAATATCGAGGATTTTTTTCTTATTGCCTTTTTTTTTTTTTTACTCTGTTTTTGTTTTTGTTTTTGTAGATTACTTTTATGTTGGATCCAGATTCTAAACTTTTCTTGACAATCACAGAGATTATTCTTTGATACAGTTAAATGGGTGATTGGGTTGGCTTACAGCGTGCAGAATATTTTAAAAACAAAACCAAAAAACCTGCGTTGTGACCCTCAGCTAGTCAGTATAAGAAATAACGAGTTGATTGGATATGAATGTATGTCTATATTGTAAGGTAGAAAGCTGGACCCGTTCTTTTGTATTGTATTGCTTTGAAACACGCGAGTATGTATACACTTATATAGATATATATATATATATACACACATATATATATATATATGTATATGTATGTGTGTATGTGTGCGTGTGTGTGTGTGTATGTATGTGTATGTGTGTGTGTGAACGCGTGGATGAGAGAGAGAAAAGAAGTCCTGAGAAAACCGGAGTTCGCGGCTGATTTGTTGAAGACGTAGTTCGTAGCTCTACTAAATGGGGAGACCAACACCGTGTTTTAACAAGGAGTAAGCGCGTGCGCACGAACACCCACCCACCCACACATTCACACATGCACACACACACACACACACACGCTCACACGCACACATACAGATATGCACACAGACCACAGAGTTGGAGAGAGTCAATCCCATTCTTAGTGCATGGATATATATGTTTATAATTTTGTATAATATTAAAGCCTGTTTATATATATATATATATATATATATACATGATTTTTTATGTAAAAAAAGCATTTTTTTTTTACTTTTTAAAATTTTTATTTTTTATTTCTAAACACCTCCACAGAAAAGGTGGGTTTTCGTAATTCAAACTTGGATTAAATTCGAATTTGATACATTTTAATAATGTTTCTAAAAGTAAAGGTATTTGCAAAGATTTGTGTTCGTGTGTTTAAAAAAATTTTATGCAAAGAAAAAGAAAAGAAAGATAAAAAAAAAAGAAATCCAAGACAAAGAGGCGTGTGTATGAATGGATAGAGATTTAACAGAAGAGAAGAAGAAGAAGAAGAAGAAGAAGAAGAAGAAGAAGAAGAAGAAGAAGAAGTAAGGGGCGGATTTTTCTGGCGCGTGGCAAAAAAACAAAAAAGGAATAAAAGACAAACAAAAAAGAAAAGAAAAAAAAGAAACAAAAGAGTTAAAAGATGATTTTTTCTTTGATGAGGATTTAATATGCATTTTCATCAGCTTTCAAAGTTCATTTTATCTTATCTTCGATCACCCTCTCTCTTTTTTCCTATTTCTAAATATCTTTTTCCTCTCTCTCTCTCTCTCTTTTTACTTTCTTTCCACTTTGTCTTCTTTTTCCTCCCTCATTTCTTTATTCAAAAAAAAAAAAAAGGAAAAGAAAAAACTCATCCCTTTCTTTCTTTCTCTTCATTTTCCATTTCTTCCAATTTTCTTTCTATTCTTCATTATTCTACCCATTTTTAGGATACTTTCTTTCTTTCTTTCTTTCTTTCTTTCTTTTGTTTTTGGCTTTCTTCCTTTTCTTTCTTACAGTTTTTATTCCCCCCCCCTCTCTCTCTCTATCTCTCTCTTTATTTAGTACTTTTTCTTTTTTGTCTTTGTCTTTCCTTTTTCTATCTTTTTTGCGTTCTTTCTTTCTTTCTTTCTTTCTTTCTTTCTTTCTTTCTTTCTTTCTTTGTTTTTGGATTTCTTCCTTTTCTTTCTTACAGTTTTTATTCTCTCTCTCTCTCTGTCTCTCACTCTCTATCTCTCTCTTTATTTAGTACTTTTTCTTTTTTGTCTTCGTCTTTCCTTTTTCTATCTTTTTTGCGTTCTTTCTTTCTTTCTTTCTTTCTTTCTTTCTTTTGTTTTTGGCTTTCTTCCTTTTCTTTCTTACAGTTTTTATTCTCTCTCTCTCACTCTCTATCTCTCTCTTTATTTATTACTTTTTCTTTTTTGTCTTTGTCTTTCCTTTTTCTATCTTTTTTGCGTTTTTTCTTTCTTCTTTCTTTTTATTTATTTATTTGTTTGTTTATTATTACTGTTTTCCTTTTCTTTCTTTCACTTTCTTTTTTCTGTATTTTTTTCGCTTTCTTCCTTTTCGTTCTAACTGTTTTTCTTTCTTTTCTTTCTTTCTTTCTTTCTTTCTTTCTTTCTTTCTTTCTTTCTTTCCTTTCTTTCTTTTATCTCACTTTTTATTACTATTTCTTTTTTCTTTTTCTTTCTTTCTCTTTCTTTTTTATATCTTTTCTTTCTTTCTTTCTTTCTTTCTTTCTTTCTTTCTTTCTTTTAATTCTCACTTCTTTCTCCTCTTTTACTTTTCTTACCCTTTTCTATAATCCTCACTGTGTTCTCTCTGTTTATTTTTTCTGCTCTCTCTCTCTCTCCCTCCCTCCCCTCTCTCTCTATCTCTCTATCTCTCTATCTCTCAGTCTTCCCCTCTTTTTCCTTTTCATTTTTTATTCTTCTTCCTTTTTACATTTTTTCTCATATTTTTTTATTCTCTCTCCTGTTTTCCTTCCCCTATAATCTTTTCAGCGTCTTTCTCCATTTTCCTTGCTTTTTATTAGGTAATCATCCTTCTTGATAATCACTATTTAATTTTCAGCCTCGCTTTCGATTTCTTACAATTCTTTACCGACTTTTTACCCAAGACCTAACCTGAGAGAAGTAATGATTAGATGCATTCAATATATTTATGCTTCTTTGCTGTCTCTTTTGGCTCATATTTCTCAGTCACATCGACAGTACTCTCCGAAGGAAATGAGCAGTCCCACAAAATGCAATTTTTTGCATTTCATATTGCCTTTCTATCCCTTGTTTTGATCATAACCAGTTCTCCTATTATTACTGGCATGAAGTAGTTTTAAGGTGCCAATTTTTTTTTCCTCGTCTATTGTACTTAATTTTCCTATCTGTTTGGA
>OY757929.1:53326263-53472942 GCA_963585895.1 Sepioteuthis lessoniana | reverse complement strand
CCTCACCATTAAATGTAATTTAGTGTCATACCCTGTACACGTGTAATCGGGGGAGGTGTATTACCCCTCTGCAGTGGGGCAGACGACGTATTCTACAGCCCGAGTGAACAAAGGGGTATTTGTGTTGATAGTTTTGTGGAGACACGCCCATAATTCATTGTTTCGAGTTTTTTCTTTCGTTAATTTTCTTGGGTGTTTTATTAAGTGCTAACAAAAGTTTCCAAAATAAAGAGCAAAGAACTTTTATACACAGCGAATATTTAGAGAAATTACGTCATGACGAATAGATTGACCTTGTGGAGTCTTAATTTATTCTATTGTCTATAAGGTTCAGTGGTATATACCCCACCCATCATTTGATGGTGGCCCAGTCGGCTGGGACTGTAGAGTATACCGACTGCTTCTCTGCAGAGGGGTAAGACCCCACCAACGAGTGTCTTGGATTTGACACTAAACAATCTGATGGTAAGTTTCCAGTGAAGCTGGAGCTTTGGGTAATGCAGAGTACCCCTTCATTACCATCGCTCCCAGGTCCACTCTGGTAGCACCTGATAGGGTCCTATCATTGGGTCAAATAGAACTAAACTGTCTTCTTTTTTTGCACAAGCTTATGTGATCTTAAGTATTCCGATTAAATTTTTTAAATGGAGGAATTACATATTATAAATTTAATTACCATGACCAGAAAATCTGAAAAGGACTGCGTGTAACATAGAGAACCATGCCATTACTCCCAGGTCCAATCTGATCAGGAGAGATAATACCTATTAGGGTCCCATGATTGGCTCAAATAAAACTATTTAATGATTTACTATACATGAAAGCATTTAACTGTGTGTAGATAAATGAACTCAAACTCGTTTAAAAGTAAAAATACCAATGAACTAATCACTTACAAATCATATATATATATATATATATATATATATATATATATGAATTCCTACAGAGTTAAAAAATCTACCAAGGTTTCACCTAAAAAGATCCTAAGGACATTCCCGGACACCAGTTTGTGTAATATTTTTATTTGTAAATTATACAACGAGAGTTTTTCCACAACAAAAAAATTATAGAATAGGTTTCATAAAAATGATTACCTAATTATATATATATATATTTACTACTCTACTATCTACCAGAATTCACGTTTACCAAAAAAAAAAAAAAAAAAAAAAAAAAAAAAGAAAGAAAAACCCGTCAGGAACAAGAGATAAAAATATCTCCAATCACCGCCCGGGGGAAAACAGAAAAAATGTCATAGGACAAAAAGAAAGAAAAGGCCAACCCCGTCATACCAGTCGAAAAAAAATCAAGAGATGTGCAGTCAGTTGGTCAAAAGAAAACTAAAACCACAATTACAAGAGTGCTCAACACGAGTGGAGCCAATTACAAAATTAACTTAAATCGCGAGTCAGAATATATATATTTATATATGTCAATAATATCCAGTCGGCGCCCGAAGACACTGGGTGTGGACTATTCGTATATAGAATATATGATGGATTTCATATAAATGAGTGCTCGATGTATGGCTATGGTTGTATATTCCTTTTCAGGTTTATGGAAGAAAACTGGCATGCAATGTAACTGGAAGAAAACTCAACGTGGGTTAAATTGTTTTTTTACTCTTAAATTGATGTATGTCATCTGAAGAGACGAATATTAGATCCTTCGCCGAGATAAACTTACAGCGACAATTTAACCGTGATTGAGTTTTCTTGCAGTTACATTATATATATATATATATATATGACTGTACTTGAGAAAGTTCTCAGCCTCACCAAAATTACGTATGATCGCATGTCTATCACCTTTGTATGGATTTTTCCTGGACAGAAATTAAGTCCGAAATCTTAATTAATTTTTCCCTTTTTTATGAGAAGTGGTAGTGTGTTGCCACACCAAAAATGTTCCCCAGTTATGGGTTAAATAGTACCACTACTGTTCTTCTCGAAAGATGGCTTTGGCATTGAATAACCTTCAAATGTTGATATGGTATGAAACAAAAAAAAACAACCAACCAACCAACCAACCAACCCAAAATGTTCATCTGTGGCTCTTCTTTCCGAGTGAGGCTTAGAACTTTTTAAACGACTTTCGTGTATATATATATATATATGTGTGTGTGTGTGTGTGTGTGTGTGTGAGTGAGAGAGAGAGAGAGAGAGAGAGAGAGACTCATTCAATAAATAAAGTGAATTTTCCTTGAGGAAGCTCTGTTTATAGTTGTATTTTTTCAAGGAAATCAATAGTGACGATTTTTTTTTTATCTCAGGATATTGTCAACATGACCTTTCTTACTATCCGTTCCAACTGGAACTTTTTTCCATTTCATCGACTCTCTTTTAAACTCCGGGTTTTTTTTAATGGCAAAGCCATGTTTAGCCCATCTTTAAAGATTGTAAACATGCTTCTCCCTAAACATCAGATATTCTTCTGTAAGTTTCACATGGTTTGCACTTTTCAGCCATTTAATAGTAGAACTCTGTTCAAGTCTGGAACACTCTGTTTGATTTGCTACCATTTTAGATAGCCTTAAAAAAATGTATTTTGCTAGATTAAACTGATGTTTGTGATAAAGCAGTTCTAAACAACGGAGAGTTTACATTCATGAGAAAAATTTCTACTTTTTAAAAGAAAACTCCCCTTATTTGTGTGTATGTTTGTGTGCGAGTATAATAATTCTTCTTTTTTTTATATTCACAAAATTTTATGAAATGATTTTTCTACTTTTAATAATATCAAGAAAAAAATAATTCAGATTATTTTCAAATTTGAAAATACTTTTAAAGAACAACCAATAGAATGAAATGTTCGATATTCCATACGCTAATTCTCTTTCATTCCAAAGTCTATCAAGCTGTAAATGTAAACAGTCTGGAAATAAGCACCTCCTTATGATGGTCAAAGGCTGAAATCGATTTGGATGCATAGATTAAGAGCGCTCTAAAACGGTGAGAGAACGTACGTAGATCAAAGTTAGGATAGCATCGACACAAGAGCTCTTGGTCTAACGATCAAAGTGACTGTCACCAAACGCCGTTTACTTTAAAACTCATCAAGTTCTCCCGGCTATGGTAAATAAAAGTTTTTCTAAAAGAAGCCAAGTTGTTGCATATGACCCTTGACCTAGACGTCAATCAGAGATGCACCTATGTAAATAAGCGGAAGCAGTCACATATTCTATCGTAATTTATGGGCCTTTTAAAGTAATATATGCAATGCCTGCTTGTCAGTTTCAGTTAGTGAGGGCCTGAGTCAGAACCAACTTACAGTCATTGAGAGGGTCCCACTAGAGGCGGTGGCCCACAGGACCTCAGGTTGAGTATATCCGGTTGAGAGGCAGAAGAAGTGCTAAGTAGAGTCTTGAAGATAGCACAGCGTGCTTTGGTCGAGAGAAGTTATAGGTCAGTATAGCAGTCTGTCTCCCTGTCTCCGTCTGTCTTTCTCATACGTTACAGAGATTTGACCCCTTTTGAAAAAATAAAAAGACCGATATATTTTTATAACCAAATGCTGTGGTTCATTCTTCATCCCTCATTGGTGACCATAAATCTTCTCGGTAGTCTTGCTGATTTTGCAAATACCGTTCTCTGGATTGTTTTACATCTTCCTCAGATTCTTATTTCTTCTGTCTTTATTATAAGACTCTTTGGGATTCTTCCAAGTGAGCCAATAATGAACGCTTCTGTGGTCACATTTATGTCCCACCTTTCTCACATTTCTTTATTCAGATATTTTCCATCTTTTCTCTATCTTGGCCCAGTCGGCTTGGGCTGCAGAATACACCGACTGCACCGCGGCATAAGGGCAAGACTCCTCCAAAGAATGTCCTGGATATGACACTAAACAATCTGATGGTGAGGCTGCAGTAATGGAGCTCTGGGAATGTGGAGTACTCCTTTATTGTTATCACTCCTAGTTTCACTCTGGCTCGGAATGGTAGCACTTGATAGGGTCCTATCTATGGCTCAAATATAACAAAACCCTGTACTTAACAGAATTGTTTGAAATAGAACTTTATATTAGTTGTCTGAATTTCTGAGATGAAACTTGATGATTTTTATCATTAAGGGTTTTCAGACTATTGTCTTCATCTTTATTGTTATTTCCACAACGTTTCGGACGATATTTCCTTTAGTCTTCTTCAGGTGTTTGTCGAACTCGGAAACCTACACGGAACTTCGAACTACGTCTTTTATTGAATCCACGGGGTTTGCCTGTTCTGATTCCGTTAGCCATAACCGGTTAAAAGAGTTAAGTATGAAGTTTTATTCTCTTCATGGGGCTGTAGAATACACCGACTGCACCTCTGCAGAGGGGTAAGACCCCCGCCCCCAACGAGTGTCCTGGATATGACACTAAACAGTCTGATGGTGAGGTTCCAGTGATGCTGGAGCTTTGGGGAACGTGGAGTAGTCCTTCATTGCCATCGCTCCCAGGTCCACTCTGGCCCAGCGTGGTAGCACCTGATAGAGTCCTATCTCTTGGTTAAATAGAACTACCGACATACTTATGATAAACTGAACTGTTTGACTGAAGTGAATTGCTTGAAATAGAAATGTTTTTGATAATTAAACCGTACTTACATTTAAACTGCGTGCTCTTGCTAAACTGAATTGTTTCAAATTAAACCGTTTTTGACATTGAAACTGTACTTTCACTAAACTAAATTGTTATATATAGAACTGTTTTGACATTTTACTGTGTAAACAAAATCTGTACTTACGCTAAACTGAATTAGCTGAATTAGAAATGTTTGAATAAACTGAATAGCTTGAAATAGAAATGTTTTTGACAATTAAACTGTGTACTCATGTTAAACTGAATTGTTTGAAATAGAACTGATTATTTACATAAAAATGTATTTGGCGTTAAATAACCAACAAAGGTTGATATGCCATAAAACTCAACCAACCAACCAACCTACCTCTTCATATTTCCTCTCTCGAATTGAAGGCGTTGCGCATTGTTAGGTTCCCTGTCCTCTAGCTCATCTATCCATTTTAGGAAGGGTTCAGAGTTTCTTACCAGGAAACTGCCCAGATATCTATTCCTGAAATTAACTTTCTGCTGCAAAGTTTGGTTTCAAGAAGTTTTCTTGTTCTTCTGAGTTTTTCCCTTTTTACTTTTTACGTATATTGTACAATAGGTCTTTGTATATACAGTATATGTATATTAATATTGTCCTATACATCAATAACATACATATATTAAGCTATATGTCACTATCATACATATATTATGCAATGTCACGATTATATATAGCACAGTCGGCTGGAGCTGTAGAATACGTCGACTGCATCTCTGTCATGGAATTAGACCTGCCTAAACTGCATCTGATGGTGATCTCCAGTCCTGGAGTTTTGGGGAATGTGGAGTAACCCTTCATTGTCATTAATTCCAGGCCCGTTTTGACCCTAATAGGGTGCGTTCTTTATATCAATTAGAACTGTTTAATCATTTACTATACTGATAATGATTTAACCCTGGCAAATAGAACAATTAGTCTTTGATAGCAATATGCGAGACTATTTATCTGTGTGCAAATAAAACTATTAGTATTAGCATATGCGAAACCATTTAACCGTGAGCAAACAAATGAACTCTGGCTCATTTAAAAATTGTTACCTAAAAACTATTAGTTAACCAGTCATATAGATTTAAAATATATGGATGAATAGGATTTGGCGTTAAATAACCTATAAGGGCTGATATGCCAAAAAAAAAAAAAATACAACCAAGAAAAATCTGAAAAAGATAATTATTGGATCGTGTCGTTTTAGTATGGGAAATCTAGATTCTCTTCTTTTATATGTCACGACTTAGACGGTCCATTTATCATAAAATTTATGACCCTTCATCCTACTGTTATGATATTTTAACCAAATTTAAAAAGCGTGTTAGAGAGTGATTATGAGCGACAAGTGTCGAAGCGAATTCGTCTCAGTGAGCGCTGGTAAGCTAAGAATTAATTTTTTTTCTTGGTTTACCTATTAATCATAAGGGAGCGGTGAAGATGACTCATTTTGTTTGAACTTAAATTGGATCAGTTTCAGTAAGATTATTTTAGTAGGTGAAGAAAGAACTACTAAAGAGCGAGTTGTCAAAATTTTCTCCATTCAGACGAGCCTCACGACAGATGTTCAAAATGAGTCTCAACATGTGCTCCAAGATAAACCTTGCAACAGATGTTCAAGATGAGCCTCAAGATGCGCCAGAAGATGAACACTGCGACAAACGTTCAAGATGAGCCTCAAGATGAACCCTGCGATTGATATTCAAGATGTGCCGGAAGATGAATCCTGCGACAGATATTCAAGATGAACCTCAAGATAAACACTGCGACAGATATTCAAGATGAACCTCAAGATAAACACTGCGACAGATATTCAAGATGTGCCTGTAGATGAACTCTGCGACTGATATTCAAGATGTACCTGAAGATGAACCCTGCGACGGATATTCAAGATGAACCTCAAGATGAACCCTGCGACATATATTCAAGATGTACCTGAAGATATACACTGCGACGGATATTCAAGATGATCGTCAAGATGAATCCTGCGACTGATAGTCAAGATGTGCCACAAGATAATCTTCAAGATTAACCTCTGGACAGACCTTCGAGATGTGCCTCAAGATGAGTTTCACGATAGACGTTCTCAACAACAATAAAATAAAAGAACCTTCGTTAGATCCGCCTGAAACAACATTTCGGGTTCCTTCATCAGAATAAAATAAATATGCTTTAATTAAATGGGCGCGTTTTGTGCTTAAACTCACGTCTTTTTCTTCTCCAAGGTTAAAATCCGATACTTTAAAGTAAGAAACGAAATTTCTATGTTAAATTAGTTTTAGAGAAAACAAAGATATATCTAAATCCAAAGAAGTGGAGGGGGGGTAAGCCGTGGTACAAAAGTGGATTAACACAGGGAGTCCACCCACCTCATACTGTTAGCCTTATTCCCGACATTGATTATTTTTTAAGATTGTTAATCTAACAGGACGTGTATATTCTTTATCTCAAATCTTGAGGCAAACAGGTTTTAAAATTTTTGTTTCCATCATTTTCTGCTGAAAAGTAATGAGGGTTTAAAATTGACACTTTCATCGGAAAATGAATGATAAAATTTGTGCGTGCAAATTTATCATAGAAATTGTGATGCAATTTTTAAAATGGTTTTTGTAGCTCAGGTATATGTTAATTTAAGATAAAATAACCCAATAGTTTTCTGAAATATTCAGATGTTTTCGTTTGAAAGATTCAGGGATATATTTTTAGGACTATTTCTGAGTAAATTTTTTCTTGTTTGGTACCCCCTCCCCCCAAAAAAAATAAAGAACCCACCAGATAGAAATATCATCGAGGTATAAATGTACATTTTCTTTTTTAAGTGGATGAATTATATTGGGAATTGAATTACCATGACCAGAAAATCTGGCGAACACTTGCGCGTGCCATACGGAAACAATGGACAACTGTTCCGACTTAATTAGAGCTCATCAGCAGTATACACCATGATCTCCACCACTCGAGATCGAACCAACGACCACAGAGCCGAAACTCTACCACTGAGTAATCAGTCCACATCACACACAGGTGATGCCAAATCAACTACTCGTGGTAATGGCGCAGACTATTAATCTGAATGTGTCTTGCAAGTTACTTGCGTACTCTTTACAGAGGACACGGTCACCTCCAAGGCCACGCCTTCCCAAGAGAATTGGAAATACGCATTCGCACAATTGATATAACCTTAAGGGTAAGGATATAGATATACATTTTTCTTTTTTAAGTAGAGGAATTATATTGTGAATTGAATTACGATGACTAGTTGATTTGGCGTCACCTGTGAGCGATGTGGATTATGGCTCAGTGGTAGAGTTTCAGCTCTGTATTCTGTGGTCGCTGGTTCGATATCCAGGGGTAGAGATCACGGTATATACAGCTGATGAGACATAATAAGGTCGAAACAGCTGCTGTCCATTGTTTACGTATGTCACGCGCAAGTTTTCGCCGGATTTTCCGGTCGTGGTGATTCAATTTACAATCGAGGCATAACATAGATGCAAATACATATATTTTAAAACAAAAAAACCTACATGCCGTCTCTTTAAGGTAGATTCATTTAGTTCTCGGGGATAGATTGATAGATAGATAGATGGTTGGTTGGTATTTAATGGCCTATCAACCATTGTGGGTCATTTAATACTAATTCTTGTATATATATATATATATGTGTGTGTGTGTGTGTGTGTTATTTATAAACGAATAATTTGTAGCTCAGTGTTTTTGTTTTTAAAAGAGTTATTTGAGTGTGAAACAAAAGTTAGACAACAAATTTTGTTTCATGGGCCTATGATTTATAGATAGACAGGCAGACTGATAGATTGATTGGTAAATAGACAGGATGTAAGAGAGAGACAAAGATATATATATATATATATATATATATATATATATATATATATATATATATATATATATATGGAAGTAAATAATGGATAAGAATCTGACAGTATGGAGAAAATTGACAGTCACGTGATATTTCTCAAGTGTAAACGCTGATTGTTTAAACGTTGTATGTTATTCCTTTGTTTATATATTTCCTCATTTATTTCCTATATTTTATCAAACATCCATTGTTATTCCTTTAACTCTTGATGTCTCCTTTTAAAGTCTTTATGATGGTATATTAATACCAAAACGTTATAGCTTTGACTTTCCTGCTTGATAAACTCATCACATTTGGACTACTCAGTTTGTCAATTTTTCTCCATATATATATATATATATATATATATATATATATATATATTGTTGCAACCTAACAAAAGGTTACTGAATGAGAAATAACCAAAACGAAGGCTGTAAATGAAATGGATATCTTTATAATATTAACAAAATACAGTACTCGTCAGCGGCGTGAAGAAGGTAACCACTGCTTGAAGTGGCAATTTAATTCGCAAAAAAAAAACAAACTCATAATAGTGTCCAACGTATTTATGAGGAATAAGGACATACCCATTAATGTTCACAGGTAGGGTATTTAACATATATATATATATATATATATAGAGAGAGAGAGAGAGGGAAATAAAATGTTTCAGATCCGTGTATATATTTCTTAAGATTAATCTCAAGAAACAATTGTAAGTATTTTATATTGTGATCATTAGTAAAAAAAAAAAAATGAAAAAAAGCCCCCCACCCCAAAAGAACGAAAAAAAAAACGCCTGAAATCATGACTTTTACTTCGGTTCGAACACTAAACTTCGGCGCCGGAATTGCAAGAAAAACATAACTTCCCCAACCAATAAGCAAACTTGCATGTGAATCTCCGCACGAATGGATTTGTTATGTCACCACCCACACAAGTTTTTAGGATAAATTTTACTCGATACGTTTAGTATGAGAAAATGAAAGTGACTAAGAAAACGTATCGTGCTGAAAAGGAGTAAAAAACACACAGAGAGAGAGAGAGAGAGAGAGAGAGAGAGAGAGAGAGAGAGAGAGAAGGGTTAGGGTAAGGGAAAGTAGAGGGAAAGTATATAAGAAGAAGAATAAAAAGAGATAAAGAGAAGGAAGTATAAAGAGAGGTAAAGAGAAAGAAGAATAGAAAGAGACAATGAATAATAGAAATGACGGACCTGGTCTCTCGCCGCTTTAAACTACGCTTTGTAAATATCAGAGCGAAAGAGAAGAAAGATTTCGGAGAGAGAAAAACAGGGTTGCGAGAATCAACGGTAAATGACGAAGTTTTTACCACAAGTTCCTGTAGGAGGGAAAACGCGCCGAGAGGAGGTGCATCTAGCCCGTACACTGAAGAAATTCTTCAACGCTGTTTAGAACTTAGAGAGAGAGAGAAAGGAGTGTTTATAGTTGTCAACTGCAAAACGTTGGAACCAGTCAATAGCTTACAGCATTCATAGCGATGCCTTGTACTGCATCTTTATCAAGAGTGCTGTTCGTCAAGCGGAAGTTTTTAGCGTTCTTAAGCACGCTTTCTTGTCTGTAGTCGCCTGGCTGTTCGATAATAGACTTGTTTCTACAATCTATAGTCACTAATTACTGTATTTATCTGACTATAAGACGCACCTCTAAATGCAGAAAAAATGTATAAACAAATATTACGCAAGATTTAATGAAATGATAATGTAACTAGAGAGCCATTTATCAAAGTTCGAAATGAAAAATTATGAGGCTTTGATGATTTGAATTTGATGCTGATTAATTGATTCACTGGTATGTCAACCCGTCTAGGGTTATTTTATACTTATAGGCTAAGGAATCTAATGCGTTTTTATCTACATTTTTTTATGTCGTTGTTTATTAAAAATCTTTTTGCACAGTTATATGATAGCAAGCATTCCTGTCTAATACAAATATTCTATACCCAAATATATAGTTTCAAGTAATCATTCCTATCTAATGTTAGTCTAGCCCAGTCGGCTGAGGCTGCAGAATACACCTACTGCATCTCTGCTGAGGGGTAAGACTCCCTAACGAGTGTCCTGTATATGACACTAAAGGATCTGGTGGTGAGCCTCCAGTAATGCTGGAGCTTTGGGGAATGTGGAGTACCCCTTTATTGCGATCGCTCCCAGGTCCACTCTGGTGCAGAGTGGTAGCACCTGAGAGGACCCTGTCAATGGGTAAATAGAATGGGTCCACTAGAATAAAACTATGTACTTAGGCTAAATGGAATTGCTTGAAATAGAACTGTTTTTGAAATTGAATTTGTGTACTTATGCTAAACTAAATTGTTTGAAATAGAACTGTTTGTATGTATTGAAATGTATTTGTCATTAAATAACCTACAATGGTTGATATGCCATAAAACTAAACCAAAGAAAATCATATATATTTAATGTATATATATGTATGAAGAGGATTTGGCATTAAATAACCTACAATGGTTGATATGCCATAAAACCAAACCAAATCAATCTAAGTCGTTATAACAGCACACAGTTTCAAGTAACTAATAAAAATATTTTGTAAAAAATAGAAACTTTGATTAACAATACAAATAATTTACCGTTATATATAAAGTATTTTTATCTAATTCAAATAATTTGCAAATAGTTATGCGGTTTTAGGGATTCTTATCTAATACCAATAACTACATTGTTTCAAGTAATTATTTCTATTTAATGATAGTCATTTGTTTGCACACAGTTATATGGTTTTAAGTAGCAAATAATAATCCTTAGTAAACAATTAAAGTTTCAAGTAAACGTTCTTAATAGGAAAAAAATTACAGTTATATGGTATTAAGTATTTTTATTGAATACAAACAACGTTTAAACAGATCTATATAGGACCCGAACAGGTACTGCCACTCTGAGTCAGTAATGGGAATTTAGGGATACTTCACCCTCCCCAGATCTTCAGAACTGGAACCTCACTCTCCAATGTAGTTCTATAACACACCCAAGATACCTCGTCCGTTGTCCTCGTCGAGTAATGGTTAAAACGATGGACTGCGGAATCGTAGTAAGTGAGTTCGAACTCCAATCATGCTATTACGGTCACTTTCGGACAAATGCCTTTGGAAAAGGCATGAACCCCCTTATCCTTCTATCTATGGGTTAAATAGTACCCCTACTGTCCTTCTGAAAGGATGAATTTGGCATTAAATAACCCGAGAAGGTTGATATGCCATTAAATAAAAAAAACAAACAAGATACCTCCACTTGTCCCTCTGCAGAAAATGGAGTTTGCTTATTCTAAGGCTCACCGACCGCGCCTTATATTCTCGTAAAGACGATCTAGAGTGAACTCATTATCATATTTACCCAACCCCTTCGCTCGGGCAGGATATGACACAAAGTCAATTCTTAAGCGGAGTTTAACAGGTTTGAATTCAGAGTTTTCCTTCTCCTAGACTAGTTGCCTCACCAAAGCTGAAGAACTCAGTCTGCCCGACTATTTACCCATAGCTGGAGAGAGACTAATTGGATTCACACATTTCCTAAAGGTATTAGTGCTATGTGAAATGCAAACAGTCTCGTCGAGGATTTGAACTCGTGTCGTCATGTCCATTTCCGACGATGATAACCATTACACCACGGGCACCTCCTCATTATAGGGTAGCGATGTTCTTTCTGGCGTGTTACCTCACTGCTTAACGCCACATCATTTAGTCATTTACCAAGCTTATCTTAGTTATCACACAAGGTCAGAAGTATTAGGCATCCACCCCGAATCGAACTCACGAACAATAGTCTGCTAGCCTCACTCGTTAACTATTACACTATTCAAGGTACCCCCACGCCACGTAGTTGAGACGTTACCCCATGGAATATGACTATTGAAGTGATTTTGATCCTCACTGGGTTATTTAAAGTTGCTTTTGTTTCCGCGCCCCAGTTTGTGGGCATTCATGGTCATTTTTAGATACTATTAAACAAACCGCAGTGTTCTCTTTCTGATCCTTGATTTTAGTGATACTTTTTTCCCAGGAATGTGTGAAAGGATTCTAATTAATATTTCATAATTACAACCGTTATATTAATAATTTGGATAATTTAAAAAAAAAGTTCTGCGCAGATGCAGACCTGACAAAATTATCATTCAGTCGCACACTTGACTGGAAATTGCTTTATTCTATAATTTGGAGCATTTCAAGTATCTTTCTCTACGTATCTTTATTTGGCTACGGTGTGCCGTTTTCTCTTCGTTGTGATTACATAAATAAATACATAAACATCGTTAGTCATAGAAAGATATTTTTAACATCTGATTCTTTGGTGATATCGTAGATTTTATAAGCCTATGAACGAACTGGTTCTATAGCTCTTCCTCTGTTAATATATGTCCCGTAACAAATTCACGAGTACGCTCAGACGAGTGCCCTCATTCTGATTGTTATTACAGTCACATCATTTCGGCTGTTGTAAACTCCAGCCTTCTTCAGATATTTGTCACGGACAGTAACTTATGAATTTCAAGCAAAACACTTTATATAATCCATGTAGGTAAATATTTCTCATTCTACTATTAAGGAGTTTATCTTATATCAGTCAATTCTCCTGGGTTATCATCATCCTCATCATCATCATGTCACGTCACCGGCACGGATCTCCCTGATCCTTCTCTATCGTCCATCGCTTCCGGTAGGTCTTCAACGCTACATCCTGTATTCGCACAGATCTGTTGTATGTAGGTTCGAGCTAGTCATCCTGCATTTGCTCGTCCATGTGAAGGGGTCCACAGGAGTATGTCACTTATGAGTTCGTCCCTACTTCTCCGGTAGTTTCCCGCATGTCTGGTTCGTCTAACTTGGATAGTTTTCGTGATGGGTGGTAAGTGATCGTACAGCTGCTGTTTTGTCGGGCGCTGCCTCCATGACTTGTTCAATATTGCTTGCAGCATTCTTGTGTAGTTGCCGTCCGTCTGGCTTTTTCTCTATCCGTTTAGTTAGCGTCCATGTAGTGCATCCAGATAGCTGTATCGATACGACTGCTGCTTGGAAAAAACTGCGTTTCATTTTATTGGTCATGTCTGACTTCCATATGACCGATAGTCTATTGATAGCTTTCCATGCCTTTGCTAGTCTCGTGTTAATGTCTTTTTCAATTGATGAGATATTGCTTCCTTGGTAGGTGAAATTGTCTACTAGTTTAAGAGGACTACCGTTCAATGTGGAGATGTCGCCTCTTTGATTCCTGTCAACGAGGCTTAGAATATACTGACTGCACCCCCCCGTACTGGGATACGACCCCCATCATAAAAAGCGATATCTAAACTACATCTACACAGCAGCTGGATGGATAGATGGAAACGTCCTTTCAGAATTTAAACAAAAGAAAGTTCGATTTGGTTTCTTGTTTTCTGTGTTATGGCATGTAAACCTTCGTGGGTTATTTAATGCCAAAGATATCCTTCTACAAGAACGTCAGGGATACTATTCAACCCATAGCTGGGAGGATGAGGGGGTTTATGCCTTTCCTAAAGTTATTAATCCGAAAGTGAACGTCATAGCGTGACTAGAGTTCGAACTCGCTTATTACTATATCGTAGTCCAGCACTTTAGCAACACCTCAGGGACTCTCCAAAAATAAAAACTTAAAGGACTAGTTAATAAATGTTTATATATATTGATATATTGAGGAGGTGTCCGTGGTGTAATGGTTATCGTCGTAGGAAATGGACACGACGACACGAGTTCAAATCCTGGACGAGATAGATTGCATTTCACATAGCACTAATACCCTTGGGAAAGGTATAAATCCAATGGGTATGGGTAAATAGTAGGGCAGACTGGGTTCTTCAGCCTTGGTTAGACAACTAGTCTAGGAGAAGGAAAACTCTGAATTCAAACCTGTTAAATTGACCTTGTGTTATATCCTGCCCGAGCGGAGGAGTTGGGTAAATAAGGATATATATTGATATCACTGGGTTCCACTTGCATCAACTGAATCAGTGTGATATCTGGAGAGTACAACCACCAAAACTATATAAATAATTGTGACTCTGACTTATCGAGTTCTTATGATGTACAAGGCTATATTGACAATGACGAACAGGCCACAGTAGATTATATTTGATAATATACAATGATAGTTTCATTGTTAAAGATTTTTTTTGCTTCTTTTTTAATTAAAAAATTTTAAAGAAATTTTTTCAATTTCTCTTCTCGCCGGAAGCAATGTAAACCTACCTAAATTATATTCTAATACATAACTGTGTTTTTTTTTCTACATCTGAAAAAGGTCATTTTATAGATCTGAAAAAAAAAATTATAATGGATCGACCAAATGGAATTTTTTCTTTTAATTTTGTATAAAATGTTTTCGGTCTGTACGTGAGCTTCGATGTATTTTTAATCTGAAATTAATTACATATTCAATAGCCGTTGGTATTGAACACTGAACTGGATATTTGTATTCCCCTTGGATTATTACTTAATAGACGAATCTTTAGACTATTTTCCTCGGATAATATATATATATATATATATATATATATATATATATATATATATATATATATATATATATATATATATATATATATATATATATATATATATATATATATATATATATATATATATATATATATATATATATATATATTGTATAATTTAGCCGCAAAGTATTACGAAGGCATGCTTTGTTGAACATGATAGAACACTTTTTATTCATAATTTTTGATAGTAATTTCTCAAGTTGTGTTTTTTTCCGTATTTCAGGGTCAAGTTGATGTAAAAATATCCCATGTTTTTTTACAAACGCTTTCAACCATACTTTGATTGTCCTCAGGGGTCTTCGTTTGTGGTGGCTGTTTAAGCTTAATATTTTTTTATGGAATTGAGTTGTAGCGTTCTTTTTTATTTTTCTTATTGTGTTGTAGCGTTGTGTTTTTTGTTTTTTTTAAGTTTTCGGCATTTTGTTTTAAAATGTTCTATTGGGGAGGTTAGTTACTGTGGAATTTTTAAAAAGTTTTTAAAACAAATATATCTTGTGGGGAAAGATCTATCTGATTGGTTGGTGATATTAACAATAAAAGATATTTAATATGCTGGTGCCGGCGTTAAATGCTACTTTGTTTATGTTATATATATATATATATATATATATATATATATATATATATATATATATATATTGAATTCATTTGTAAAGTTGAGTTCCGAATATATATATATATATATATACTTTTTGCAGGATAAATTCGCAAGCCCATCAATTTAGGAATGCCACCCAGTTCTCTATCAAGCTTATCTTAGAGTGACACAACGACATGGTAATGGGGCACCCTATGAGGAACGAAATATATACACTATTTTCTGAGACGTATTTTCCATCTATCACGCTTACGTATTAATTTGTTCTTATTTTGTATATTTAAAAAAAAAGACGTTTCTCTTGACAGATGAATTCAGTAGTTATTTTGGTCCTACATTTTGTTTTTGTGAATTGCTGCCTCAGAAATATATTGTTCTTATCGACTAACAAATAAGAAAAATCAGTCAAAATAAACATTTGTGAAGAGATCGAATTAGTCGTATATCCTCATAGAAATAAATAAGTCTTCTTTTACTGGCAATTATTTCGAATTATTGACAAAAACAATGGTGAGTAATCACTTGTTTACTGAATATACGCGGCTAAAATCAGATATCTGTTTCTATTTCCTTCATTCAGTGGCGTAACAAGAGATTTACTTAGATTCGTATTTGTATAACGTCAGTAGAGTAATGATTTTGCGAGTGCTTTCTCCATTAGGGATTCAGGGCTCATTCTAAACAAGGCTCCAATTGGTAGTCCTCGTCTTGTAGTGGCTAATGTACTGGATTGTGACATCGTAATAAGTGAGTTCGAATTTCAGCCACCCTATTACGTTCACTTTCGGACTAATACCCTTCTGAAAGGTGTGGATCTTTTTATTCTCCCTGTTATGGGTTAAATTGTATCACTTCTGTTCTTCCACAAGGATGGCTTTGACATCAAATAACCTACGAAGTGGGACATGCTATATATATATATATATATATATATATATATATATATATATATATATATATATATATATATATATAAATTATTTACCCAAAAGAGAATATTATGGATAAAAAAAACTTATATCGGAATTTCCTCCACGAAATGGAAAATTAGATACGCGAATCATAAATTTTCTTTCCCCCATGAACATCTGAAACACCAAACAGCCCTATTTAAGCATTTTTGGAGTTTGAAAAATAAAGGTTTAACCTCTGAGATTCAATGGTTCATATTGAAAAAGTCAAATACTCCAAATACTCCAAAATGTTTTGATAGTAGATGTAATCTATGCCTAGAGGAAAAAATACAAATAATGATATACCCAGACCCAGAAAAAATGTTAAATAAGAGATGTGAATTAATAGCTAGATGTAGACATAGGAATAAATTTAAACTATAGACAAATTATCATAGATAACGCTTAAATAAAAATACATAGGATTAAATTGAGATTTAGGGTAAATGAATAAAAACAAAAGAAAATAAAAAAGAAAAAGAAACCATATGATGTGTACGTACTCTTCAATGGAAGGGTAACTGAATTAATTTGCACGAAAATAAAATTGAAAAAAAAAAAATTAAATTTTAAATTTTGAATTTAATTTTATTACTGTATCCTTACGTAAAGTTATTAAAGAAAGTTATATTTATCTAAATTAATATTAAATCTGGAGTTTTAAGTCGAATTTACTATAATTCCAACCGGCAATAAAATTTAAAAAAAAAAAAAATTTTTTTAAATGTGAAGTGGGCTAAATGAGGAGAAAACTCTTCACCCCTCTTCTATCCCCTCCCACCTTTCTTTCCTGTGTCTATTCTGAATTATTTTATCCATAAGATCTGAAGAAGTCCTGTTAATTTCTTTTTGGTGTTTTTGATCTATATCAAAAACCCTTAACAGGATGGAAATGAATTTATAATCCTAATGTGACTGGTTTTTGTTTTTTCTTAAAGAAATATATATATATATGCCTTTGTATATACTTAGATTCATATACGTGTTTATATATATATATATATATATATATATGTTCCACCCTCGTGTGTATATATATATATATATATACACAAGGGTGGAACGATAAGTTCATTGGCTGAAAAGTGCAAATGATGATGTCATATTTGCTTTTCATGATTTTTTGACCAATGAGATACAAGCACTGCCACACCGATAGAAGAAGTGTGGAAGCTGTAAAGGGAGACTATGTTGAAATATAAGCCTCATTTGACCACATTCCATGAGAGTATCTTGGTCCGCCGGTAACCTTCTCAGCCGACTCTTGTATATATATATATATATATATATAGATGTAGACTTGTATATATATATATATATATAGACTGTAGTCGAGGACGACCCGAAGGCTCCCTTTTCTCTGCGCTATTCCTTTCCCTGGATCGCTCCACTCTACCCTTGATTATATTTACCAACCCCCACCGCTCGGGCAGGATATGACACAAGGTCAATTCTTAAGCGGAGTTTAACAGGTTTGAATTCAGAGTTTTCCTTCTCCTAGACTAGTTGCCTCACCAAGGCTGAAGAACCAAGTCTGCCCTACTATTTACCCATAGCTGGAGGGAGAATAATTGGATTCATACCTTTCCCAAGGGCATTAGTGCTATGTGAAATGCAATCAGTCTCGTCCAGGATTTGAACTCGTGTCGCCGTGTCCATTCCCCTACGACGATAACCATTACACCACGGGCATCTCCACTCTACCCTTGATACGTACCTTATAATGCCGAGTGTTAACGCAAGGAGGCATAAAGTACCATTTTTGTGTCTTTGAACCCTGATCTCCCAGACCATTTGTGAACCATATTTGTATATATATATATATATATATGTGTGTGTGTGTGTGTGTGTGTGTGTGAGAGAGAGAGAGAGAGAGAGAGCTTCTTCTTTACTTTTTAAAATATTTGTCGTCCAAATAATATACGCCTTGACAGCAGAAGTTAATGGAGAGCTTAGAGTACCCTATCATTGTCATTATCCCAATCCATTCAAAAGGATTTGTTTAAAAATCATTCTTTTCTTTTAGTTGTATATCTGTCTTCGCTTATGTTTCTTTTTGTAAAACATGGTCTTAATACACAAAAGAAAAGCGGATTTTCGCTTGAAACTTTTGCACACCCTTAACAGTAATTGTTCTTTTGTTCGCAATTAAAATACTATAGTAGATGTAAAAAAAAAAACCCAAAAAACCCCCGCAATTATTCGTAAAATGTCTCGAGACATTTTTCTAGCAAAATTTGGTGTGTGTATTTATTTAACCCCACGGTCACGAGCAGGAGGTGATACAAGGTCGGGGGTGTCCGCGTGGTGTAATGGTTAAAGCGATGGACTGTGGAATCGTTGTAAGCAATTTCGAACTCAAGTCACGCTATTACGTTCACTTTCGGGCAAATACCCTTGAGAAAGGTATGAACCCCCTTATCCTCTTAGTTATGAGTTAATTAGTACCACTAATGTTCTCCTAGAAGGATGGCTTTGGTATTAGATAAGCCAAGAAGGTTGATATGCCATTAAACAAAGAAATCGAACCGAAACCGATACACGTTCTGTTGTATCGTGGTAAGGAAGAGATACACAGTGAAATAGAGTTAACTATTAACTGAAGTGGTAATTGTAATTTACGAAGCTCTTTGCTTCGATGTGGCACAAGGCTTATTGAATGGAGCGCCCAATGAGACTCGAACTCACTCTTGCAGGTTTGTTAGTCAAGCTGGCTAACCATTACACTACCCGAGGTGCCCCTATTTACTGAAGTGGTACAGTCCAACAAATATTATAAATCTCGCGCTGTGGGTGTTACGTTCGAAGTTGGTCTAGCAGAACCCTCTTGCTTAAGAAACACGACGTCTTTTATACCTCCGCGATACCGGAAGTCACGTGGTACGAACCATTATACCAATTCAATATTCAAGCAAAGTACAGATGGTTTTCAACTCCTAGCCCGGTTACTATACCAAGGTTAACGAACCTAATCTGCCCTTCAATTTACACATTTGAGTTCTGTGGAGTCCGAGGCTGAGAATACGACGACGGCCTTTTCGGCAGTGGGGTAAGACTCCTTCAAAAACGATATCCTGGACAAGATGCTAAACTGCATCCAGAGGTGAGGCTCCAGTTCTGAAGCTCTGTGGAGTAGGGAGTAGCTTATACTTTGCTTTTACTCACAGGTTTACTGTAACCTAGAGTACGGCGGTATATGTTAGGGTCCAATTCATGGATAAAATATATCAGTTTAAAAATCATCTGATTGTTTAGTGTCATATCCAGGACACATATTGGGGAGAGGTCTGAGCCTTCTGCAGAGATGCTGTCGGTGTATTTTATAGCCCAGTCGACTGAGATCTAAATTGAATTATTGGTATTAGCAATACTTGGAATCATTTGACTGTGTGCAAATGAATTAATACTATTGAATTGAATAGTTAGCGTTAAACAGCAGCATTTGCAACAAATTCACTTGGTGTAAATAAATGATTAATATTGAATAGAATTTTTTGTGTTAGATCGCAATAAGTTAAGTAAGAAAAGTTGGCGACCTTAGTCGAAGGCGACCAGAAGGCTCCCTTTTCAATAGCTACTACACCGAGGTGAAGGGCGCTACTCCTTTCCCTGCATTGCTCTACGTACCTTGATACGTACCTTATATGGCTGAGTGATAAGCAACGAGGTATCAAGTTCCATTTTCGAAGTCTTCGGTATGACGCGACCTGGGACTGAACCCAGGTTTCCCAGACCATTGGCGAGGACCTTGGGTAAAATACTAGTCTTGCAAGCTCTATAACGTTGGATCGTAATAATTGAAACCATTTAACCGTGTAGAAACAATGGCAATAGTTGTGTGCAAACAAATTATTTCTAACTCATTTAAAAATAAAAATTACTAACAAACTATTCCTTTACAAATCATATATATATCCTTTTAAACGTGTGTAAATAAATGACTGATGTTAAATAGTTACTGTTACATAGCAACACTTGAAACCGTATAACCGTGTGCAAAGAAATGATTTATATAAAATAGAATTATTCATGTTGGATAGAAATACTTGAAATCATTTAACTGTGCGCAAAAAATGAGCTCAGACCCCTTTTAAAATGTAATCTACATAATGTGTTTACAAATCATATATATCATAATGGCCATATGCCATAATATGTTTGTATAAGCAAGATTTGGTATTAAATAACCTACAAGGGTTGATATACTATAAAAATCAACCAAACCCAATCAGTCATTTGTATTCGATAGAAATACTGGTTATTGTGCACCTCAGTGGTGTAATGGTTTGCAAGCTAGATTAACAAACCTTCACGACTGAGTTGGGGTTTCATTGGGTGCCCCATTCATACGGCCTTGTCACATCGAAGCAAAGGGCTTCGTAAATTACGATTACCACTTCAGTTAATCATCATAATCATCATGTCGTGCCGCTAGCACTTTTCCCTATCGTTAATCGCCTCTGGCAGGTCTTCAGGGCTACATCCCGTATCCTCACATAGTTGCTGTATGTATGTTCGAGCTGGTCGTCCTGCTTTTGCTCGGCCATATGCGGGGGTCCATAGGAGTACATCACTTATGAGCTCGTCTCTGCTTCTCCAGCAGTGTCCTGCGTGTCTGGTTCGTCTAACTTGGACAGTTTTCGTGATGGGAGGCAGGTGGCCGTATAGTTGATGCTTTGTGGGGTGTTGCCATCAGGACTTTAATAGTTAACTCTATTTCACTGTGTATCTCTTCCTTACCACGACACAGCAGAACGTGTATCGGTTTCGGTTTGATTTCTTCGTTTAATGGCATATCAACCTTCTTGGCTTATTTAATGCCAAAGCTATCCTTTGTAAATTACAACATACTCGTTACAATATAACTGTGGGTAAACTTTTTATATCAAGAATAGTTATTTGGTTTGATTTCTTTGTTTAATGGTGCATGAACCTTCATGAGTTATTTAATGCCAAAGAAGAACAGCAGTGATACTTTTTAACCCAGAAAGAGATAAGGAGGTTCATACCTTTACCAAGTGCTGGATTGCAGCCTCGAACTGAGCGAGTTCGAACTCCGTTCACTTTCGGACTCATACTCTTAGGAAAGGTACGTACCCTCTTGATCCCCCCCCAGTTATGGGTTAAATAGCATCACTATTGTTCTTTATGCAGGGATGACAAGCATAAAATAACCCGCGAAAGTTGATATACTATTAAACAAAGAAGCTAAACCTAAGCTTTCTCAATCGTGTTTCACAGCAGACTGAATAAGCACACAAAAGACTCTTCACACATGCGCAGTTAGGTCTTTTATCTCGGACAAGTTACATCGAAACCATGCAACCGGTTTTTGGGATATTAAAAAAAATTCCTGACTGGTAATGATAGTGCAACATCATCTTTTTGTAAATATATCTGCATTGGCTTCGTGTTTACCTTAATAAATTTCTATGACTTAGGAACACACTCTCACACTCTCACGCACAGAAATATAAATATATATATATATATATATATATATATGGAAGAAAATAATGGATTGTAATCCGAAAGTTTGTAAAGAAAAATTCATAACAAGATAATCCAAGTAGAAGGAGATTTACTGAGAAACAAAGTCGACAGTATAGCGTTTTGGTTCAGCTGAACCATCATCAGGGCTATGAGGGGTTAAATTTGTAATGTTAAGTTAACGATGGGTGTGTAAAAATATATAAAATCTTCGGAAAATTTGTATAACAGGAAAAAGTTAGCTATTTATGACAAGAAAAATTGGCCGTTTGATCAATGAATCAGCGTTTGTTGCTTTAAACTACGTCACCTGACCTATTAGAAAGATTGTGCAGCATCCACGTTCCGTTCGTTCATCGAGAGATTTCGACGAAGTTCAAATCTTATTTGGCTGTTTTTTAAATGTACATGTCTCGGGAAATTCTAAAATACGAATATAAGCCTCTTATTACTTATGTAATCCAGGAAAATGTTGGAATGGACGAAGATCATTGGACATGCTGGTAGGTATGATTTTTCTTTTTCCTGTATATAGTTGTTTAGAAAAGTCTTCCTGTTTTTGTGTTGGTCTTTGCATCTACGAAGCATCTTGAAGTCATCGATATGAGATATAAAGTTGGAGGTGCCCGTGGTGTAATGGTTATCGTCGTAGGAAATAGACGCAGCGACACGAGTTCAAACCTGGACGAGGCTGATTGCATTTCACACAGCACTAATACCCTTGGGAAAGGTATGAATCCAATTATTCTCCCTCTGGCTATGGGTAAATAGTAGGACAGACTGAGTTCTTCAGCCTTGGTGAGGCAACTATTGTAGGAGAAGGAAAACTCTGAATTCAAACCTGTTAAAGTCCTCTTTAAAAAATTGATCTTGTGTCATATCCTGCCCGAGCGGAGGGGCTGGTAAATATGGATATGAGATGTATATGAAGATCATTAAGTAAGGGGAATTTTTTTGAAAGAAGCAAAATATATTGTCTGGAATTTGTTTATAGTGAAATTTAATTTAAGTTCCTAAAATATTTGTTTTGAAATTTACAGAAGAATTTATGAGTACAGAGAAGCATGTAAAAAAAATGTTTATGAACGGACTAAACATGGATTTCCTACAACAAGCCTGCGTCGAAAAGACTGTCTGTGTAGTGGAAACACAATGACTATCGAGTAAAGAAAAAGTTCCGGGGCAGCAGTCAGAGAGAAATGTCATGTTGACTGTCTTCTGGAACACGAACGGACCAATCACTATTGATTTTCTTGAAAAGGTACTATTTACCATCCCCTCCGCTCGGGCAGGATATGACACAAGGTCGATTTTTAAGCGGAGTTTAACAGGTTTGAATTCAGAGTTTTCCTTCTCCTAGACTAGTTGCCTCACCAAGGCTGAAGAACCTAGTCCGTCCTACTATTTACCCATAGCTGGAGGGAGAATAAGGCGGTTCATACCTTTCCCAAGGGTATTTGCCCGAAAGTGAACGTAATAGCGCGACTGGAGTACGAACACGCGTACTACGATTCCGCAGTTCATCGCTTTAACCATTACACCACGAGGTCACCTTGAAAAGGTGCTACTGTAAACACCGCTTGCTACAGCTAATTCTTTATGCGATATTCAACTTATTCATTGAGAGACTCTCGTAATATATATATATATATATATATATATATATATATATATATATATATATATATATATATATATATATATATATATATATATATATATATATATATATATATATATATATATTACTGCAGTATATGGGAGTCACTATATCACTTGGTGAGTTTGTGGCACACCAAATACGGTATAATTTGGAGAGTGCTCATCATCTGTGATAGAGTTATCATATAATATAATAATTATATAATATAATAATAGATAAATATAAATTAGATTTTATATATATTTAATAGCATGGATTCTCATCTTCGACCGCTGGTTTCATGAATGTATCTTTAAGATATTGCGATTTTTTCGATTTCTCCAAAATCTTACTTTTTCTGTCTGATATATATATATGTGTGTGTGTGTGTGTGTGTGTGTGTGTGTGTGTAGATATTTATTAAAACTTCATGAAACGTAAACTTCCATGGCATTAAATACATAAGTCTAATATATATACTTATTTATTATTATCATATAATACCTCTATCACAGATAGATATATCGTACTTGGTTCGCCGCAAACCCACTAAGTGAATTTGTGACAACCAACACTGTTACAATATATATATATATATATATATATATATATATATATATGAAGAGTAAATAAAGGATTGTAATCCGACAATATGTAGAAAAACTGATAACAACGATCCAAGTAGAAGGAATGATTTATTAACGGGTCGACACTAGAGCGTTTCGGTTCTATTGAACCATCATCAGGACCATGTGGGGTGATATTAATAATTTAAATTAATATCACCCCCTCATGGTCCTGATGATGGTTCAATAGAACCGAAACGCTATAGTGTCGACCCGTTAATAAATCATTCCTTCCACTTGGATCGTTGTTATCAGTTTTTCTACATATACATATATAAGGCGTTCGGGCAAAAAACTTACAGGCGACATTACTATTTGTCGACTTTACCAAGGCCTTCGATTCCATACACAGAGGGAAGATGGAGCAAATCCTACTAGCATACGGCCTACCAAAAGAAACCGTAGCAGCGATAATGATTCTCTACAGAAACACCAAAGTGAAAGTACGTTCACCAGATGGAGACACGGAATACTTCGACATTGTTGCAGGAGTACTACAAGGAGACACACTAGCCCCGTACCTCTTTATCATCTGTCTAGACTATGTGCTTAGGACTTCGATCGACAAAATCAGAGAAAATGGCTTCGAGCTGACTCAGAGAAGAAGCAAAAGGTACCCCGCAAAAACAATCACGGACGCCGACTACGCTGATGACTTGGCGTTACTAGCGAATACGCCTAATCAAGCAGAGACACTACTGCATAGTCTGGAACGAGCCGCAGCTGGCATTGGCCTCCATGTCAATGCAAACAAAACTGAATATATGTGTTACAACCAAACGGGCAACATTGCCACACTAGACGGAGCCTCTCTGAAACTAGTCGACAAATTCACCTACCTAGGAAGCAGCGTCTCATCAACCGAAAAAGACATCGACACACGACTGACGAAGGCATGGACGGCTATCGATAGGCTCTCGATCATATGGAAGTCGGACCTAACTGATAAAATGAAACGCAGTTTCTTCCAGGCAGCGATTGTGTCGATACTGCTATATGGATGCAACCACATGGACGCTTACGAAGCGGCTGGAGAGGGGGCTGGACGGAAATTACACAAGAATGTTGAGAGCAGTATTAAACAAGTCCTGGCGACAACACCCCACGAGACTCCATCTCTACGGACACTTGCCCCCCATCACGAAAACTATACAAGTTCGACGAACCAGACACGCAGGACACTGCTGGAGAAGCAAGGACGAGCTCATAAGCGATGTACTCCTGTGGACCCCGACACATGGATGTGCAAGAGTGGGACGACCAGCACGAACTTACATACAGCAACTATGTGAGGACACAGGATGTAACCCTGAAGACCTGCCGGAGGCGATGAATGATAGGGAGAAATGGCGAGAGAGGGTCAGGGATATCCGCGCTGGCGGCGCGACATGATGATGATGATATATAAAGAGGCAATGTATCACAAGCTTTCATATAGCAGATTTAATTTCTCATCTGTTGTTCATTGTTGCCTTGTTTCAGATCAAATCTGAACGTAATATATATATATATATATATATATAAGTTTAGATACATAGTATATATATATATATATAGAGAGAGAGAGAGAGACAGACAGAGAGAGGGGGGAAAATAGTTAAAGTAAGAGAGATATGCTTTGGCCTAACAGACTGTTAGAAACTGTCAGAGTCTTATCTATGAGTCAAATAGATCTGTTCAAAATTCTTCGTATTTTATTGATTGGTGAGCAAATTATTAGTTACTTGGAATTACACAACAATGAAGAAATTAATGATTATTATTGAAGAGAAATAATTACTTTAAACCATATAATTATGAGCTTTACGAATACTTGAAATACAAATATTTTTTGCTTTAGATAGGAATACTTGATACTATATGACTTACTGCACAAAAATATCAATACGAATGCAATTTCCTTACCTCTCGGCATGAGATACGCCTACACTGGTTGACATGCTGTTAAAATAAACCAATCAATCAAATAATTTTTTTTTTAATAATCCTCATTTATATTAAAGTGGGAATTTGAAACTGTATTTCGTAAATCACATCACTAGATATTAACATCGTAAAGATAGTGATTAGTTATCTCCCTTTAATAGAATTACCATCATGAAATATTACTTTATTCGACCTCAGCATCGTAACCTTTATAATAAACACTAGACATTTAATGACTCGCTACAATTTAATATAATCTGCACTGACGTCATCTTTTTATGAATACTAGGGAGACTTTCTTCATAACAGGTTTTCATTATCTTCGTGTCTTCTTGGCTTAAATGGCTTCTGGCGGAAGAAATATAAAGTCAAAATAAATTGAATAACGTGTATTAAATTGATTTGGAAACGAAGGCAGCGCTTTCAAATTCGAACATAAAATTCTCTTTACATAGTTGATTTCTATATTATGCCTTGTCAAGATAAGAGAAAGTATCCAGTCATTTAATTTTAACGAAAAAATAACCCTACCTAGGGTAATAGCGCCTTAGTCCCCTTCAAAGTACTCTTTTTGATACCTCTGAGTTTGCACTTTAGATTTTTGCTTTGGGTTTGGTTGATTGATTTTAACAGCATGTCAAACCGTCTAGAATTATTTTATGCCTACAGATTATATGTTCTTATTTGAAATGCCCAAGCAGTTTGATTTTTTTTTCGGTAGATATCCCACGAATGCGAAACACCCATAACTCCAAACAGCAACGACAACCCTAACCCAGAGAGCTTATATGAATAACTAGGAAACACACACACACACACACACACACACACACACACACACACACACACACACACATACAGAACTGTACGGCCACTTGCCTCTCATCTCATACGAAAATATAAGTCCTGTTATTAGACTGACTCCAACGCTTGGACACATCAGCGTTGGCCGAGCAGCAAAGATTTACATAAATCAGCTCTGTAGGGACACTGAATGCAATCTAGAAGACCTAACGAGAGGAATAGTTGAGAGGAACGGATGGCGAAACTGATTCAAAGGAAATCATTATGTCAGGACGACTTGATGCTGATGATTATGATATATATATATATATATATATATATATATATATATATATATATATATATTCTTCAATCCAGTAAATCTGGAGTAGGGAATAATTCCGTCAGGACAAATAAATTCTTCAAATTTCGAATATTTAAATTATTCCTGGTAAAGAGCTCAATGTAAATAAATTCGCAGAACAAATAATATTATTACAAGAAAAAGAAAATATTCGGTCACATTAAGATAATAAATTTATTTCCATTCTGTTAATAACATTGATATAAATCAAAGTCCTGTTAAAAACTATTTTAAAGTCTTTGATTTATATCAATGCTCTTAACAGGATGGAATAAATTTATTAACCCAATGTGACCGAATGTGAAATAAGATATATATATATATATATATATATATATATATATATATATATATATTCATCTTGCAGATACATTCTTTAAATAGAAAAGGTTAAATTGTAAAATGATACTGTAGTCACTCCCCCCGCCCCCAAAAACGTAATTAAAAATAAAAAAGGGATATACGACGCGACCATTGAAATCCAAGACATTGGAATTGTGACAATATCTACCCGCTTCCTTTTGATATACCTCCTCCTCTTAAAGTTTGGGTTTTCTCCTTTTTTTTTTTTAATGAGTAATGTTTGTGTATTTCACTATCTATTTTGTAACCGCTAACTGAAATAAATTTATAATAGCAAAATGACGGTCCATTGAGTTTTTTGTCCAATTATATGACAGATATTATTAGTCTGAATGAAATTTTTATATATTCATGTATTAATAGTCATAAATTGAGCACTCCTGGAGATTTATATAAAACCTCTCATATATTCTTAATTTAAATAATTCCAAACTCATTTTTTCGGCACTTATATATATATACATATAGTAAAATGATATTAAAGTATAAACGAAATTGCTCTTGCATATTTCCCGTTGAATATTGACCACCACAGTGAAACTTTTTTTGCAGCAAATCTGTGTTTCAATAGGATTTTATTAATAGCTAAGTCAGCAGATGTTAGTTTTGATTTCTTTATTCAATGGCCTATCAACCTTCGTGGGTTATTTAATACCAAATCTATCCTTGTAGAAGGCCTGTTGTGATACTATTTAAACAGTAGCTGGCGAAATGAGAGGTTTCATGCCTTTACCAAGGGGTATTATTCCGAAAGTGAACGTAAAAGCGTGACTGAAATTCGAACTCACTTTCTACGATATTGCTGTCCAGCGTGTTAGCTACTGTACCACGAGAACATACCCCACTTCGGAAGATATTGAGCATTGTTTGTATTAAGACTAATGATGAAGAGTATCACCATAATCTATCTATACGGTTGAATGTGTGTGTGTGTGTGTGTGTGTGTGCGTGCACGCCGTTAAATGTGCGTATGGGTGTGGGGGTGTAACGCTTACGCAAAGTTTCTAACGTTTTATCTAAAAAAATGCGAATTAAAAAAAAAAAAGGTTTATGAAGAGGGACCCCTAGAGACTGCTACGCTAACCTTATATATATATATATATATATATATATATATATATATAAGTAAGTAAAGTTGGCGACTGGAGTCGAGAGCACCGGAAGGCTCGTTTGTCAATAGCTATTAAACCAATTTGTAGGGAAGGACGCTATTCTTTTCCCTGGACTGCTTTACATTATCTTGAAAAGCATTTTTTGTTTCTTTGATATGACTCGACCTGGATTGAACCCCAGTCTCTCGGGCCATTTGTAAAATCTCCACTCACTTGGGCAATCAATACACGTACACTAAATCTGAACTGTTTATATATATAATTATATATATATATATATTATATATATAATATATATATATATATATATATATATATATATATATATATATAATATATATATATATTATATATATATATTATATATATATATATATATATAATATATATATATATAATATACTATATATATATATTATATATATTATATATATATATATATATATATATATATATATCTATATATATATTATATATAATATATATTATATATATATATATATATATATATATATATATATATATATATATATAAACAGTTCAGATATATATATGGTATGGTTATATATATATATATATTATATATATATATATATATATATATAATATATATTATATATATATATGTGTGTGTGTGTGTGTGTGTGTGTGTGAAAAGATATCATGGTAGATACAGAATTTAAATACTATTTTTAAAAGCGTATGCAAAATAGAATGTTTTTAAAGCGATCAGAATATTTTAAGATCCTAAAAAAGTGGACCCTTTTTTTCAGTCACTTCTCTTCATAGAAATATGTCATCGTCAATCAAGTTTATTACAGAGGAAGCAACACTTCCCTTGTTTATTTCCTATGTTCCCCTATTTTTAGGATTTTGAAATATCTTAATCACTTTTTAAAATATTTTTTTTATGTACAAAAAAAAAAACAATATATATGTATGTGTGTGGCTGCGTGTATGTGTGTGTGTGTGTATTAGTGTACCGTATAAAATGAACTGTTCATGTACATATGTAACAACGTGTGTATGTAAATCATTTACCAGATAATAATCTATTCTGATATGAGAGGATACTTAGTGAAGCAGGAATGAAACACAGAATACGCGATCAATGGCTTGCGAGACTAATCTATCATCAATTTCCGACAGTTACACACCGTTATAAGTGTATGTAGATATTTATAAATTTTAATTTCGTCCGGCAAAAACTTGCTTTTCTAAGGTAATTAGGTTTCTTGGCATATCAACTCTTTTTAGGTTATTTAATACCAAATCCATTCTCCTAGAAGAACAGTAGATGTACTATTTAACCCATAGCTGGGAGGATAATGGGGTTCATACCTTTCCCAAGGGCATTTGCCCGAAAGTGAACGTAATAGCGCGACTGGAGTACGAACTCGCGTACTACGATTCCGCAGTCCATCGCTTTAACCATTACACCACGAGGACACCCCACCCTTATAAGGTACTTAGTAAGGATAGAACTCTCACACAGTTTACCAAGGTCACCATAGTGTAGTCTAAGGACAGAAATATGTGGCCACCCGACGAGGGAATCGAACTCACGTAAAATTGACTGCTACTTTCATTCTCAAATCTATACCCTCAGGCGAGGCGTGTTAAAAGAAATCTACAAAGCCTGAATTAGTTTGACACAAGATTAAATGTGTGGCTCCCATAGTTATTTATTTAGATAAGTTTGGTACAAGGTCACAGATATTGAGTATTCAGTGAAAATCAAACTCGGTATAGAAGCAATGATATGCGAGACGAACGTGGTAACGGCCTTAATAAACTTCATGTGGCACAAGGTGAAAAATATGGGGTTCTCAATTAGTATCAAACGCACTACATTAGTGAATATACGGGAAACAAGATATTTCATCTAATGCTAAATCCAGACGGTACAAAGAGCTATATACTTACTAATAGTCAAAATTAGTACAGTTATTTACTGTACTATGTTTATTCTGATACTTGTTCAAACATTGGTGTAACTATTTAGGATCGAACGTGGTATGATAAGGAAGAGTCTGTGAGACTGAATATTTGATTGGTGTGGTCCAAATCTGAGGGTGTAAGGATCGAACTCGCGACGCTGATAAAATAGTCAACTGCCATTCTATTAGGAGTGTCTGTATATCTGTGTATATGTTTATTTCTTCGCAATTATTGTGAGTTGGTGTTCGGTTTGTTTGTGTGCGTGTGCCGCTGAGACTGTTTTGTTAAAAAAAAAAAGAGAGGAGGAGCCAAAGAAAAGGCGGGAATATGTTGGAGGAGGCCAGGCTGTCAATCAACTGTGCCAACTACTGCTATTTTGTCGGTGCTCAACAAGGTGGGAAGGACAAGAGTGACAATACAAGTACTATAACACGTGCAGGGAGATAAGAATACTTGGAACGACAAAAAAAAAAAAAAGGGGAAAAAATGTTGGGAGACATAAGAGAATATAAGAAAAATAGAAGGAAAGGATGTAATAATGAAGGAAAAGAAGGAAGAAAGAATGAAAGGACATAAGGAAGGAAGACAAGAAAGAAAGAAGGAAGAAAGGAAGAGAATAAGGATGGAAAATGAAAAGGAAGAAAGATAACATGATAGGATAGGAGAAGGGGAAAATAAGAAAGAAAGAAAACAAGAGGGGAGGAAAATAAGAGGGGAGGAAAATAGGAAAGAAAGAAAATAAGAAAGAAGGAAGTAATACAAGAAAGAAGATAGAAAGGGAACAAGGAAGGAAAACAAGAAGGAAGAAAAATAAGAAGGAAGAAAAATAAGAAGGAAGGAAAATAAGAAAGAAAGAAGTAATACAAGAAAGAAGATAGAAAGGGAACAAGGAAGGAAAATAAGAAGGAAGGAAAACAGGAAAGAAGGAAGAAAGAAGGAAGGAAGCAAGGAAAGAAAAATAAGAATGAAAGGAAGTAAGAGAAGGAAGGAAGTAAGAGAAGGAAGGAAGATGAAAAAGAAAAAAGAAAAGGACGGAAAATACGAATGAAGGAAAATAATAAGGAAAGGAAGGAAGCAAAGAAGGAAAATAGGAAGGAAGGAAGGAAGGAAGGAATAGAACAACGAACAAAAATGAACGAAGACAGAAAGGAAGATAAAAAAGAAGAAAAGAAGGAAAGAAAATAGGAAAGGAAGGAAGGAAGGAAGGAAGATAAGAAAGAAAGTGAGGAAACAAGAAAAGAAAATAAGAGGGGACGGAGGAAAAAAAGGAGGGAGAAATGAAGGAGGAAAATAGAAATGAAGAAGGAAAATAAGGAGAAAAGAAAGAAAGAAATTAGCAAGGAATATAAGAAGGGAGGAAGGAAAGGCATAATGAAGGGAGATATGAAAGAGGGAAGGAAAAGAATGAATAAGGAAGAGAAATATGAAGGAGTGAAGAAGGAAGGAAAGAAGAAAGGAAAGAATTAGTAGGGGAAAATAAGAATGGAAGGACTAAAGAAAAAAGAGAATAAAAGAAGGTCGATAAGACGGAAAGATGAAAAGAAGGAAAAAAGAGAATAAGTTAGGAAATAAGAAGGAAAGAAAGAAGAAAGATTGAAAGGGGGAAAGAAGGAAGGGTGAAATGGAGAGAGAAAAGAAGGAAATAATGTATAAGGGAAGGTATGACATATTGCCCATAATACATTCTACAAGGAAAGAAAGAAAATTGGAAAACAAAGAAAAAAAAAAGAAAGAAAGAAGATAAAAGAGAATTTAAATAAAAGAAAAAAAGACACAATGACAAATATGTGTGAAGGAAGATGGGATGAATGAAGAAATTAAGAGAATGAGATGACGAAGGAAAGAAAGAGAATAGAAATATTTAAAAATAGAAGGAGAGCAAAGACAAAGTTGGCGACTATAGTCGAGGGTGACCCGAAAGCTCCCTTTTCAATGGCTACTACACTGAGGTGTAGGTGGGGGACGCTACTCCTTTCACTGGATTATTCTACTTTACCCTTGATCCATACCTTATAATGCTAAGTGTTAAACAAGGAAGCATCAAGTAACATTTTTTGAGTTTTTGGTATGACTCGACCTGGGATTGAACCCCGGTCTCCCGGGGCATTGGCGAACATTCTAAAGAATTATCACAAGAGAAAAATGAAGCTAAGAGAGAACAGAGACGAAATGAATTCAAGAAAATATAAAATATTTCCTGTAAAAAGAAAAAGTTAGTTGGTTGGTGTTTAATGGCATTTGAAACCTTCTGGATTATTTAATGCCAAATCATACATAAATATATATATATATATATAGGGTGACAATATATATGTAACTGAGTCGGCTGAGGCTATAGGATACACCAGCTACATCTCTGTAGAGGGGTAAGACCACCACCCACGAGTGTCCTACATATGGCACTAAACAATCTGATTGCGACGCTACAGAAATCAGGAGTTTTGGGAAATGTGGAGTACCTTTTATTGCCATCGCTCCCATGTCAACTCTGTTCCGGAGCGGTAGCACCTGATAGGGTCCTAACTATCGGTCAAATAGAACTAAATTGTATACTTACACAAAACTGAATCGTTTGAAATAGAACTGTTTTTACATTTAATTGTCTGTAAATAAATGACTGATGTTTAACTGAATTGTTCGTGA
Organism: Sepioteuthis lessoniana; assembly: GCA_963585895.1. NCBI lineage: Eukaryota > Metazoa > Mollusca > Cephalopoda > Myopsida > Loliginidae > Sepioteuthis > Sepioteuthis lessoniana. The sequence goes on along the minus strand of OY757929.1, from coordinate 53,439,518 downwards.
TACATAGCAATACTTGCAACCATTTAATTTTGTTCACTAACCTAAATAGCTTGAAATAGAACTGTTTTTGACATTTTAACTGCGTACTTATGCTAAACTGAATTCTTTGAAATAGAACTGTTTATATAAATAAAAATGGATTTGACATTAAATAACCTATAATGGTTGATATGCCATAAAACCAAATCAAACCGAACCAAACTAAACTATGTACACAGGACCCATGTGACAGCTATAAACTCTACTAATGATTTTGTTGTGTCCATTTTTGCTTCATATTTTAAAATTATATATAATACCAACAATTAATCCTCAATCCCAATACCTTGGACAAGAGAGAAAACATATTTTTGTAATATAATGGCCGAGGGATTTCGTTTTATATATCTTGCCTTTGGGTTTAGTTAGCCTGAGAACCTTTCGGCTCAGCACATGGGTTAGTTAGGTGCAAACTTGAGCGCATGTGTTGACGCATGCGCGGGGAGGATGTGTCGTTCACAGATGTCAAAATAAAAATCCCAGATAGAAAATTGTGACTTGACGATGTGAATGGCGTCATGCACCGGAAGCGCACGCGGAGGATTTTGGGGATTTTGAAGAAAGTCAGTGAGTTGAGTCTTGCGGTCCGAAGAAGAAGGGTGACTTTCGCTAGCTCGCAGTGGCCTTGTGGCGGGTGCCACACGTGTTGGTGGGGGAGCAGATGGAAAAGCCAGCATAGAAAGATTGTGCCTCTCTCCTTATGTCGAAAAACCTTTTAACTCAAAGGTAATAAAGAGTTTCGTACCTGAACTAAGAAGTCGTAAGTGTTTTTCGTGTTTCGGGATTCCTATTTTCTATGTATATATGTTATGAACATTCTATGTATGTTTCCCATATTCATGTATGGCTATGTTACACTTTGTGTCAGTATTTATTTGGAGACAAAATCATTCAAAACCGTTTTAAAAAAGATACAACCCAACAGTATGCTATATGATTCGTCAACGAATAGTTCGTTGGCAACGTTATTTTTAACGAGTTATTAAAGCTCATTTGATTATAAACAGTTAAATGGTTTAAAGTATTCCTATCTAACATCAACAAGACGTGGAAGACGAGGCCTTAGAGGTGACCGTGTCTTCTGCAAAGAGCACGGATGTAACTTGCAAGACACCTTCAGGTCAAATGGCCGCGCAATTATCATGATTAGTTAATTTGTCGTCATTTCTGAGCGATATGGACTGTGGCTCAGTTGTAGAGTTTTGGCTCTGCAATCTGTAGTCTCTGGTTCGATCTCCAGCGGTGGAGATCACGGGATACACTGCCAATGAGACCGAATAAGGTCAAAACACCTGTCCATTGTTTCCGTATGTCGTGCGTAAGTGTTCACCGGATTTTCTGGTTATGGTAATTTAATATTAATTATTTGTTTGCCCACAAGTAAATGGTTTCAACTCGATATAATATTAATCATTTGTTTGTACACAGTTGAATGGTTTTAAGTATTCCTATCTAAAATCAACAACTATTTGATATTAGTCATTTGTTTGAACATGGTTAAATGGTTACAAGCATTCCTATCTAACACAATTCTATTCAATATTGATTTTTTTGTTTCAAATACTGCTATTTAATATTAATAATTGTATTTATCAAGTATTCTTACGAAATATAAATAATTTGATTGTTAATGATTGTAAAGTTCTATCTGACCCATAAATGGGACCCTAAAAAGTATTACCACCCCGGGTCAGAGTGGGTCATGGGGTAGTAGCAATAAAAGAGTACTCAACATTCCCCAAACTGGAGCCTTATCATCGGATGAAGTTTAAAGTAAGAAAAAAAAAGAAAGAAAAAAAGAAGAAGAAACAACCAAACAAAGAAGCACAGAAGGAAAAAAGAATGGAAGTAGGAAGAGAAAAAGTAAAATACATACATACAGAAAGAAAGAAAAAAGAAAAAATAAAGAAAGAGAAAAAGAAAGAAAAATGAGAGAGTGTAAAGGAAATTGAGGTTTGGTTGTTCTAATTGTTTGGGTTTTATAGCATATCAACCTCTGTAGGTTATTTAATACCAAATCCATTTTTATACAAATAAACAGTTCTATTTCAAGCAATTCAGTTTAGCATGAGTACACAGTTTAATTGTCAAAAACATTTCTATTTCAAGTTATTCAGTTTAGTCAAACAGTTCAAATTCAGCCGATTCAGTTTAGTATAAGTATAGACTTTGTTTACACACAGTTAAATGTCAAAACAGCTCTACATTAAACAATTCAGTTTAGCGTAAATACAATTTCAATGTCAAAAACAGTTCCATTTAAAACAATTCAGTTTAGCATAAGTACGTTGTTTAAATGTAAGTAAAGAGTTTGATTGTCCAAAACATTTCTATTTCAAGCTATTCAGTTCAGTCGAACAGTTCTAATTCAAACAATTCAGTTTAGCATAAGTATGCAGTTTAGTTTTATTTAACCCATAAATAGGGCCCTATCAGGTGCTATCATTGCGGACCGGGGTGAACATGGGAGCAATGGTAATGAAGGGGTGCTCTGAATTCTCAAAAGCCCTAGCATCACTGGAACCTCACCATCAGATTGTTTCGTGTCATATCCTGGACACTCGTTGGGGAGGGGTCTTACCCCTCTGCAGAGGTGCAGTCGGTGTATTCTACAGCCCCAGTCGACTGGGCAAAGGAAATTGAGAAAACGAAGATGAAGGAGAGAATGTGTTCAAATAAATGAAGAAAGAACGAATGGAAGGAAGAAAGAAAACGAAAATAAACGAAAGACAAAAAAAAAAAAAAAAAAAAAGGAAGAAAGAAAAAAGAAAGGAAAAAGAAAGAAAGAAAGAAAGATGAGAGAGCGAAAGGAAATTGAGAAAACGAAGATGAAGGAGAGAATGTATTTAAATAATTGAAGAAAGAAGGGTTAATGAATGAAAGGAAAAATATTAAGAACGATGTACAAGTTGGGAAGAGAAAAGGAATATTTTGAAAGAAAACCCAACATTTCTATCCTTCTTCTTTAAAATCCATCCATCCTTCCTTCCTTCCTTCCTTCCTTCCTTTTATCTTTATTCGTTCCTTCTCATCTTTCTTCTTTTCTCACTGCTGTTCGCCCTTCGTTCGTTCGTTCGTTCGTTCCTTTCTCCCTTCCTTTCGCCCTTCCTCCTACCTATCAGTCTTTCTTCCCTCCTTCCTTTACTTTACCCTTCATTTTTTCCTTCGTTTTTTCCTTCTTAAATATTTTCCTTTCCATTTTCCTTCTTTTCTCTATTCCTTTTTTTCTTCATTCTTTCTCATCTCCTTTCCTTTTGCTCTTTCTCCTTTCTTCCTTCGTTCCTTGCTTCGTTCCTTCCTTTTTTCCTTCCTTCCTTCCTTCCTTCCTTCCTTCCTTCATTTCGCCCTTCATTTTTTTCCTTTCTCACAGATTTTCGCCCTTCCTTCTTTCTTCTCTTCCTTCATTTTTTCTATCTTCCTCCCTTTTTTCCTTCTCATATACTTTCCTTCCTTCCTCTTTTCTTCCTTTTCGCACTTCTTTTCACCCTTCATTTTTTATTTGCTTTCTCTCCTCCTTTCACTCTTCTTTCCTTCATTCTAACCTCCCTTCATCTATTCCTTCGTTCTTTCTTTCTTACCTTCATCCATTTTATCTTCTTTCCTTCCTTCCTTCTTTCCTTTTGTTTTACCCTCTTTCTTTCCCTTTTTCCCCCTTTCTTCTTTCCATCCATTCTCTCAGAATTTTTTCCCTCCTTCATCCCTTGCTTTCTTTCTTTCTTCCTTCATTTTGTCTCTCCTTCTTTCCTTCGTTTATTTCTGTCTTCCTTATTCATTCTTTTCCCGTTTTCATCTTATCTCCCTTCTTTCTTTCTTTCCTCCCCTTTTTCTATTTTCCTTCTTTCTTATCTATCTTCCTTATTTCTCCCTTCCTTTCTATCTACCCTCTGCTTTCCCTTTTTCCTTTCTTTCTTCCCTTTTTTCTTTCTTCCTATTTTCATAACTTTCTTTCTTTCTTTCTTTCTTTCTTATTTATTCATTCCTTTCTCTTTTTTCCGTCCTATCTTCTTTCTTTCCTTCCCCTTTTTCTATCTTCTTTCTTCCTTTCCCTTTTTCTATTTTTTTATCTTTCCCTCCCCTTTTTCTATTTTCTTTTTTTTATATCGGTCTTTCTTAATTCTTCTTTCCTTTCTAACTTCCCTATTCATCCCTTTCTTTTTTCCGTCTTATCTTCTTTCCTCCCTTCGTTCATTTCTTCCTTTGTCCTTTCTGTTTCATATTCCTTGCGTTCTATCTGAATGTCGTGCTTAGACGATCAGGAAGAGATCGATTGTTAAGGTAAGAATCGGAGACTAGTGTTACAAAGAAGACACGGCTATTATAAGTAAAGTTAATGGCTAACGTGCTAGACTTCAAAATCGTAGTGACCGAGTTCGAACGCCAGCCGTGTTAGTGCGTTCATTTTCGGACTAATTCTAGTTCGAAGTTGATGAACCCTCACATACCTTCCCCAATTATGAGTTAAATAGTATCACTTCTGTTCTTCTACGAGGATGGCTTTGGGATTAAATAACCCAGTAAGACTGATATGCCATTAATCAAAGAAACCAAACCAAACGTGTTATATGTATAATGTGAATGCAGTCCTAATACTTTTATAATAGAATTGTACTCAAAATTTGATCTTTACTTTATAATGCCGAGTATTAAGCAATGCGGCATGAAGTACCATTTTTTGCGTTTTTGGTATGACTCGACCTGGGATTGAACTCCGGTCTCCCGGACCATTGGCGAACACTCTACTCATTAGACCAATGGCTCAGTTTGATATAATGTGATATATAAATATGTGCAAAGACTTCTAAAGAAGCATTTATACAAAAAATGTAAGCACAAATAAACAATGAACGTGATTCTCTAATATCTAGGTATAACAAAACCCAAGATGGATTGACATTCCATGAAAATCAATCAACCGAACCGCTGACAAGACAAGTAATGTGACCTGGATTTAAACTAATGAGAATTTCAAAGTGAGGAATTTGTAGAGTAAGTTGTAAGAGGAAAAAAAAATCGCTTGAGAAATGTATGATTGTTTGCGAGTAGGCTTTACTATACGATAAAATTACCAGTCAACCTTCTAATCCAGAAAAAGTATTTTCCCTTCCAAAGCATCATATTGTAGGTTGATGTAGAAACAATTGGTTGAGATACCTGTAGTTCTTAAAGAAGAACCCCACGAAAAATAGGGGTATATTTTTCCTGGTAGCCTCCATTCAGGAACAGGCATCTTGGACTGGATCCAAAAGTTTTCGTTTTGAATTCTCCTAATAAAACAATTTTCCCCTGATTGTGAACTACTTTTTATGGGTCGAGCAAAAATTATAAACAATGTTTTTTTTTTCTGTATGATTATGTATTTTACTAGCATACACATTTACACAGGATTTTGAAATCAGTGGATGGCTTGAAAGATGAATAGTTTACTTCGTAGAAACTTATAAAATTTCTTTAATATGCAAAATAATGCTATTGAGTTTTGTTTAACCTCTGTGGATCATTTATTTCGAAAAACGGTTAGATTGGTTTTATCTTCTATATGATTGGTTTGGTTTCTTCTTTTTAGGTTATTTAATGCCAAAGCTATTCTCCTAGAAGAACAGTAGTGGTACTATTTAAGGGGGTTCATACCTTTCCCAAGGGTATTTGCCCGAAAGTGAACGTAATAGCGCGACTGGAGTACGAACTCGCGTACTACGATTCCGCAGTCCATCGCTTTAACCATTACACCACGAGGACCCCATCATCTTCAATATGAGATTTACGTTTTGTGGTATAGGTTTTCATGACAGCATTTTATTATATTTGGTTAGACTTAAGGGCAAAGGTTAATTTGATTTCGATGTTGGTTGATTGGTTGGTTAGTTGGTTGGTTGGATTTTATGGCATACCAACCTTTCTAGGTTATTTAACGCCAAATTAATTTATGAAAATAGTTCTATTTCAAACAATTCAGTTCAGCATAAGTACGCATTTAAAAGTAAGTAAAGAGTTTAATTGTCAAAAACATTTCTATTTCAAGCTATTCATTTTAGTCAAGCAGTTCTAATTCAGATAATTCAGTTTAGTATAATTACAGATTTTGTTTACACAGTTAAATGTCAAAATAGTTCTATATTAAACAATTCCGTTTTCTGTAAGGACAGTTTCAATGGAAAAAAACAGTTTCATTTCAGTTTAGCATAAGCACGCAGTTTAAATATAAGTACGGTTTATTTGTCAAAAACATTTCTGTCTCAAGCTATTTAGTTTTTTCAAACAATTCAGTTTAGCATAAGTATGCCGTTAATTCTATTTAACCCATAGATAGGGCCCTATCCGGCGCTACCACGCCTAATAAAACAAAGGCAATGAAGCAATGGGAGCAAAGGCAATGAAGGGGTACTCCGCATTCCTCTAAGCCCCAGCATCACTAGAACCTCACCATCAGATTGTTTAGTGTCATATTGGGTGGGGGGTCTTACCCCTCTGCAGAGGTGCAATCGGTGTATTCTACAGCCCCAGCCAACTAGGGAATGATTATGATAAAAGGTTGTCTTTTGGGGGAAAAATAAAGATGTCCTCTTGCTTGTTGTTTTTTAAAAAAAAGTCCTTTAAGTTGCTTGCAAGGTAGTATTTGGGGAGAGTCTTTTGTGAACCTTGAAGATTAAAGAAGAGTCTCCGTGGCGTTGGAGTTAGAGTGCCGGCCTGTGATATCTTGATGAGCAAGTTCAAACTCAAGTCGTCCGATTTCGTTCAGTTTCGGACAAATATCCTTGGGAAAGGTGAGGCTAAAAAGTTTTTGAACAATGCTCGTATATATATATATATATATATATGAGAGAGAGAGAGAGAGAGAGAGAGAAATTTCGGTTTGTTCACATCAATCTATTGATCTATCTCATTCTGTTTATAGCTATCAGTTTATCTATCTCTCTCAGTCTGTTCATATCAATGTATTACGTTGTGTTAATACAGGACTTTCAATTTTCAATCAACCATAATGCTGCTATATCCTATGGCTCGCTCGTAGGATGTCATTTAGTAACACTGTCAGGAATAATAAGTTACAACAGGAAGAATTTCTATATTTTCTGTTGAGCGACCAAAAGTAAAATATGTCCTTATGTAAAATGATGAACAATGAGGCACTTATTAGATCCAACAACAAAGTTGAAATTAAAGCAGTTGACTGTTGCAAATAGGAAATATTTATTGAACCTAACTCACTTTGACAGAAAGACAGAATAGCAGCGCATATATAGAGGATCACATCCAATTCACCGAGACAGAGCCTTGAAAACTGTCCTTCTTAAAAATAGACATACAAGGTGTGTTCAAAGAATATCGAGACTGGAACGAGTGTTAAACAATGTGTGTTCAGAAAGTATCGAGATTCAAGCTTCATTTACCACGACAGAAATGAACAATGAATGAAACGTTAATTTTCTTTAAAATGTGGTATGTTAAAAAGTATCGAAATTGGTGCTGTACTTACCAGGACAGAAATAAATAATGAATGAAACAGTGTGTTTAAAAATGTCACGATGAAAGGTATATTTACCAAGACAGACACAATCAATAAAAATATTGTGTCCCATGAGAGATAATTCCTTTTTTCTATAGATTTTTAATACTAAATGTAACATCCATTATCGGACAGAGGTAATATTATATGTGGTGTGTTCAAAAGGTATCGAGACTGAAGCCGTATTTATAAAGACAGAAATGAACCCTGAATGAAATTGGTTTTATCTCATAATAGTTTATATACGTGGTGTATTCAATAAGTTTCCAGACTTTTTTGACTCTTGAAAATTCAGTATGTTATTGCTATACCTCTTATGAGATGACCGACCAATGTTTATGATTTCAGGTTCAAATGACCAGCTACAGCAGCATTTGGAATACACCCTACAAAAGCCTGATTGTCACAGCTGGTGAATTGCAAAAATCACGCCATCTGGACGCGAGGACACTTTAGAAGAACGATATGCAATAAAATTCTGTTTTAAACTTGGAAAAAATGCCACAGTAACGTACGGAATTCTTTAGACTGCTTTTGGAGCATCTTGCATGAATCGAGCATGAGTTTTTGAGTGACATAAGAGATTCAAGGAAGGCAGGGAGTCTGTGAGGGATAATGAGAGGTGTGGGAGGAGTAAGGAAGTCAATACACCAGAGTTCATTGGCCAAAGGGTTAGGGTTAGGGTTACTATGTTGAGGTTTTAAGGGGGTTCAGGAAGAGATTCCTAGAGAAAAGGCCAGCACTCTTCAAATCGGGTCAGTGGCATTTCCACCAGGACAATGCACCAGACCCCAAATCCATCTTTGTCACAGACTATTTGAGCAAGATGGGCATCAAGACAGTTCCTCACCGTCCCTATAGTCCAGACGTTGCTCCCTGTGACTTTTGGTTATTCCCTAAGCTCAGAGGCAGTCGTTATGAGACAATTGAGGAGATGAAAGAGGCTGTAACGAAGGTCATTGACACGCTCACACAAGAGGACTTCCATGGGGCTTTCAATAAAAATTGGCCAGTCATCTCACAAGCAATAACATACTGAATTTTCAAGAGTCCACGACAATTTTAAATGCCAGTACAAAAAAAGTCTGGAAACTTATCATTGGCACCTCGTATATGTATACAGAGGATTTGGCATTGAATAACCGAAAATGGTGGATATGCCATAAAAGCAAGATTTATACTCTTGGAAAAGGCATGAACCCTTTATTCTCCCAACTATGGGTTAAATAATACCACTATTGTTTTTTACAAGGATGGCTTCGGCATTAAATAACCCCCGAAGGTTGATATTCCATTAAACAAAGAAAGCACACCAAACCAAAGCAAGGATCAAAGATTAAATTAATGTTTTCCTTTATATGCATTAACTATACAGGTTGGTGGTGTTTATGGCCTATCAACCCTTGTGGGATATTCAATGCCAAATCCTATTTATGCCTATGTATCAAATACATTATTTGTCCTCTGAGCTACATCTCCTTTCGGCACAGAGCTGCAGCATGTAGGTTCGAGCTAGTCAACCTACCTTTGCACGTCCATAGGAGTACATCACTTATGAGCTCGTCCCTGCTTCTCCAGCAGTGTCCTGCATGTCTGATTCGTCTAACATTGATAGTTTTCGTGATGGATGATAGGTGGCCGTACAGCTGCTGCTTTGTGGGGAGTTGCTTCCAGGACTTGTTCAATTTTGCTCGCAGCATTCTTGTGTAGTTGCTGTCAGTCTTTTTCTCCATCCGTTCTGTTAGCGTCCATGTAGTGCATCCATATAGCAGTATCGATACGACCGCTGCCTGGAAGAAAATGCGTTTCGTTTGCACACAATTAGATGATTCCAAGTATTGATATGTAATACTAATAATTTGGTTTAACATCAATCATTTGTTTGCACACAGTTAAATGATCTGAAAATTGAAAAGTTAGGGATATTTATGCGACTTGTCGTCAAGTCAGAAATGATATGAAATCATGAAGCGTTATACTTAGCTCTTTCAAGCAGGTACTGCCTTTTTGGACCCTCACTCCGAGGGACTAATCGATTGATTAAATAACGTGCACTTGGCGCAAAATGAAAATTACACTCTTTGTGTAAAGAAAGTAAATGGAACAGAATGGAAAGAGTTGACCTCATATTCAATACAAAAGATTTTAACATATAACGCAAAACACTCTTTACTATTGGAATAGTATCAAAGGGAAGTACCATTAACACAAGGAGAAGATTTACAACCGTAATCGCACTAACCTCAAAGAAGGTTTCTTGGTAGATATTATCGCGGCAGCGATAAATACTACAGGTAATGGAGCTACAATTCCAAGAGGATACCTCGATGACTCACATAGTGTAATCGTGCGCTCGAGTCTCACTGGGTACCCCAAATATCAAAACTAAGCAAATGCTAGTCATAACCGAGAAGATATCTACGCACACACTTAAGGAACCATCTAAAAATAATAACAAACTATGTATATTCCTTCTGTCGAGACAGTTATATTCTTGATTGATTAATCTTAACGGCACCTCGATACGACTGGGTTTATTTTATGCATAGAAGTTAGGGAATCGTGTTTCTTATACACTCATATTTATATTTTTGTATTGTTGTTTCGTCAGAGTTTTATTGATTTTTTTTCACTCGTTCCTATCGAGTTCGAAGGATTTTTAGATAGAACTATTTGAATCATAAGTTGTAATAAGTTGCCTAATGAGTAGAGTGTTCGCTAATGGTCTGAGAGACCGGGTTTCAATCCCAGGTCGAGTTATACCAAAGATGCAAAAAATGGTACTTGATGCTTCCTTGCTTGGCAATCAGCACAATTACGTGAGGATTAAGGGTAAAGTGAAGCAATCATGGGAATGGAGTAGCGCCCTCCCAACACCTCGGTGTTGTAGCTATTGAAAAAGAAAGCATTCGGGTTACCCTGGACTAAGGTCGCTAATTTTATTCGACCCATAGAAATGACCCTTAACATTCCAATGCAATACTTGTACAGTTATACAGTTTCAAGTATTCTTATTTAATACTTATAATTAATACACAAATATGGTTTTAAGTCTTCCTATTTGATATGAGTAATTTATACACACATGCTTTCAAGTATTCACATCTAATACGAGTATTTTATACACAGTTATATGACTTTAAATAATCCTATTTATTTCTTATAATTTATTATATTTACCAACCCCTCCGCTCGAGCAGGATATGACACAAGGTCAATTTTTTAAACGGAGTTTAACAGGTTTGAATTCAGAGTTTTCCTTCTCCTAGACAAGTTGCCTCACCAAGGCTGAAGAACCTAGTCTGCCCAACTATTTACCCATAGCTGGGGGGAGAATATTTGGATTCATACCTTTCCCAAGGGTATTAGTGCTATGTGAAATGCAATCAGTCAGGTCCAGGATTTGAACTCGTGTCGCCGTGTCCATATCCTGCGATGATAACCATTTCTTATAATTTATACACACATGCTTTCAAGTATTCTCATCCAATACGAGTATTTTATACACAGTTATACGACTTTAAATAATCCTATTTAATTCTTGTAATTTATACATAATTATATGGTTTCAAGCATTCCAATTTAATACTTGTAATCTATACATAAATATGGTTCCAAGTAATTATTTCAATTTAATGATAATAATTTGTCTGCCTATAGTTATATTTATAGCTATAGTTATATTCCAATCAAACGAAAATATGGCTCAATCTACTGGGGCTGTTGAATTCACCGACTGCATCTCTGCAGAGGGGCAAGACTCTCCCAACCAGTGTTCTTGATATGATACAGAACAATCTGATGACGAGGATTCAGTTATTCTTGAGCTTTGGAGAATGCTGAGTATCCCTTCATTCTTATTGTTTCCATGTTCCCTATGACCCAGAATGGTAGTTCATCATAGGGTCTTATTTATGGGTCAAACAGAACTAAACTGTGTACTTATGCTCAACTGAATTGTTTGAAATAATACTGTCTTAGCATAAATGTTTAAACAAAAAAACGTACTTATGCTGAAATGAATTGTTTGAAATAGAACTGTTTTATGTATAAAAATGGATTCGGCACTAAATAACCAACAATGGTTGATATGCCATAAAGCCAAACCAAACCAAACAGAAATAATTTGCGCACAGTTGTATTGTTTCAAGTAACTAATAATAATAATCAATAATATGTACCGGCAATTACACAAAAATGCTGCGAGCAATCTTGAACAAGTCCTGGCAGCAACACCCCACAAGACACCAACTGTACGGCCACCTACCTCCTATCACGAAAACTATTCAAGTTAGACGAACCAGACATACAGGACACTGCTGGAGAAGCAGGGACGAACTCATAAGTGATGTACTCTTATGGACCCCAACACATGGCCGTGCAAAAGCAGGACGACCAGCATGAACATACATTCAGCAACTATGTGAGGATACAGGATGTTGTCCAGAAGACCTGCTTGAGGCGATGAACGATAGGGAAAAGTGGCGAGAGAGGGTCAGGAATATCCGTGCTACCAGCACGACATGATGATGATGATGATGATATGAAAACAATTATAGCTTCCAATAACTACATGATATTAAGAATTACTATCAAATACTAATAATTCTAATGATAAAAGTATCATTCTGAATCCGTTGATCTGGGACAATAGCAAAGAAGGGATACTTCACACTCCCCAAATCTCCAGAACTTCACAATCCCCGAATCTCCAGAACTTCACAATCTCCAAATCTCCAGAACTTCACATCCCCAAATCTTCAGAACTTCATACTCCCTAAATCTTCAGAACTTCACAATCCCCGATTCTCCAGAACTTCACATTCCTTAAATCTCTAGAACTTCCCACTCCCCAAATCTTCAGAACTTCACACTCCAAATTTCCACAACTTCACACTCCCCAAATTTCCACAACTTCACACTCCTTAAATCTCCAGAACTTCACACTCCTCAAATCTCCAGAACTTCACACTCCCTAAATCTTCAGAACTTCACAATCCCCGAATCTCCAGAACTTCACAATCTCCAAATCTCCAGAACTTCACATCCCCAAATCTTCAGAACTTCATACTCCCTAAATCTTCAGAACTTCACAATCCCCGATTCTCCAGAACTTCACATTCCTTAAATCTCCAGAACTTCACACTCCCCAAATCTTCAGAACTTCACACTCCAAATTTCCACAACTTCACACTCCCCAAATTTCCACAACTTCACACTCCTTAAATCTCCAGAACTTCACAATCCCCGAATCTCCAGAACTTCACACTACCCAAATTTCCACAACTTCACATCCCCAAATCTCCAGAACTTCACAATCTGCAAATCTCCACAACTTCACGCTCCCAAAATCTCCAGAACTTCACACTCCCTAAATATCCAGAACTTCATACTCCTCAAATCTCCAGAACTTCACACTCCAAATTTCCACAACTTCACACTCCCCAAATTTCCACAACTTTCCACTCCCCAAATCCCCAGAACTGGAACTACAACATCAAATGCAGTTTAGAGTCATACCTGGATATCTGTTTTTTTAGGGGTTGGGTTCTTATTCCTCTCCCGTGGTTAGCGTTTTCTAAACCTCACCAACAGGGATTGGCAAAGATGGAGTAATTTTTATCAGGCACACAGAAACCTATTTCAACAAAATAGAATTCCTTTTCAATACGACCAACAAATACTAAACAATTGAAGAACCTATTATACGTAATGTTTTGATTGAATTTAACAAGTTAATTAAATAACTCATTGAAAATAGGGGCAAAAATTGTATCGATTGATAGAAGACCTCCCGAAGACTTTACGGTCACTCCGAAACATAAACTCGACAGTTGTTTACTAAGAAATGGTACTAGGCCTGAAGCAAGGGGAACATGGTGGGAATCGAACCCACTAACAACGTTTTGCTAATGCTTTGTTGCCAACCATTATACCACATGAGATAAACACCCGATAGTATCTTTTATCAATAACAGCTTTCATTAATAACTAAAACCAAGGGAAAAATGCTAACTTCCCCTTTAGGAAGAATTAGCTTTTCACTCATCAATCAATCTGAGGACCTTTTACATAAACTAAAAAATAAACATACGATCAGTTTGGACTTTGGAGCCGGCAACAGAAGGCATTAGTCTCTATGTGAACCTGGATAAAAAAGATTTCATTTATTCAAATCAAGATGTTACCATCTCATCATTAAATCGCAAGTCCTTGAAATTATTAGACCAGTTCATATACCTCGGTAGGAATATCTCATCAACTGAAGGCAATGTCAACATACGCAATGTCAACATAGGTAAAGCGTGGACAGAATGAAATCTGTGGAAATTTGATCCTTCTGATAAAATAAAACGGGAATTTTTTTTCAAGCCGTAACCGCGTCAGTACTTGTTGTCTAATGAAAAGCTTAAAGAAAAAGTTTGATAGGAACTACACAAGGATGCTTAGTACTGTCTGTAAGAAATCCTGAAAGCAACACCACACAAAACAGCAGATTTACGGCCTCTTACCTCCAATCTCAAAAACCATCCTAGTGGGGTAAACAAGACAAGCTAGACATGGCTGGAGAAGTAAATGCAAACTCATGAGCAAGGTTCTCCTGGGAACTCTCACACATGGACACACCAGTATGGGGCGACCTACATAACATGCATTCAACAGCTTGATGCGGACAATGAATGCCATCTAGAGGATTCACTAATAGGGACGGATGGGGAGAGACAAGTCAAGCGAATCCGTGCTATCAGCACGATTTAATGATGATGATATACTAACACACCAACCGAAGAATGTTCCAACTTAACTAAACAAAACAAAAATACCCCCCCCCAAATCTCGTACTCTAAAAACACCTGTCCCTAATAACCAAGGTAGTAATAGAAAATTGCAAAATAAATACAAAGCAATTCTCTCTTAACAATAATTTCTACACAAATAAATTCGGTCAATGTGCTTCTTCATAAAGGATATTTAATATGATTCTTTTAAAAATTTCTAGAAACTGACCCATTCTAAATTTCAAACTCAAATACTCTAACCACCCTCTTAGAGGGGCTAAGAATACACTGACTCTATTCCCTACTGAGGAATAATACTCCTCCGAAAATTGGTCCTGGGTATGAAACTAAAATACATCTGATGGTGAGACTCCTGTTCTGGAGATTTGGGGAGTGTGGGGAATTCTCTCATTTATTATCATTACTCCCAGCAAGCAATAATATGATTTGAAATAATTAATGATAATGATCCTTGATAAAAAAAAAGACAACTTCAAGTAGTTTAAAAATAATTTTTCACAGTTATTTGTATTAGATAGGAATACTTGATACCTAAGGCATCTAGTATTCTGATCTAATACAAATAATTTTCAAATATACATATTTGACCTATTGATGTTACCCTTACAGGTACCACCACTCCGAGTTTCACCGTAATGATGAGATACAACACACTCCCAAGGGGTGCAGAATTGAAGTCTCATTACCGGATACGGTTTGGGCTCATACCCAGGACACCCTTCTTTGTGGAGGTCTTACCCATCTGAAGAGGGCGCTGTCTGCGTGTTTTAAGCACCGTCGACAGGGAAAACAAAAAAATTAAGATTTGGTTTAACAAAACTAAGAGACAAAATAATAGTTAGCTTTGACATTATGCATACATGATAAATTGAACCCACTTTTTTATTCTATTTTACGTGAGAACTTTCAAAAATCAATATACTCAAAAGAATAGCAATAGTAAGTACTGAAAAATAATTGGCTGAGTCAAAAGCCTTGCAGTATTTTGGTAACATGAGGCACAATTCGGCAACTTGGGACCTGGGAGCAATGGCAATGAAAGGGTACTCCGCATTCCCCAAAGCTCCGATATCACTTGAGCCTCACCATCAAATTGTTCAGTGTCATATCTAGGACAATCATTAGGTGGCGTATCTTACATTCCTGCAGAGAAGCAGTCGGTGTATTTTACTGGCCTACCCGACAGGGCCACCAGGACACACGTTGTTGTTGGAGGGGTGTTCTTTCCACTCTGCAGAGATGCAGTTAGTGTATTCTATAGCCATAGCCGACTGGGCCACCAGGACATTTGTTGGGGGTGGGTCTTACCCCTCTGCAGAGATTCAGTCGGTGTATCCACCAGCCTGGGCAAAGCAAATGTGTCAGTGTGCTATATATTTATATATAGTAATGTTTATCTGTTTTACACAGACATTATCTATCTATCTATCTTCGTACTAATATATGGATTATTATGCAATCAAACAAAATGACCAAATAATATACGAGGACATATGTGTATGTGTGTGTGTGTGTGTGTGTACCTATTTTTACACTCTAGGATATATATGTGTATATGCATACGCATACATATACATGCTTATATTTTTCGCACACAAAACATGTATATGTGTGTGTGTGTGTGTGTTAGAGAGAGAGAGAGAGAGAGAGAGAGAGAGATTGTGTATGTGTGCGCGTGCGCGCACGCGCGTGTGTGAATGAAAGCATTCTGAAATAAAATATGTTTACGGAGATGCAAGGCTGACCAAATGGTTCATCAGCTCGAAAAACGAAACCGGTGTTCTGTAATATAATGACCGAGGGATTTCGTTTTATATATCTTGACTTTCGGTTTAGTTAGACTGAGAACCTTTCGCTTAGCGCATGGATTAGTTAGGTGCAACATGAACGCAGGTGTTCACGCGCGCGCGCGGAGAGGACGCGTCATTCACAGATGTCAAAATAAAACCCCAGGTAGGAAATGAGACCAGGAGATGTGAGTGACGTTACGCATCGGAAGCGTGGGCTGAGATTTGAGAAAAGTCAGGGAGTTGAGTTTTAGCGTCCGAAGAAGACGGTTGACTTTCGGAGCTCGCCGGGGACTTGCGGCGAGTGCAGCACGTGGTGGTGGTGGTGGTGAGGGGGCAGATGGTAAAGTCAGCATAGAAAGATTGTGTATCTCTCTCCTTATGTCGAAAAACCTTTTAAGTCAAAGGTTATAAAAAGTTTCGTATCTGAACTAAGAAGTCGTAAGTGTTTTTTTTTATGTTTCGGGATTCCGATGTCTATATATGAGTTATGAACATTCTATGTACATTTCACATATTCATGTCGGGGTATGTAACAGTTCTGGACATGTAACAGATTGTAACAGACTGGAGTAGTTTGTGTTCAGTTTGCACTTCATACACAGAAAGACATGAATGAGGCTACTTCTCTTAATGAATTAATCTATGGATTGTACCCTCTTGTAAATATCATTTAACCCAGTATGAATTGTATACTAATTGAAGAGGAGATGGGTGCCGCCAAATGATGAATACAGCGCACTATCCAACGATTTACAGGATGGTATTGTTTAATTGAATGTATATGAACATAAATACTATACCGCCCATAAGAGATACACCCAGCCATCAATTGATCATCATCATCATCATGTCGTGTTGACTGCGCAGAGTTAACTGACTCTCTCTCTCTCTCTCTCTCTCATTATCCATCTTTATCACCCATCGCTCTGGGTAGGTCATCTAGGCTGCATCCTGTGTCCACATAAAACTAATGTATGTACTAATCGAACCCCCTGCACGAGCAGGATGTACTTATATTAAACTGAATTGTTTGAAATAGAACAGTTTTGACGTTTAACGGTTTGTAAAGAAAAAATATATTTATACTAAACTGAATTCTTTGAAATTTAATTCGGTGTTAAATGACCCGAAAAGGGTTGATACGCCGTAAAACAAAACCAACAACCCACCTACTACCACTCCGGGTCAGAGTGGACTTGGGAATAACAGCAATGAATGAGTACTCCGCATTCCCAAAACTCCAGGACTGGAGCCTCATCAGTTTAGTATTATACCAAGGACAGTAGGTCTATTTAATCCATTGATGGGATTCTCAGATGTACAAACACTCCTATGTTAAGATAAAGGGACAAAAAATACGCTAAATATATCCCCTGTCCAGGGGTAATTCCCCTCATGAAATCTTTCTGCCTCTCTGTTTCTCTGTCTCTGTCTGTCTGTTTGTCTCTCTCTCTCTCTCTCTCTCTAAATATATATAAAGCTGACCTTGACTGTTTTTTTCATAAATATCTTATTATTTTATAATTGCGATTACTTTTATTCTACTATTTTAAATCAAAGATATTGCTAACGTGTATATATTTATGGGTAATACTATCCATAATTGTTTTTGTGTTGGCGTAATTCAAATTTAGGTACGCCATTCATCATAACACACACACACACACACACACACACGCGCATGCGCGTATATATATATATATATATATAATCAAAGAGTGAGCGGGTTTTTTCAAAGGAGGGTCTAAAAATTTAATAAAAGTTCTCAATAGCGACAGGTAGAGCTAGATACAAAAACTAAAATTAGCGAGGTACACCGTACACACACACACACACACACACATATATATATAATGATGTGTATTAATTTGCTTTCATACTCATGGATAATTTATTCTTCCAGATCCTGAGCTTTTTTCCCCGTACCACTAATCAGTTCTGGCCATTTATTCTCAATCGTCAGCCATTTTAATCTACGTGTCCGATCTTAGGCAGCTTTAATCACTTTCTCGATTTTTTTTAACACGGCTTTGTGCAACTGCAAGATTCTTCATACTCACCAATCCCAGCACAGTGTGACATTTTCTTGTTCTGTAGACTGAAAATTCATCTCGGAAGGGGGAGAGAAGACGTGACTTAGTGGCTAATATGCTGGACTGCGGCATTGTTGTAAGCAAGTTCTAACTTCAGTCACGCTATTGCGTTCCCTTTTTTTTTTTTGACTAATACGCTTGGGAAAGATATGAACTTACCTATCCCTCTTGCTAGGGATTAAATAGTACCCATGTTGTTCGTTAACAAAGATGACCGTTGAGCCACCTCATGTAATTAACGCGTGATGACCCCTGGAGTCATTTGAGAGCTTGGCTTTCACTGGACAATATGACCCACAAAGGTTGATTTGCCATTAAATAAAGAAACTGAAACTGAAAATATATTACGAGGGAAAGATTTGTGAACGACAAGAACTTTTGAAGTAAAAAGACAAAGTCCTAAGGAGGTGCGAGAGTGAGTCAAAAGTTTTGCAATATTTTAGTATATGCTAGTTTACGGCTCTTATATCGAGTGACTAAAACAAATCAAACAGTGGTAGATAATCTCTGTGGTTGGTAGTATAGTGCTTGTTAAGGGGTTAACACGTTGTGCTTTGCTTCACTCTGTGTGTGATTTGAAAGCCGAAAAGGTGAACGTGTAACGTAGTCTATTCCAGAAACTTCTGCTTAACTGGCTCGAACTGTGTCATAACGCTGCGGAAGCAAGAAAAAATATTTGTTATGAGAAAAGGGAACTTACTGCTGATCACAGTAGAGTAAACAGACGGAGAAAGAAATCTTTTCAGATTGCAAGAACTTGGATGATCAGGTAAGGTCAGGGAGGAGTAAAACTGGGTTTCGAGACCGTGTTCCAAGAAAGATTGTTCGATTTGCAAGTTCATGGATGGTCAAGCAATGTTAGGGAAGAGTAAAACTGAGGATTTCTAGCCCGTGTTCCAAGAAAGATTTTTCGATTTGCAAGAACATGAATGATCAGGCAAGGTCAGAGAGTAAAAGTGTGGATTTCGAAGCCGTGCTCCAATCAATTGAGTCAAATCCAGCGAGTAAGCACAAGGTAAGTTCGGCATCTTGCTGTCTGGTGTGTTTTCTCACATTTACGCCCTTAGCAAAAGCATCCGAAGTGGCCCAGTCGGCTGGGGCTGTAGAATACATCGACTGCTTCTCTGCAGAGGGGTAAGATATCCCCCACCAACGAGTATCCTGGATATGACACTAAACAATCTGATGGTGAGGTTCCGGTAATACTGGAGCTTTTGGGAATGCGGAGTACCCCTTCATTGCCATCGCTCCAAGGTCCATTTTGTGGTAGGGTCCTATCCATATTTACCAACCCCCTCCGTTCGTGCAGGATATGACACAAGGTCAATGATTTTAAACGGAGTTTAACAGGTTTGAATTCAGAGTTTTCCTTCTCCTAGACTAGTTGCCTCATCAAGGCTGAAGAACCTAGTCTGCCCTCCTATTTACTCATAGCTGGAGGGAGAAAAATCGGATTCATACCTTTCCCAAGGGCATTAGTGCTATATGAAACGCAATCAGTGGTAGGGTCCTATCTATGGGTCAAATAGAACTTAACTGCGTACTTATGCCAGACTGAACTGCTTGAAATAGAACTGTTTTGACATTTAAACTACGTACTTATGCTAAACTTAATTGTTTGAAATGGAACTGTTTTCGTATGCTAAACTGAATAGTTTGAAATAGAACTGTTTTTGACTTTGAAACTGTACTTACGCTAAACTGAATTGCTTGAAATAGAACTGTTTATTTGCATAAAAATGAAATTTGGTATTAAATAAGCTACAAAGGTTGATATGCCATAAAACCCAAACAAACAGACAGACACATTTGCTGAAACTCGTGGGCACACACACACACACACACATATATATATATATATACATATATATGTGTATGTGTGTGTGTGTTTGTGTGTGTGTGTGTGTGTGTATCAGATCCACGCATTTAATTGATATCAGTTAAATGCAGTTCCAACCATGCAAACGGCGAGTGTATCGTTTGAGTCAATATCTGTACAGTATTACTTATATGGAATTGGGCAGCACTATATATATATATATATATATATATATATATATATATATAGTGTGTGCGTGTGTTTATGTGTGCACATTTGTGTTTATTAATAATACGAGAGCAAATATATATATATACATATGTGTATGTGTGTATGTGTGTATGTTTGTGTGTGAGAGAGAGAGAGAGAATTGTAAAAAGGAAGAGACTAATTCGGAGGGGAAAAAAAGAAAAGAAAGTCGAATTAGTCTGACGGAACAATTAAATACTATAAAAAATTGCTGGACATTGTGGTAAAGATTGAATTTTCGCCGTATAAGTCGACCTCTAGTTTTATAGAGATTTTTCAGGAATAAAAGGATCGACTTAAGCACCGCAGTACACGGAATTCTTTTTATTCATCTTCATGTGTTGTTGAATATATTTTTGATTGCTCTGAAGGTGTTATCACAATATTTATATTAAGAGTGTTTAAATTTCTCTTTACTGATCAACTGACTGATTTTAAGGGCATTTCAACTCCTCTAGGCTTATTTTATACCTAACGGTTAGGGAATTACGTTCTTGTAGATTCATATCTATATTTTTGTGTAGTTGTTTTTTAAGTAGTGCCCCGCATGTTTTTTGTTTTTTTTCATCTTACTTGGAGAAGCAAGGATAAACTCATAAGTGACGTTCATCTATGGACATCGACACATGAACGTTGCCAGTGTTGATTGACCTGCAAGAACTTATTTACATCAGGTGTGTTTGGACGCAGGATATAGTGTGGAACACCTGCCGGGAGCGATGGATGATAGAGATGGATGGTGAGAGAGAGAGAGAGAGGAGAGAGAGAGAGAGGGACAGAGAGAGAGAGAGAGAGAGAGATTCAGGGAAATCTGTGCTATCAGTACGACCAGATGATATTTCTAAAGAGTTTTTTTCTTTTTTACTCAGTCTAACGAATAATTTTTAAACAGACTTATTTGACCAATAGATGGGACTTTAAGAGATGCTTACCACCTCAGATCAGAGTGAGCATGGGAGTAATGGGTATGAAGGGTACTCAACTCATAATAGATCTTCAGAACTAAATCCTTACTATCAGATTAAGTTTGCAAATACCTAGGATATCTCTTTTGTGTGTGTAAAGGTCTTACCCTTCTGGAAGTGATACAGCTAATGTATTCTAAGTCCCACTGACGGAGCGTTTTAATGAAATTCTTGCATTAAATAACCCATTAGGAGTTTACATGTCGTTAAAAAAGATAAACCAAGCCAAGGCTTCATATTTTTTTAACGTAGACAGCAAGAAGAAAATATTCAAGACCAAAAAGAAAGTAAAGTGGGGAGGTTCTTCGTGGCGTAATAGTTATCGTATTGGACTGCGAGTTCGAACTGCAATCGTGCAATTACATTAACCGTCGGACTAGGAGGTGCCTGTGGTGTAATGGTTATCGTCATAGGAAATGGACACGGCGACACGAGTTCAAATCCTCGAAGAGACTGATTGCATTTCACATAGCACTAATACCCTGGGAAAAGGTATGAATCCAATTATTCTCCCTCCAGCTATGGGTAAATAGTAGGACAGACTGGGTTCTTCAGCCTTGGTGAGGCAAGTAGTGTAGGAGAAGGAAAACTCTGAATTGAAACCTGTTAAACTCCGCTTAAAAATTGACCTTGTGTCATATCCTGCCCGAGCGGAGGGGTTGGGTAAATAGGATTAACTGTCGGACTAATACTCGTGGTTATGATATGAACCCCCTAATTCCCCCTATATCGGTTAAATACTATCATTCCTGTTCATCTACACGGATGTCTTTGGCATTAAATAACTCACATTGGTTGATATGCCATTAAATAAAGAAACCAAACCAAAATGTTAATGTTTTTTAATGCCTTTTTCCGCTGACCAGAAAATAAAGGCTTTTCTATTGTATTTA
Organism: Sepioteuthis lessoniana; assembly: GCA_963585895.1. Classification (NCBI taxonomy): domain Eukaryota; kingdom Metazoa; phylum Mollusca; class Cephalopoda; order Myopsida; family Loliginidae; genus Sepioteuthis; species Sepioteuthis lessoniana. The sequence goes on along the minus strand of OY757929.1, from coordinate 53,417,366 downwards.
CATTTCTTGCGTGAGAAGTAGCCCCCGTGGGGAGAGGGTTATAAACGATAACCTCCTGATGAAGATTATTCACATGTAAGTTATTACAAAAACATAGTTCGGTATTACGAGTATAGAATTCCATCTATAGGGTGGTCTTTCAGCTAGTTGTATAACTTCTTCATCCTAAAGTCTCGCAGTTTGAGCTAACAGCCGTAAAATGCATCGTCTAAAAGCCTTATATATATATATATATATATATATGATTATAAAGACGAAGAAGCTTACATTCAGATCGTTTCTTCTATTGAATTAAATACTCGACATGTAACCTGCGTTTGTACAAATGTTAAAAATAACTTGGCTCTTACACAGGATATTTCTAACAATAGATTCTTCAAAAGAGATTTGTTTTATGGAAATCGAAGGGGTCATAGTGAGTTTATCAAAAAAGCGAAATGTCTGCCAATTCAGTTTCATTTTATCTTAATGTATATTTAATGTTTCCCTTTGTATCGCTATTGACGTCGATTACTTTGTGTTTATGTCCCGAGGATATTGAATATTTTACAAGCACATAAATTGGCCAAAGTATTATTAGATAACAGATTTGCAAAATATGTTACTTCAATGTAGTGCAGATATTTTAAAACGGTCGCAAACACCGTTGGGTCACCTCATGTAATTAACGCGTGATGACCCCCGGTGTCATTTGAGAGCTTGGCTTTCACTGGACGAGATATCCCCGTGGTAAGGAGACCCTAGAAAGTTTAGAAGTAGAATTTAAACTATCTTTACTTAGAGTCCCCAATTAGTTCCAATTATGTTCCACGGGTTCGCTGTAGTTACAAGGGGATGAAATGAAAGTGTCGCAAAAAAAAAAAAAAAAAAAAAAATACAGTAATATGTGCTCATAAAAGTGGTTTGATTTATTCTTCAAGAATAGGAAACAACGGGCGAAACAGACAGTGACATGTAAATAAATATAAAATTCACAATTTTCCAAACAACAAACAATTTAAGACAGCCTCTGAAGATGACCAGCGAAATGGTCGAAAGCTCTTGGGCTTATATAGTTTTTTTTTCTCTCCACCATCCCAACCCGGAAATACGAAGAATAGTAAGAAGACTTGAACGTCTTCACTTGAAGATAATAAAAAAGAGGCAGTCCGTGCTATTTAACAGAACTTGTCTAGATGACAATTTACTGCCTAAATATACAATATTTGGACATATATACATATATATACATACATATATATATATATATATATATATATATATATGTGTGTGTGTGTGTGTGTGTGTGCGTGAATTTTTTTGTTAGTCAAATAAGAGAAAAGTAAATATTTTTAATTAAATAGGTCTGCAAATTTATAAGTAAGTAAAAAAGTAAAGTTGGCGACCGTAGTCGAGGCGACCAGAAGGCTCCCTTTTCAATAGCTACTACACCGAAGTGTAGGGGAGGGCACTTCTCCTTTCCCTGGATTGCTCCACTTTACCCTTGATACGTACCTCATATTACTGAGTGTTAAGCAAGGTGGTATCAAGTACCTTTTCTAAAGTCTTTGGTATGACGCGACATGGGATTGAACCAAGGTCTCCTGGACCATTGGCGAGCACTAAACCCTAAAGTACCACATTGAAATTCATTTGCAGATATTGTGGGTAAAATAGGCTCCAGTCAATTGATAAAGCCATAGTGAAAACATCCCTTCAAAGAGAGGGTAACTCCAAAATCAAAACGACAGAAGGAAGCTCCATCATCTGCTGGTTTATATGAGAAGATACTCCGAATTAAGACCTGCAGATTGCATAGTTACCAGTTATTTTGCTGTGCTTGTCCCCGGGGTGTCGTACTGTAGACCTATAGAGTGGTATAAGTGTCGTACAAGTTTATTTCACCATAATCTAACGACCAACCTTATGTAAAGTAGTGGTAGTTCCTCCCCTATATATATATATATATATATATATGATTAAGATATGAAATTTAATCAGACAGATATGTTGTAAAAAAAGAGGAAAACAGAGAGAAAAATACATATGAATGGATGAGAAAATTAATAAATAAAGATTATTTAAGGTTCACCGACGCGTTTCGACCAATATGAATGAAAATGTCTAAGATATGAAATTACAAAAAATTTCAGGTAGAAAGTATTTTACGTCATCTTCAGGGTGGGACTAATGAATTTGAAATAATGGTTTGAACGACACAGAAAAATATTCGAAAATATTCCTAAGAGATGACGCCATGAAACGTAAACCTTTAAACTAATTAAGGAGAAACACAGCGTCTATATAAAATCGGTTTTTATTGGTAGAGAATGAAAGAAATAAAAAAGAAGAAGAGAGAAAGAAGTGGGGAAAAAGGAGGGAAAAAGAAATAACGTGAAGAAAAGGAGAAATATTGTGGACTGATGGAGTCAGTTGGATGGAGGATAGAAATATCTGTTTAATCATCGTTGTCAGTTTAAGCTGAAATCTTTCAACATTATCTCGGCTAGATAAGGTGAGATATATAAGAGGATAAGGTGGTAAGGTACCTTATGTATCTTGTATATTTTTCATACGTTGGATCATGTATTAGTCAGGATACATGAGTTGTAATTTTAGTGGTATACATATTTACCCAACCCCTCCGCTCGGACAGGATATGACACAAGGTCAATTTTTAAGTGGAGTTTAACAGGTTTCAATTCAGAGTTTTCCTTCTACTAGACTAGTTGCCGCCCCAAGGCTGAAGAACCTAGTCTGTCCTACTATTTACCCATAGCTGGAGAGAGAATGAATTGGATTCGTACCCTTCCCAATGGTATTAGTGCTATGTGAAATGCAATCAGTCTCGTCCAGTATTTGAACTCGTGTCACCGTGCCCATTTCCTACGATAATAAAGATTACACCGCCGACACCTCCTAATTTTAATGGTATATCAGGAATGGGCTGTCCACGAATGATATCGACAGCATAGATATCCTCATGTCTCTCATATAACCTAGCCATGGTCTAATCTCTGGGGACGAAGTAATACCATCCAGGTGAAATATCCATGAGTAGTGAGACTAACAAACAAACTCAGAATACACAAATACTTTTCGAAATAGTCTAAGGAAATAGTCCTAAAACAATACTTTTTACATTTAATGCAACAATATCGAGCCACATCCAGTTATTCCATACAGATAAACTTTGAGTGAATCCTCTTCAGCAAAAAATCCCTTGAACGAGGGGAATAAAAAGATCCCCAGATTAATTAATCAAATAATTAATTAAGTTGATCGAATTTCTTCGACGCATGATTTAAGAACACACCGAAATTGGACTTTAATCGGACGATAAACTGAATCTTAATATTCTAAGTAATACAGGGTGTATTAAAAGAGATGCAACCTATTAATATGATAATGATTTGTTACTGAGACAAGAAGCTAAAAAAAAGATTGCATGTCTAGGAAGCTGATATAATAACAACTAAAAAACATTTGCTTAATGTCCCGAGCTAAAAGAATGCATTTTTTACACGATGTGTTCTAAATGACCGCCATTGTGCTGATGACACACTGATATTCATCAAGTGAAGTTGTCAGTCACCTTGACGCACTCTTTTTTCGGAAACGGCTCATTGAACTTGTGGGTAGAGTGTTCGCCAATGCTCCGGGAGACCTGGGTTCAATCCCAGTTTGAGTCATACCAAAGACTTTAAAAATGTTACTTGATACCGCCTTTCTTAACATCAAGGGTAAACGTATCAAGGGTAAAGTTGAGCAATCCAGGGGAAGGAGTAGCGCCCTCTCCTACAACTTGGTGTAGTATCTATTGAAAAGGTAGCCGTCTGGTCACCCTCGACTACGGTCGCCAACTTTACTTTACTGGGGGTGCCCTTGTGGTGTAATGGTTAAAGCGATGGACTGCGGAATCGTAGTACGCGAGTTCGTACTCCAGTCGCGCTATTACGTTCACTTTCGGGAAAATACTCTTAGGAAAGGTATGAACCCCCTTATCCTCCCAGCTATGGGTTAAATAGTACCACTACTGTTCTTCAAGGAGAATGGCTTTGGCATTAAATAACCTACAAAGGTTGATATGCCCTTAAACAAAGAAACCAAACCTTTACTTTACTTACGAATCTTCTGATTGAGGGCCACTTTGATTGGTTTGGTTTGGTTTCTTTGTTTAGTCCATCGCTTTAACCATTACGCTACGAGGACACCCCCTGGCCACTTTGAGTTCAGCAATAGATTGTGGATTGTTCTTAAACACGATGTTCTTCAAGTACCTCCAGAGATAAATCTGGGATGTTCAGATCGGGTGAATACGGAAATCACTCGAGCTCGTGGTGCCTGCTGATCAGCCTATTAGGGAATCGATGGTCGAGACACTTCATCGTGATGTTGGCTGTATGTGGCGTTTCCCCATCCTGTTGGAACCATTGCACATATCGATTCACACAATGACGTGTTCCAAGTGCCCTCCAGAACTTGTTCAGCACAGTGACTGCCTCCTTGTCCACGTTTTCAAACTAAAACAGTTCGATTATTCCATGTTTTCAGATAGCCACCCAGACCTTGCATTTCACTGAGTGCATGGGCCTCTGAAGCAACTCGTCTGGGATTTCAGCGCCCCAGTACAAACAGTTATTGCTATTGACATGTCCACAGAGCCAGAAGAGTGCTTCGTTGCTCGACCCAACATCAAGGAAGACTGGATCCTCTTCCATCTTGATCTCGAACGACCGGCACATCATGTCAGCTGGTGTGAATTTATGCTTCATCTGGATTCTGTATGGGTACAGCAGAAGATCCTTCTTTTAGATTCTTTGTAATGATGTACATGAAGGACCATGTTTTTAGGAATATCTCCGGAGGGACTTTTTCGGACTCCTTCCGATAGAATTTCTCCCAGCGTCCACATTGTCAGAACATCTTGCAGTTAACTTTCTGCCAGATCTGGGATTTTCTGCCTTCATGTTGAGGTTGTTTATTGACCCTGTGGCTTGAAATTTCTGTACCCAACGATAAATTTGGCTTTTCTGGGGATAATTGTCAACGTTAAACTTCCTGCGAAATTTTGCTTGCACAGTTTTGAATGTTTTTGTCTCCAAATAAGTAGTGAGGCAAAATATTTTTCCTCTCTTGTCCAAGGCATTGTGATCGGGGATTAATAGTTGTTGTAGTATACAATTTTCAAATCTGAAACAAAAAAGAACACAACACTTTTATAAATAGAATTATTAGTAGTCACATGGGGCCCATTTATATTGAGACACCCTGAATTTTTAGACTGATTTTTCAAAAAGTAACTCTAGTCACCAATTGGACTTTTTGCTAATAGAGTAATATATTTTTTGTGAAAATGGCCTTATCAGATCAAAAACAACAATAGCGGGAAAAAGTTTTAAATTGAATTGGATGTTTTCAAAAATAATAGAAAGAAAAATAATTTAAGAGGGCATTTTTGGGAATTAGCAGATTTGTGTAGAGATATTTATTAATAGTGTATATTTTCTGTGCAAAATATTTTTTTAAACATTGACGTAAGAAGGTAATAAAAAGTCAACATCCCCAAGGTAGCACAACAAATAATAATAATAATAATACCTAATCACGACCAGACGAACAGACAGTCACCAAAAAAAATAAAAGAACCTACCGAATAGTGGACTTGGCCATTCCGACTGACCACAAGGTAAAACTGAAAGAAAACGAAAAGGAAGATAAGTATTTACTCCTTGCAAGAGAACTGAAAAAAACAACTATGGAACATGAAAGCGACGGTGATACCCATAGTAATTGGTGTGCTCTGTATAGTCACCAAAGGATTGATACAGTGACTTGGAGAACTTGGAAAGAAGAGGGCGAATTGAGACCATCCAAACTACAGGATTGTTGAGATCGGCCAGAATATAAAGAAGAGTCCTGGAGACTTGAGGAGACTTGCTGTCGCTCAGACTCCAGTGGAAAACCATCAGAACACTATGGTATGAAAAAATCTCAAAAGATTTTTAAAATAATTAAACAAGATGAAAAATAGCGAGAAAATGAAAATAGTCGCTTTCAATTTGACACAAGAAATGAAAATATATGCAGAACTTGTAACCCTTGACACAAACCACAGCGACTCGGAAATGAACAGCTTCTGGAAAACGGACAGATTGTGTTTAAGGCCGTATATAATCTTCATTCAATAACTTTTCAACAAGATTATTCACGATTCACCTATTTTGCTGCAATGACAGATTTTCTCATTATTGTTGTCTTCACTTTTGTTGTTTTTGTGTTTTTTAATCAGTCAAGTTCGATCAGTTTGTCCCATAGATTTTGCATTGTTCACTTCTTTCAGATATCGTCTGGTTTATGCATATATTGTTTGGTTTAATTTAGTTTGGTTTCTGTGGGAAATGGCATATCAACCTTCGGGGGTTATTTAATGCCAAAGCTATCCTTGTGGAAGAACAGTAGTGGCACTATTCAACCCATTGCTGGTAGCATAGGGGGTTCATACCTTTCTCTCGGGTATTGATACAAAAGTGAATACTATAGCATGACTGGAGGTCGAATTCGTTCTCAACGATATCGCAGTCCAGCACGTTAGTCACTACGCTACGGGCTCTCCCTCTGGGTTATTTAGAAGACTATTTTAATTTCACGTAAAAGCAAGGAAAAAGAGACACAAGAGAAAATATAGGAGGAAAAAGAGAAGATGCAAAAAAAGAGAAATGAATGAATGAATGAATGAAAGGTAGAAAAGAGAAAAAGACAGAGAGAAAAAAAAGAAACAAATAAATGGAAGAAAAGCGAAAATAGAAATTACAGAAAAAGGGGAGAAATGAGAATGTAGAAGAGTTAAAGAAAGAAGCGAAAGAAAGAAAATTGAACAATGAAAATAAATACCCTCACTAAAAGACAGAAAAGAACAAAATTTTAAAGAAAAAACGGAGAAAAGAAAGAATGAAAGAAAATATCATGGAAAAGTTAGGAGAAAATTATAGAATAATAAAGAAAGGAAATTAAATAGATAGATAGATAGATAGATAGATAGATAGATAGATAGATAGATAGGGGAAGAAAGAAAAGCGCAAAAAGAAGTAAAGAAGAAAAAAGGACGGAGCCTTGCACGAATAAATAAAAAATAGAAAATAAAGATGACAAAAAAGAAAATTAAGAAACTGTTTAAGGAAAATAAAGAGAGAAAAGAAAAGAGGTAAAATAAAAAGATAAAAATGATGAATGATAACGAAAAAGAAAGAAAAACGAAAAAGAAAGACAGAAAAAGAAGAAGGAAAATAAATATGCAAAAGAAAAAAAGGTAAAAATGAAGTAAGAAGTTTAAGATGGAAAACGGAAAATGAAATGAAAATGAAAAATTAAAAAAAAAGAAAATAAGAAAAAAACAAACAAAAGTAGAAAGAATAATAAAGAAAGAAAATGAAGGAATGATATAAAGAAAGAAAATAAAGGAAAATAAATAAAGAAAGAGAAAAAATGAAGACAGAAAAAGAAAAAAACAGAAAAGAAAGAAAAAGAAAAATGAAAACAGGAAAAGAAAAAAAAAACAGAAAAGAAAGAAAAAGAAAAAGAAAAAACAGAAAGGAAAATGAAAACCGGAAAAGAAAAAAAAAACAGAAAAGAAAGAAAAAGAAAAAGAAAAAATGAAGACAGAAAAAGAAAAAAGCAGAAAAGAAAAAACAGAAAAGAAAAGAAAAAGAAAAATGAAAACAGAAAAAAAGAAGAAAAAACTGAAAAGAAAGAAAAAGAAAAAGAAAAGGAAAAATATAAAGACAGAAAAAAAAATATAGAAAAGGAAGAAAAAGAAAATGAAAACAGGGAAAAAAAAGAAAAATCAGAAAAAACAGAAAAAGAAAAATGAAAACAGGAAAAGAAAAAGAAAAAAAACAGAAAAGAAAGAAAAAGAAAAAGAAAAATGAAGATAGAAAAAGAAAAGAAAAAATTGACAATAAAATAATGAATGAAATCTAAAGAAAGAAAATAAGTAAAGAGCATCAAAAAAGAAAGAAAATAAAGATAAATAAAGAAAAGAATTAACGAAGAACAAATATAGAAAATAAATGGCATGGAAGCCAAAAGAAAACAAATTATTTAATCGTAAATAAAAGTAATACTAATAAAAAACAAAGGAATGATAAAAGACAGAGCTGTAAATAAATTCATAGAAATCTGAGAAATAAAGGAAATGAATTAAAAATGATCACCGTTGTCGCCCGGTGACTGTTCGTACGTGATGGTCGCTGATTCCTGCAATGCACTCCTCCAAGTCGACCCATTATCGTTCGTGTTCATTTTGATGCAGCGGACATTCTAATCAAGTTTTAAAAGCAAAAAAATCACTTGTCAGCAGAGAACGAAGTGGGCGGAGTGCGCATGCGTAGGTGGAGTTGGTCGATTGGCGTTCCAAACTATTGGATTCAAAACTGGCAAAGTGAGAAGAGAAGTGAATATCAGTGAAGATGCAGGCATGAAAAACTGGGCGGGGTTGGGGGTTACCGTTGCGTAGTGGCTAATGTTCTGGCAGGAGACATTTGTAGTAAGCGAGTTCGAACTCCAGTCACGATATTACGTTCACTTTTCGACTATTATCCTTTGGTTTTGTTTGGTTACTTTGTTTAATGGTATATCAACACTAGTGGGTTATCTTATGCCAAAGCCATCATAAAAAACAAGAAAGAAAGAAAGAAAGAAAGAAGAAAAAATGAATGAGAGAAAATAAGAAAGGAGGGAGGAAAGGAAAAAAAAAGAATGGAAGAAAATAAGTAAGGGGGAGAAAGAAAAAGCAAAAAAAGATAAAAGAAAACAAGAAAGAAAGAAAAAAGAAACAAAGAAAAAATAAAAAGGAAGGAGGAAAAGAAGAAAAAACTTCTTACAAACGAGCCACAATTCATTTGTTTATTCACAGTTGAATAGTTTCAAATATTGCTAACACTAATCGGTCTATTTGCTCACAGTTAAAAAGTTTCAAATACTGCTAAAACTAATCGGTCTATTTGCAAACAGTTAAATGACTTTAAGTAAAATAAATGATTAAATAGTTCTATTTGATCTATAGATGGGACCCTAACAGATACTACCACTCTGGGTCAGAGTGAACCTGGGAGTAATGGCTATGAAGGGGGAGTCTAAATTTCTGAAAGCTCCTGGACTAGAGCTTCAACATCAGATGGTTTTGTGTCATACCCAGGGGACATGTTAAGGGTTTGTCTTCCTCCTCTGCAGAGATGCAGTCGGCGCCGACTAAGCTAAGTTTAGATAGCATTGGGCTAGTGGGTAGAGTGTTCGCCAATGGTCCAGGAGACCTGGGTTCAATCCCAGGTTGAATCATACCAAAGACTCAAAAACATGGTACTTGATACCGCTTTGTTTAACACTCAGCATTATAAGGTACGTATCAAGGGTAAAGTGGAGCAATCCAGGGGAAGGAGTAGCGCCCTCCCCAACATCTCGGTGTAGTAGCTATTGAAAAGAGAGCCTTCTGGTTGCCCTCGACTACGGTTGCCAACTTACTAACTATATATATATATATATGGATATATGTATATATATTTATATATATATTTAAATAGACACACTCACATACATGCATACACACACACAGATATATATATATATATATATATATATATATATATATATATATATATATATATATATATATTAGCAGTGATTGATTGATCCAAACAGTCCAAACTATATTGATATTTGGATTGTGATAGGCACGATATGATTCAATATTCATTGAATATAAATATGAGCCGCCTACACTTCTATATTTATCTTTCATACCAACTGACTAAGTTCACTTTTGTTACATTCATAATGAATTGGATTACTAATTATCTCCAATGCGCCACTTTGTCTTGAAGAATTTAATTCGCTTTTCTCTTCAATAAAATTTTAGAATTTAAAGAGACATTCGATCATTTCTTCTGATATCTGGGCCCCACAATTCCTCTTGAGAGTTTATCTGATTTTTCAAGATTATCTTCTCTTTCGTTTGCTTTTATGTCTGATTTTAAATAGTTCCCTTGGAGGTATCTGATATGCTAATGTTGTTTGGATTAAAACATTATTAAAACGCGAGCACACACACACACACACACACACACACACACACACACACACACACACACACACACACAAATAAATATAAACAGACACGCAGATTTTATTACTTTATTTCATTACGATAGCGACTGATCAGAGACTTCAATGTTTAAAATCTTTATTAGCAAAACATTCGGCTCCCAAAGTCATTAAATACTAATGATTACAAATAGCAATGATGTCTTAAAATATGCTCACTCAGCCCAAATATCCTTAAGGAAGGCATGAACCCACTTTTTTTAAAGTTATGGGCGGACATCACGATAACTAGAGGCTTTTAATCTTATATTGTCTGCAAGGCTTAGAATACGCTGACTGTATCACGTGCAGGGGCTAAAGTTGTAAATTTGGCAACCGTAGTCGAGAGTGACCCGAAGGCTCCCTTTTCGATAGCTACTACGCCAAGGTGTACTCCTTCCCCTGGATTGCTCCACTTCACCCTTGATCCGTAGCTTATAATGCTGAGTATTAAGCAAGGAGGCATCAAGAACCATTTTTGGGGATTGAACCCAGGTCTCCCAGGCCATTGGGGAACACTGAGGGGTAAGACCCCTAAAAAGAAGTATCCAGTATCTGAAGGTGAAGCTCCAGTTCTGAAGATATGGGAAAGGGAAGAGTTACCATTCATTGCCATTACTCTCAGGCCTACGCTAACTCAGAGTTGTAGTACCTGTTAGGGTCCCATGTACCTGAGCGAGTCCCCGTGGAGTAATGGTTAAAGTGCTAGACTGCGACCTTGAAGTAAACAAGTTCGAACACCAGTCGCGCAATTACGCTTATTTTCAGACAAGTACCCTTGGGAAATTATTATTACTTCAACAACGGTTTAAATATTATCCCCGCTGTTCTTCTACAAGGATGGCTTTGGAATTAGATAACCCATGAAGGTTGATATGCCAATAAACCAAACCAAAACAGTTCTGTTTAAAATTTTTGCTCTTAAATAGGAATACTTGATACCATATAGATGAAAATGATTTTTATTCAGAATAATTTCTTGAAGCTACAATTGTTTTCTAAGGATCATTATTAGTGTTGTATAGTGGCTCGTACCACGTGACTTCCGGTATCACGGAGGTAAAAAAAGACATCGTGTTTCTTGAGCACGAAGGTGCTGCAAGATCTCGGTCAGTAGTAAGACCAATTTTGGACGTAACAACCACATTGCAAGACTGTACCAATTCAGTTGAAAAATAATTAACTATTTATTTCACCGTGTATCTCTTCCTTACTACAATACAACAATTAGTAACTTTATCTCATACAACTAACTGCTGGCAAATTATTGGTGTCAGATAAGAATACTTGATACCATACATTGGGGAGGGTAGACAAATGATTATTATTGAAAAGAAACCGTTACTTGAAATGATATAGGTGTATATAAATTATCAACATAAGATATAAACATTTGAAACCCTACAACTATACGCGAATTATTTGTATTTGATAGGAAATCTTGAAAACATATAATTGTGAGCACATATATAATTGTGTATAATTCATAATTTGTAGATCGGATACTTGAAACCATATAAAAAAATGCAAATTATTTGTATTTGAAAGGAATACTTGAAACCATATAACTGTGTCCAATATGGTGATTATTGTTAAATAGAAATAGGTACTCGAAATCATATAATTCTGTATTATAATTAGTATTAAATAGGAACACATTATACAATACAACTGAGTGCAAGTTATTTGAATTATATAGGAATATTTGAAACCATATAAATATGTACAAATAGGTAATTATTTTTAAATAAAAATTGGTACTTTGGCAAAGGCAAGAAGCAGAAGATACAAAAACAAAAGATACAAGAATAAAACCTGTTCTTATATTAAACTGAATTTTTTTTTAAAAAGAACTTTTTTGACATTTAACTATGTAAGCAAAAACTGTACTTATGCTAAACTGAATTGGTTGAAATAGAACTGTTTTTGACATTAAAACTGTGTAGTTATGCTAAACTGAATTGTTTGAAATAGAAGATACCCAGCACGAACGATTACGGACGCATAATATGCTGATGATGTAGCGCTTTTGGCGAATACACCCGCCCAGGCCAAATCCCTGCAGCATAATCTGGAACTGGTAGCAAGTGAAATAGGCCTCTGTGTCAACGCAAACAAAACAGAGTTCACGTGATTTAATCAAAGAGGCGACATTTCCACACTAAATGGAAGATCTCTGAAACTTGTGGACAAGTTCACCTATCTTGGAAGCAATGACTCATCTACCGAAAATGATATCAACACGCAACTAGCGAAAGCTTGATGCTATCGATAGACTATCGGTCATATGGAAGTCAGACCTTTCAGATTAGATAAAGCGCATTTTTTCCAAACAGTGGTCGTATTAATACTGCTGTTTGGATACACCACATACACGCTGACGAAGTGTATGGAGAGAAAGCTTGATGGCAATTGCACTAGAGTGCTGCAATCTGTATTGAAGAAGTCCTCGAAGCTGCATCCCACAAAGCACCGACTGTACGGACACCTACCACCCATCTCCTAAACCATCTAATTCAGACGAGCAGGACATGCAGGACACTGCTGGAGAAGTAAGAGCGAGCTCATAAGTGATGTACTCTTGTGGATCCCCTCACATGGACGAGCAAGGGTAGGGCGATCACCTAGAACCTATCTAAAACAGCTCAGTACTGATACAGCTCTGTACTGATGTAGTATGGAAGACCTACCGAGAACGTTAGACGATAGAGACGAGTGGTGTGGGAGGGTCACGGAAATCCGAGCTAGCGGCACGCCATGATGATGATGATGATGAATTGTGTGTAAGTTATTATTAGTATTAAGTAAGAACACATTACATCAGTCAACTGTGAATAAATTGTTTATATGAAATATGAATAATTGAAACCATATAACTGTGTGCAAACAAACAATCATAGATAAATAAGCCCAATTGTAAAAAAAAATACAATTGTAGTATAGCTGAAATACAAATACAAGCGGAAACATAATCAAACATAATTTACGAACTTCAATGAACGAACGAACACACTTCTTTATAAAAATATATCCCTCACACTTTATTCTCGAAAGGGTTGATGTTTCTGTGATGTATGAGAGATGGGTGGAGAGACATATACTCAGAGAGAGGACTTCTTCCCATATCTTCTTCCAGGAGCCAGGGGGTGCCAACGCTTGCACCCCCTTGCAAGCTCGCCAGAGACACCTCTGATCAGCTGCGTGTCCCTCGCTCGACAGCGATTCTCTGCACTCTGTCTAAATCTGACCGCGTGGTTCTCACCAAGTGGTCTCCTTCCGGTTACTCACCTGTTGTACCCGAGTGCTCTGATCGTGCTGTCCTGTTTACTAATCAAAATGTGACATCTTGTCAAAACACACGAGGTCACTAGGAACGAACCGAAAATCCATGGCATATTTTATATAACACAAAGAACTTTTAATTACCAACCGCTCAGCAAAATTTGGATGAGACACAAGGTCAATTTTAAAGTAGAATTTAACATGTTTCATTTGAGAGTTTTTCTTCTCCAAGACCGGTTACCATAGCAATGTTAAATAACGCAGTCTGCTTTACTATTTACCCATTGTTGTAAGGAAAACAGTTGGATTTATTGTTGTATAGCCATGACCAACCATGACTAACAATACAAACACATATACATCTGAAGATGCATGCAGAATCATAACGACGACACAATAAAGATGAGCGACACAGTTTTCTAGAAAAATACATCTCTCACTTTATTTGAAAGGGTTGTGTGTGAGAGGGAGTTGGAGACCGAACAGAACTGTAAGACATTGACCACCACTCTTATGGCCATCAGCGTTTCTTTCCCGTTCTCCTGGGCTGTTCAACCGGAGGCCTGGGGCCCAGCCTCTCTGGGTGCTGGTTTTCTCTACTGCATCTTATCTCCAACTCGTCTGATCCCCAAACTCATTGAATTTCCTGAGCACTGAGTTATATAATAGTTCAACGTCCACTTAATCTCTTCCCATAACTGGTCATCGGAATGTGCACTTCAGCCGTCTTTGGAATGGTATGTTTGATCATAATCGAGCGGAAATAACTGTCATGCAGTTCACAGGTCACTCTCTTCAGGTGCATCAGTTTGTGACTGTAACGTAGGGTTTTAACCCTGTCCCATATTGTCAGCCAAGCTCGCGCACGCCAACGGAATATAGAACTTCCGCCGTCTTTGGAATGGCATGTTTGGCCAGGTCGGAGGTCAATATACAACATTATATTTTTCCCAGGTGTATTTGGGCGGCGAAAAATTCGAACCAACTCATTCAGGATTTGAACTCTGGTCCAACTACTCCATTTCCAACGACGATAGCCATTACGTCACTTGCGCCAGCTTTGGAAATAGCCCTCCCCCCGATATTACAAAATAATGCAAACATCTAGAATCTTCGTATCATGATTTTGAAATTCCTATAAAACCATCAAACGTTTGTTATTTTTATGTTTTTTGATTTATTATTAATTTTTCTTGTCTTATTTTACTAAAATTGATTTTTTTACATACATCCAGAAGAAATGAATGAAAATTCAGTAAAATAGCTGATCTGTCAGGTTAAATTGTTGATGCTTACAAAAACTGCTGAATTATTTGGCGTAGCTAGGAGTACAGTCTCGAAAGTGATGACAGCATTTGAAAAAGAAGTAAAAATCTCCTCTCAGAAACAAAACTCTGGAAGAAAGCGAAAGTTGTCCGATAGGGATCGTCGGATTCTTATGTGGATTATTCGAAAGGATCATAAGAATACAGCTCCGAAAATTACAGCAGAGCTTAATGGCCAACTCGAGAATCAAGTTTCCTCAAAAACTGTAAGAAAGGAACAGCACAAAGCCGGATTTCACGGGAGGGCTGCAATCAAAAAACTATACGAAAATAAATTTGTTTGGAATTTCCAGGAGTTTCTATTATTTTGCCCAACCCTTTTAGTATTTGTTATTAGCAAAAATTTACAAATGAAGAATCCCCGGAGTGGCTAAAATGCTAGTCTGCGATTTCGAACTCTAGTCACGTTACTATATTCACTTACGGACTAATTCCCTTGGGAATATTTCTTATCCCCGAATCTATGTGTTAAATAGTATCACAACTGTTCCTCTACAATTATGGCTTTGTCATTAATTAAGTCACACAAGTTGACATACCATTAAACAAAGAAACCAAACCAAACCATTGAGGCACAGTTGGCCGGAACTGCAGAATACACCGACTGCATCTCTGTAGAGTGGTGAGATTCCATCAACGAATGTCCGAAATATGACACTAAGCAAATTTGATGGTGAGGCATCAGTAATATTGGAGCTTTGGGAATGCAGATTACCCCTTCATTGCCATCGATCTTCGGTCCACTTTGATCCAGAGTGGTAACACCTGATAGGGCCCTATCTATGGGTCAAAAAGAAGTAAACTGTGAAGTAAACTGAATTAGCTGAAATTAACTGTTTTTATATTTAACTGTGTGTATAAATTGGGTACTCATGCTAAACTGAATTGATGAAAATAAAACTGTTTTGATATTTAACCGAGAGCAAACAAATATTTATACTTATACTAAACTGAATTGTTTGAAATAGAACTTTTTTTAAATTTAAC
The DNA here is from genome assembly GCA_963585895.1 of Sepioteuthis lessoniana. Taxonomy (NCBI): domain Eukaryota; kingdom Metazoa; phylum Mollusca; class Cephalopoda; order Myopsida; family Loliginidae; genus Sepioteuthis; species Sepioteuthis lessoniana. The sequence continues at coordinate 53,401,656 of OY757929.1, read as the reverse complement.
TGCGTATAAACAAGAACTGTACTGATGCTAAACTGAACTGGTTGAAATAGAACTGTTTTTGACATTTAAACTGTATACTTATGCTAAACTGAATTGTTTGAAATAGAACTATTTATTTGAATAAAAAATATATTTGATATTAAATAATCTGCAATGGTTGATATGCCATAAAACTAAACCAAACCAAACCAAACCATTGACAAATGTATCATATTTCGGCATTAAATAACCCATAAAGACTATGCTGTTACACAAATAAATAAAATGAACTAAAGAGTTCCCTATTAAGTCGATAAGGTTCATTTATTTCTTATACTTAAATAAAGCAATTCACAGCCTTCTCCTTGGTATATCAAAATTACTAGCATCATTAATCGTGTACTTTTTGACCATTAAATAAATCTCATAAATTGTTTATTGGTCTGGTTAGTCCAACATAACTAAAAACACTGAATATGAAACTAAGGTTGACCACAATATATATTGTTTACGAATAAATAAATAAATAAATAAAATAGAAAAAAAAAGAATCAAAATAAATAAATAGATAAATAAAAACTGCCAATACCGTAAATGTTTGTGGAGTTGCGTGCAAGTTCTACCTTGCATAATAAATTTTTTATTATTGATAAGCACTTGACCGGTTAGATACATTCAGATAATAAACTGCTATAAGTACTGACTGACTCATCGTCACTTTTTGTGTGTGAAGCAACCCACCCCCCAAATAACTTTTAGAGAAAGAAATTTTTTTCCTGTTTTCGTCGAGTTCTGTTGAAAAAAAAATTAACGCTAAATTTCTGCCTATATAATTACGGGATGGGACAAATAATTAAAAATAAATGATGTGTCAAGAAAACTAAAAAGAATCAGTATATCATATTTTATATCTTATCAACCGTTACTGATGGAAATCATACGAGGGTGTCAAGTGCTGCTTTGAACAAATCCTGAAAGTAGTACTCAACTAAATTGCAGCTTGTATTTACCCAACCCCTCCAAAACGAGTATAAGAATCCAAATAGTGGAACTGTATAGGTGTACTGACACGACTACGGTTGGGAAGAGAGAGAGAAAGAGAGAGAGAGCATAAAGCCAGAAGTATGGTTTGTTATCATATTTACCAACCCCTCCTCTCGGGCAGGATATGACACAAGGTCAATTTTTAAGCGGAGGTTAACAGGTTTGAATTCAGAATATTCCTTCTCCTAGACTAGTTGCCACACCAAGGCTGAAGAACCCAGTTTGCCCTACTATTTACCCATAGCTGGAGGGAGAATAATTGGATTCATACTTTTCCCAAGGGTATTAGTGCTAAGTGAAATGCAATCAGTCTCGTCAAGGATTTGAACTCGTGGCGCCGTGTCCATTTCCTACGACGATAACCCTTACACCACGTATGGTTTGTTATTGTTTTATGGCATATCAACCCTTGTGGAGTATTCAATGCCAAATTGTTATATAGCTCTTCTCAAGAATTGAACACTCCAGGCAGCCAATAACGTATGGTTCTGGGGTAACATGTCCGATTGACGTAAAGTCAGCTGGGTTTCGGTCTCAGCTAGAAGCAACTCGTAGGCTTTGTCACCCTGACGAGTTGTGATACAACGAAAGTGTCTGTCTGTGGATGACAGTATATTTGATTTGTAAGCGAATAGCTTGTAGGTAACAATTTTTAAATGACTTAAAGCTTATTTTGTTTTCATACAGTTTAAATGGTTTCAAGTATTGCTATTTAACGTTATTAATTCTAGTCATCAAATATTGTTATCTAATACCTAGTAAGAATCAAACGCAAAAACAAGAAGTATCACAAGAGACTTAGAATGAACTTGAAATTCAATGACGAAGTTTTTTAATGTTCGTAAAGATAAAAGAAAATTGTTTTATATTTATATAAAGATACATTATTATATGGCATACCTTAAGATGCACCCGACAATCCTTATCTCATCTCAATACTCAAGGTTTACCATTTTTGCCTTTTATTTTCCCGTATGAGCTATGCGTGTCCACACACAGGAGGATTTAACTATTTGTGTAACTCGTAAAATAATTAAAACCTTTTTCGAAGCAAATTCATTCAGACGCTTTGATGATCTGCATGTCCGATGTGTGTGTGAGCGCTCAGACCGACAGGCACCTTTTTCTGCGCGGAGTAATTAACGTCCAGCCGAGGCAGACGACTCCACCCAAAGTAAATGGCGGAGGAAGACAAAGTTCAGCTTACAGCTTTTAGGAAGCTGAGCTTACGTTTTTTTACATTTCTCCATGCCTTTAAAACAAAATGGGACCAAAAACCGTAGTAAAAAAAAAAAAAGTGAAACCAAATAGAAATAAAAAAGAAGCAAACAAAAAAGAAACAAGAAACAAATAAACAAACAGCAAAATAAAAACAAACCACACACACACACACACAAACAAACAAACAAAAGAAAACACCTGCGCCAAACAGGAAGAGAAATAGAATCGTATCTCATGACTAACCATATTTGTTCCATCATTGTAATGGACATTTTAAAGTTTGTCCCCTTGAGGCAATATCTCTTTTTATATTCCCATATACACAGTAACACACACACACACACACACACACACACACACACACACATATATATATATATATATATATAGTATCATGCATAGTTGGTTGGTTGGTTGGTGTTTTGTTCTGGGCCGTATCAAACCCTTTCGGGTCATTTAACGCCGAATTAAATCTTAAATAATTCAGTTTAATATAAGTATAGTTTTTGTTTACAAACGGTTAAATGTCAAAACAGTTCCTCTTCAAAAAGTTCAGTTTAGCATAAGTACACAGTTTCAATGTCAAAAATACTTCTTTTTCAAACAATTCAGTTTCGCAATAGTACACAGTTTAGTTCTATTTTATCAATTGATGGGACCCTATCAGGCGCTACCACTCCGGCCAGATTGGACCTGGGAGCGATACCAATGTAGGGGTACTCTGCATTCCCCAAAGCTTCTGCATACTAGAACCCCACCATTAGATTGTTTAGTGTCATATCTGGGACACTCATAGGTCTTACCCCTTTGCAGAGAAGCAGTCGATGTATTCTACAGCCCCAACAAACTGGGCAAATCACTCATGTGATTTCAGTGTAACTGAAACAATTTTTTTCAATAAAATGTTAATTTTCTTTTAAACCAAAGAAAATAATTTTTTTATTATTTTTAGTGGAAAATTATAGAATCTAAACGGATACTATTATGCATTATGTATGACCAAACTCTGCAGAATTAAAACTCCTTAACCATAAATATGACTATAGCTTAGTAAAAGATGAATAAACCCCTAACATATGTTTACAGATAACATTTTTGGTTTCATAGGTTTTGTTTGTTTTCATGGTATGTCAAAAATTGTTGGTTATTTAATGCCAAATCCAGTTTTTATATGAATACTAAATATATGATCTGTAAACATATTTTGTAGATACACACAGTTCTATTTCTAACAATTCAATTAAACCTCAGTTATTTGCTTACACACAGTTAAATGATTAATGGGCAACACTGCTTATATTTATGGAAATATTTTAGAAAATCGGGAAATATTTTTATATACCGTTAATTGCAGCGTACCAATCCAACTTGAATATTAGTCGACTTCAAGATTTTTAGCACAAAATTCTAGGTAAGACCTATATATGCTGTATAGGTCGATTTCCAAAGCATACAGTAGGCTACTAGTAGCCAAAACGTACCAAGTAAGGTTGGTTTGGTTTTGTTTTGTTAGGTTTGGTTTTGTTTTGTTAGGTTTGGTTTGGTTTTATGGCATATTAACTATTGTAGGTTATTCAATGCCAAATCCATTTTTATGCATATAAACTGTTATTTCAAACAATTCAGTTTAGCATAAGTACACAATTTAAATGTCAAAAACAGCGCTATTTCAAACAATTCAGTTTAGTATATGTCCAGTTTTTTGTTTACGCACATTTAAATGTCAAAACAGTTCTTTTTCAAAAAATTCACTTTAGCATTGCAATAAAAGTATTCTCCGCATTCCCATAGCTCCTGCAATACTCGAACCTCACTATGAGATTGTTTAGTGTCATTTCCTGGACACTCGTTAGAGCGTGGATACCCTTATGCAGAGAAGCAGTCGGTGTATTCTACAGCCCCAACCGAATGGGTAAGTACAAACTAGACCTAAATGAGGATAGGTTATGATAACCTGTTGTAAAAACATATGATTATCTTATTGGAGATTAACTCGATAAACGTGTATGATTAAAGGCTGTAATTTTCAAAGAAATTGTTATTTACGTAATTTAGAATAAACATGATTTGAAAAAAAAATGAATCAAATTTTGGTATTAAAAGAAACATGGGCAGGTGTAGTGGTTGACTTGCTGGACTGCAACATCGTAATTAACAGGTTCGAACTCCAGTTACGCAGTTACATTCACTTTCAGACAAATACCCTTGGCAACGGTATGAACTTTCTTATATCTCCATGTATAGATTAAATATTACCACAAATGTTCCTTTATACGGATGGCTTTAGCTTTAAATAACCCATGAAGGTTAGTTTGCCAATAAACCAAACAAAACCAAATCTTCTTTTAATGAGGTGTTTGTTATTATTTTAAAGAAGTAGAATACAGTAGAATACATCGACTGCACCTCTTCAGAGGGGTAAGACCCCCACCCAATGAGTGTCCTGTATATAACACTGCACAATCTGATGGTGAGGTCCCAGTGATGCAGGGGCTTTGGGGAATGCGGAGCACTCCTTCATTGCCATTGCTTCTAGTTCCACTCTGGCCCGGCGTGGTAGCACCTGATAGGGCTCTATGTATGGGTTAAATAAAACTATCGGCATACTTATGCTAAACTGAATCGTTTGACTAAACTGAATAGCTTGAAATAGAAATATTTTTCATAATTAAACCGTACTTACATTTAAACTGCGTGCTTAAGCTAAACTGAATTGTTTGAAATGGTACTGTTTTTGACATTGAAAATGTACTTACACTAAACTGAATTGTTTAATATAGAATTGTTTTGACATTACGCAGTTGCATTCACTTTCAGACAAATGCCCTTGGCAACGCTATGAACTCTCTTATCTCTCCATGTATAGATTGAATATTTCCACAAATGTTCTTTTATACGAATGGCTATAGCTTTAAATAACTCATGAATGTTAGTTTGCCAATAAACCAAACAAAACCAAATCTTCTTTTAACGAAGTGTTTGTTAAATAAAATATGTACTTATACTAAACTGAATTTGCTGAATTAGAACTGCTTGACTAAACTGAATAGCTTGAAATAGAAATTTTTTCACAATTAAACTGTACTTACATTTAAACAAGCGTTCTTATGCTAAACTGAATTGTTTGAAATAGAACAATTTTCATAAAAATGGATTTGGCATTAAATAACTAACAAAGGTTGATATGCCATAAAACCTAAACAACCAGCAACCAAACAAAAAAACAAAATGACTTGATTAAATATAATTGGAGTTTAATCAAGATGGTTATTGTCAAAGTATTAAATACATCGCTTGGTGTCCGTGGATAAATTATTCCCTAATGGATGGAGTTTGAACTGATTCTCGAAGGAAGATTTCTTTATGAGTAACTCGGGAAATGCAATGATTCGAAGTGAATCAAATGGTAACCCATACAAAATCGAAGAGGATATAAGAACAGTTGTAGCTCACTCGACTACACTGATTACATGTCTGTTGAGGGCTAAGCTGCCCACTCAACGAGTTTTTTTTTTTTATATGACACTTAAAATTCTGATGATGAGGATCCAGTAATGCTTGAACTTTGGGGAATGTTGAGTATCCCCTAGTTGTCGTTGCCCCCTGGTTCACTTAACCCCGGAGTGGTAGCACCTGATAGGGTCGTATCTATGGGTGAAATAGTACTGTTTGACATTTTAACTGTGTGCAAACAAATGACATGCTAAATTGAAGTGTTTGAAATAGAACTGTTTGATCATTTAACTGTGTGCAAACAAATGACATGCTAAATTGAAGTGTTTGAAATAGAACTGTTTGATCATTTAACTGTGTCTAAACAAATGACTGATGTTTAATTGAATTGTTAGTAATACATAATAATACTTCGAATCATTTAACTGTATACAAACAAATGAGTGATGTTGAATAGAATGATTAAAATTAAATTGCAATATTGTAACCACTTCACTGAATGAAAAAAATGATTAATATTGAACAGAATTATAAATGTTAACGAAGGCATGGACAGCTATCGATAGGCTATCGATCATATGGAAATCAGACCTGACCGATAAAATGAAACGCAGTTTCTTCCAGGCAGTGGTCGTATCGATACTCCTGTATGGATGCACTACTTGGACGCTAACTAAACGGCTGGAGAAGAAGCTGGACGGCAATTACACAAGAATGTTGCGAGCAATATTGAATAAGTCCTGGCGGCAACACCTCACAAGGCACTAACTATACGGCCACCAGCCTCCCATCACGAAAACTATCCAAGCTAGACGAACCAGACATGCAGGTCACAGCCGGAGAAGCAGAGACGAGCTCATAAGTGATGTATTCCAATGGACCCCCACATATGGCCGGGCAAAAGCAGGACGACCAGCTCGAACATACATACAGCAGCTATGTGAGGATACGGGATGTGGCCCTGAAGACCTACCAGAGGCGATGAACGATAGGGAGAAGTGGCGAGAGAGGGTCAGGGATATCCGTGTCTGCGGCACGACATGATGATGACGAGATAGCAATGATTGAAACCATTTGACTATGTAGAAACAATAGCAATACTCGTGTGCAAATAAATTAGTTCTAACTCATTTAAAAATGAAAAAACCGACAAACTAATCTATTACATATCAAGTATATCTGTTTAAATATGTGCAAACAACTGACTGATGTTGAATTGTAATTGTTGTATAGCAATACTTGAAACCATTTAACAGTGTACAAAATGAGTTTACAAATCATATAGTATATTTATGTATAAACATGATCTGGCATTAAATAATCTACAATATGCCATAAAACCAAACCAAACCAAACCAAACCTAAGAACCGTTGGAACGTTGGTTACTAAAAGAAATATTAGTTATGATATTTGTGGAAATTGTTTAAAATATCGTACCCCCAGGAAAACACCTTTCTTAAAATAAAATTCTAAAAAGCATTGACTTTTACAGCTAACATTTGGAGAGATTTAATTATTCTTTTAATGAAACTAGAATTGAGTGTTTGGGCCATAATCCAGTTTATCATGAATAAAAAACAAGATGGAAACTCACCAAATGAAAGATACACAATCCACACAGTAAAGCATGTCGGCTAAAATATCACGGTTTAGAGATAATTTAAGTTCAATGGTACAGGGGGGGAGCATCACGTGACTAAAGAAATCACGAATAAAACGATATATCGGAGTATGTTGGATTTTAATTTGTTCTCTTCGGTGCAACAATTGGAAGTTGAAGTGGGTTAAAATTTTCGATTAAATAACGATCCGAAGTTTACTTTAATTGTGATTCCAGCTCTTAATGGTCATCGGGATCATACGGTCTAGGAAACTGTCATCTTCAACCTCGAAATGATCCGGTAAGTCCTGAAATATTTAAAGTCAGTGGTCTTTCTGTTTTGTATGGACCCGTCAAATACAAGATTTATGGTACCGCAACTTTGCCAAAATCATTTTAAACACACTTCAGTATACTGAAAATGTTTTTGTCAACGTTGTGTTACCGTTAAGTTGTGGTACCGAGATGAAGCAATGTATGATTGAAACGTATCAGTTCTAGAAGAGGAGACGATTGAAGCACTCTTCTGTTTGTGATTTGACTGTCTGATAAAAAGTGGCTTGTCGCTCATTGATACCGATACTGCAAAGGTAAAAAATGTATGGAACAATCATGGGAAGGTTCGATCATTACTGTCATATCAACAACATTCGTTGTTGGCTAACATGATGAAAGAGAATCCATTACTTTCAGAGTGATCAACGTATTTATTGCTTCCTTAAAACCAGATGTCTCAAACGTGCATCCCTCGGGCTGCATGCGGTAGAACAATGATCATGACTATTATTTTCCTAAACTTGGTAATTTGTCTCTCTTTTCTGACCATGTTTCTCTCTAGAAAAGGTTAGAATATACTTTAATATTTCCGTCGCTTCCACTTGAAGATCAAAAGCTGAAAAGATGTAATAATCCAATTTTATATTCATTTAAAAACATTCTTATTAAGAACGTTACTGAAATTTACATCAGCCTGTTTTAAAGATTTAGACAGCAGGTTGTTTTATTTTACGGCATATCAAGCCTTTCCGGGTCATTTAACGCCTAATCAAATTTCAAACGATTCAGTTAAGTATAAGTATACCTTTTGTTTACAAACAATTGAATATCAAAACAGTTCAGTTACATGTCAAAATAGTTCTATTTCAAACAATTTAGTTTAGCATAAGTACACAGTTTTAACGTCAAAAGCAGCTCTATTTCAAACAATTCAATTTAGCATAAGTACACAGTTTAGTGCGATTTGACTCATAGATGGGACCCTATCAAGTGCTACCACTCCGCGCCAGATTGGGCATGGGAGTGATGGCAATGAAGAGGTACTCCACATTTCCCAAAGCTCCATCATTATTAATTCGAAAGTTAAGCAACTAGTGCGATTGCAGTACAAACTCGCTTACTACCATGTCACAGTACGTTAGATACTAATCCACGGAGACTTCTCTTTAATGACAGTGGTGTTTTTTGACTATGAGATTATTAGATATTAGATGAAAGATGGGTAAACAAGCATTCTTTTTAAAATGACCTAAGTATTATTTGCTTCCTTTAAAATAATGAATAACAAGAGAAAATATCTATTTTTAAAGTAGTGCCCCTTCAACCAGTGAGATTAAGGATTAACAAGCGGTTGCGGAAGGATACATGCTATCGGAAAGCATAAGCAACGTTGTATCAATCCGCGTTTGGATGAAGTCATTAAGACAGAGGAATACGATTAAGTCTGTATATAAATTGTCCAGCCAAGGGTCATGTGTCCTTTTCATCTTCGAGACATTTCTTCGGTCAGATCTCTGATCAATCTTTGAGATGCAAAAAGTTTTTGCACAATCAATGATCTTGCGTCCCACTCCCGACAGACGCGTTGGCGGATACTAATTTATTAACATATAGACAGACCAAAGGAAAATAAAACGCGTGCGGTTATATATATATATATATATATATATATATATATATATGTATGTATACAAGATGGTCTAATTGAAAATTACAGAGAAGGTTTATTTTAACAACTGAATGTTTTATCTTGATTTATCTTGTTTTCGTACAAGATTACACATTATTGATGCCTGTAAGCGTAGAAATTGAAATTCACAACGTAGTGAAATCACCATCAACACGTACTAGGCTTATTTTTCTAAAAATTTCGAAAGTACTGGCAAAAATACGAAAGTACACATTCGTGTCTCTACGTCAGTTTCTCTCTCTCTCTCTCTATATATATATATATATATATATATATTCGTTTTATTTTATTTTTATTTTTATATCTATTCTATAATGGTAGAGATACAATTCGTAAATTTAAAAAAAATTAAAAAATTACACAAACTTATATCTGGGGGAAAAAATCAACAAAATTAGAAATATTCGTATTGGTTTTGAAAAAAATCAATCAGAACCGCAATGCTTAGTCAAAAGAAAAAAACACCGACAGACTCACCTAAGCGGAAAAGTAAGACTGCTCAATACACTCTTAAGATATTCGTATATATATATATATATATATATGTGTGTGTGTGTGTGTGTGTGTGTGTGTTTAGTCACTATATCAGTAAATAAAGAATGTTCGATGTTGGTGACTATATATATATATATATATTGAAGTTCGGATAGCATATACATAGATTCAACGGTGTTTGGTGCTTGTCAGTTTCTTGCCGATGATCGTATTGACGAGAAACTCACAGTCACCAAGCGCCTTTGACTCTGTTTATATATATATATATATATATATATATATATTTAAAAAAAATGAACAAGCAGCTGCACCGCCAATGATGTCTTCATTAAATGTTAACTTTAAGGTCAGACATTGTTTCGGGGATAAAGCATCACTAACTCAAAATGTTTTAATGTAGTACCCCTCCTAACACTGATGATTTCAGCGGCTGTCTGTGTCGGACGTGACTGATAGGGGAAGGTCAATGTTTAATCAAATAAACCTCAGGAAAATGATTCAGTGATGATTTTGGCATTAAATAACACATGAAGATTGATATGTAATTAAACAAAGAAACCGAACTAAAGAAATCACAACTTTATTGAGAGTTGGGGTGGTATTTGTAAGAAAAGGAAACCCATTTTGCATTTCTTCTTCTTAGTACGATGAGGACAATCCGATCAACTTATGATTGTGCAGATGGCTAATGAGGCCAATCTGTGCACGGAAGAGTCGTGGACAGCGAGAATAAGGAATGGTGTCGGCAGAGACAGATGTGGCTCTGCCTTTTCTAAGTTGTCTGCGCAGCTCAGTTGCTGCGTCCCTTCTTGTTTTACAGGCTTTCACTCCCCGTTCGACAAATTCACTCCACTTGTCTCTGTTTGGTCCCAGATATTCTAGATTATCATCGGTGATACCGAAAGATTTCACGAAAACATTCTGTGTGCCTTTGAAGCGTTTTTTCTGGCCTCCATGGGAGTGCTTGCCCTGAGACAGTTCGCCGTTGAGCAGTTTCTCGGGAGGCGGTGATCTTTCATACAGAACACATGACCGGCATCTAACGATCCAATAAAAGACTCTACAATAACGTCAAAAAAGTGTTTAGATATGAAATTCTATTTAAGTTTGTTTTTATCAGCAATTTTACAGAATTTTAAAACGTATTCCTGGCTTAGACTCTTGATTTAGTTTCTTTGTTTAATGGCATATCAACCTTTGTAAGTTATTTAATGCCAGAGCTCTTCCTTCTAGAAGAACAGTAATGGTGGTACTATTTAACCCATAGCTAGAAGGTTAAGGAGATCCCTACTTTTCCCAAGGATATTTGTCCGAAAGTGAACAAATGATTCTGCAGTCCATCGCGTTAACCATTATACCATGAGGACACCCCAGTCTCTAGCGGTTTGAACAGTTTAACTTATGAAAAAGCGCCAAGTTGTTTTCTTAATATATATATTTCCAATGAATTCAGCACTCTGGTATCCACTTAGGCAAAAATGTAATTAAACGAAAGTATTCCAGTCGAGTGTTAATTTACTCAGCTTTTGCTTAGATGTAGCACAAGGTCGCATGAATGGGGCACCCAATGAGAATCGAACTCACTCGTGTAGGTTTGCTAGTCTACCTTGCTAACCATTACACCACCCGAGGTGCCCAGTATTCCAGTCGGGTGTCCCAGACGAGTGTCCCAGTCGAGAAAATAGCAGAAATCTGAAATGATAAAAAAAATTTTTCATAAATAGTGAGTCTACCAAATTTTTCCTTTTATATTTTCGGTAGGTGCCATTGAATGTTGCTCGCCTCGTCACAGGGGACCTTCCACCCAAGTAATACTGGCTTATCAGAGCTAAATACGTACTAAGAATAAATACCCAACATTCCTTAATAAATCTTACTTCCTATTCAAAAATCTGTACAGTTTCTATTATAATACTATATGAATATAATCAGTATAAATACACGCGTACAAATAGTACAAGGCTCAGTCGAAGGGTGCTTAGAATAAGCTGACTTTATCCTCTATGAGCCCAACAAAAAAAAAGTTTGCTCTTAGTATGATACTGAACTGCATCTAATGATGAGGCTCCAGTTCTGGAGATCAGAGGAGTGTAGAGCACCTTTTTAATGCCGTTGTTCCCAGGTCTACTTCAACCCAGTGAGATAGTACCAGTTGGAATCCCATGGATGGGTCTATGTTTGATTAGGCAGAGTTTTATTGTGGGTTATTTAATGCCGAATACAATCTCTCTATATATATACTGAGATAGATATAGATATTTCGAATGACGAATAGGAAAATTTCGTTAATGTCCGCATGGAAGCAGCAGCAGAATGCATACCAAGTAAACCAAAAGCCAAGTGTACAGTTCCACAGGAGTCACGAGCAGTTAAGAAAATCGAGATAATGTTAAACAGCATCCTTATGTAATAAAATAAACCCAACAAATGCTAACGTGCAGAATCTTGAGAAGGCCCGAAGATAACTAACACATACCAAAAAAAAAAAAAAAAAAAGAAAAGAAAAGAAAATGAATACATTCAAGATTAAATCAATAAAAAAGCAGCTCGGTAAAAGATAGGCAATCACAAAAAGCATGATAGACAGTACATGAAGTGAGTAAAAAAAAGAGTACATCGAAAGCAAAACTAAAAGCTACCAGCCAAGAAGAATGTATATAGATGTGGAAAGAACACTTCAAGAATCTGATTGGAAACTCCCCTAAAGTCACAGACAGACCTATCACAAAAATTATTGATGACCAACAGGGACAGTTAACTCAAGAAGAACTAAATTTAATACTGGCAAAAGTTAAAAGCCGAAAAGCTGCCGGCCTCAACGAAATTCCTTTAGGAATTTGGAAGACAAGGAAATTTGATGACATACTAATTTGATTTTGCGACACCGTATATAACCAGAACACAATAAAGAAACGGACAAAAGGCTGCATCATCTTCTCTGAGAAAGGTGACCTCAAAATCACCAAGATCTACAGGGGCATAACTCTTATTTCTATAACGGCTAATGTTTATAATGTCCTGCTTCTCAATCGCATCGAAACAGAAATTGAGAAAATTCTTTGAAAAAATCAAAACAGTTTTGGGAGAAATCGATCTACTACATTACAGAATGTATCAATCCGCTGAATCATGGAAGGAGTTCTTTCAAGCAAAAAAGCCTTGAGGTAACACACTTATTTATAGATTTCACCAAGGAATTTGATTCCATACACAGAGAAAAGATGGAGCAAATACTTCCAGCTTATGATCTTCACAAAGAGACTGGTACAACCATAATGATGCTCTATTGTAGCACGAAAGTCAAGGTTCGCTCGCCGGATGAAGACAGATTTCTTCGACATTGTTGCTGGAGTTCTATTAGCACCATATTTGTTTATAATCTGCCTGGACTACGTACTTAAAACCTCGATAGATCTAATAAAAGAAAATGTCTTTACACTAAAAAAGGCAAGGAGCAGACAAATATCCCGCAATATTACGGATGCAGACTATGCAGATGACATAGCACTTCTTCCAAATACACCAATCCAAGCCGAATCCCAGCTGCATATCCTAGAGCAGGCAGCAGTAGGCGTAGTCCCCCAAATGAATGCAGACGAAACGGAGTACATATGTTTTAATCAAGAAGGGGACATCTCTACTCTAAATGGGGTTCCTCTGAAATTAGTGGACAAGTTCACATACCTCGGCAGCAGCATCTCATCATCTGAAAAAAATATCAATATGCACTTAGCAACGGCATGGATTGCTACAGTTTGGCTATCGATCACATGGAAGTCTGATGTATTCGATAAATTAAAACAGGATTTCTTCTAAGCAGAGGGTTGTGTCAATATTACTATGCGGATGCATCACATTGACGCTGACTAAGTGTATAAAGAAAAAGCTTGACGGGAACTGTACAAGAATGCTACGAACTAATTTGAAAAAATCGTGGTCGCAACACCCCAAGAAACAACCGCTGGACAGCCACTAATCTCCCATCTCTAAAACCATCCAAATAAGATAGACAAGATATGCAGGACGCTGCTTGAGAATCAAGGACGAAATCAAAAGTGACGTTTTCCTATGGTCTCCTTCACATGGACATGCCAGTGTAGGCCAACCAACATTACCTACCAAAAACAGCTTCGTGGGGACACAGGATGTTAGGGATGAAGGGAGAGAGAGAGAGAGAGAGAGAGAGAGAGAGAGAGAGTCAGGGAAATCCGTGCGAGCAAAGCGACTTCATGATATATAAATATATAAACATGATTTGTAAACGAATAGTTTGTACGTAACATTATTTTTAAACAAGCCTGAGCTCATTTGTTTGCACGCAGTAAAATATTTTCAAGTATTGCTATCTAATCCTAGTAACATGAATATGTTTGCACACACGGTTTTAAGTATAGTAAATGATTAAATAGTCCTATTTGACTTGTCCACTCGGCTGGGGCTGTAGAATACACCGCCTCTGCAGAGGGGTTAGACCCTCCATCCTCAATGAGTGTCCTGTATATGACACAAAACAATCTGATGGTGAGGTTCCAGTGATGCTGGAGCTTTGGGGAATGCGGAGTATCCCTTCATTGCCATTGCTCCCCGGTCAAATCTGGCTCGGCGTGGTAGCACCAGATTGGGTCCAATCTGTGGATTAAATAGAACTAACTGCATACTTATGCTAAACTAAATTTTTTGAATTAGAACTGTTTGACTAAACTGAATAGCTTTAAATAGAAATGTTTCTGACAATTAAACCGTACTTAAGTTTAAACTGCGTGCTTATGCTAAACTGAACTGTTTTTTGACATTGAAACTGTACTTACACTAAACTGAATTCTTTAATATAGAATTGTTTTGACATTTAACTGAGTGTAAACAAAATCTGTACTTATACTAAACTGAATTAGCCGAATTAGAACTGCTTGACTAAACTGAATAGCTTGAAATAGAAATGTTTTTCACAATTAAACTGTACTTACATTTAAACTGCGTATTTATGCTAAACTGAATTGTTTGAAAGAGAATTATTTTCATAAAAAAGGATTTGGCGTTAAATAACCTACAAAGGTTGATATGCCATAAAAACCAACCAACAACCTATCTGACACATATATGCATGTCAAAGAGGTATTTAAAAATTATTTGTATTTGATAAGGCCGTGGGGGGAAAAAAGATAAATAAAAATAAGTCTTAAGGAACAACTTAAAAAATGTGAACATGAATTATCAGTGAACGCAGTTCCCTAACCTCAAGGCATAAAATAACCCTAGACGGATTGAGAAGTCGTTAAAATCAATCAATAAATCAATCAACAGAAACCGTTATATTCCTTCGAGAAACAATCATAAATCAAAGTTTCAACAAAATCATTGAGAACAAACGTTACGATATGATCACAAATACCTTTCCCTTTTGAAATCTCAATGCACAAATAACAACGTAAACGACAGACGGTAATCTCTTGTTTGAAAAGACTAAATCGGCTAATATCCAGCAGGATACAAGATCAAGGGAGACAATCACTACTTGGTCGGCATAAACCAACCAAAAGCTGACGTTATCATTACTACTCAGTGAAAACATGGCGTCGCATGCATTCGTTTTATTAACGTCGACGAACAACGAAAGAAGAATGGACGCGAACACAATGAGTTATCTTGCCAATCAGGACATTCAGGCGGGTTTTAATTAAGGGTTTGGTTTTGTTTGGAATTGTGGATTCGGTAGAACTCTTATTTGGAAAGAAAGGTTTAGTGTGGCTGGCTTTGAAATAAAATGGTGGATATAATAAGTGTGCTACTCAACTCGTGAATGTATTCATTGTGGTGATTTCTCGGGAAGTCCATACAGATGCTTTCTATTAAGCATTTCGGTATAATTGTATATCTAAAGAGCTACTTTTCCTCCGTGGTTTCAATCAAACTTTCGGCTTAACGGCAAAGATATTGCTTTATTTTTCGTTAGTTTTTTTCTTCCATCTTAATTTCTAGTTGCCTTCGTAAGTGCATCCCATTTGGAACCTCAGTCTATGACAGTACCCGACCCACGGACCACAGATCCCATGCTACCCTTCACCCAACTTTTAAAATATACTCTTCGCTTTTGATGTTGATTTTGAAGAAGTACCATTAAAACTGCAGATGAACCTCATGAATCTTCAATATTCAGATGATCTGAAGTCCAAGTTTCTTGCTTCCCATTTCATCGATTTCTCTAAGAACCAAGTACTTTCATCTGGACGATTCTCTAACTTGATCCCCTAACCCAGCAATTATTGATGTGCATGTTTGGAACTACATATCGCTATGAATAGTGGTTCTACAAAAGGAAACATTCCAGTTGTACGATGCGTTCGCAACAAACAAATAATCTCTTGTCTGATGAAATGCTTCCGTCAACCTCTTCATTTAACTCTGATTGCCCAGTCGGCGGAGCTGTAGAATAGACTGACTGCTTCTCTGCAGATGGGTAAGAACCATCCCAACGAGTGTTCTGGAAATCACACAAAACAATGTGATGGTGAGGTCCCAGCAATACTGGAGCTTTGAGGAATGCGGAGTACCCCTTTATTGCCATCGCTCCCAGGTCCACTTTGGCCTGACGTGGTAGCACCTGATTGGGCCCTATCTATGGGTTAAATAGAACTAACGACATACTTATGCTAAAATGAATATCTTGAAATAGAAATGTTTTTGACAATTGAACCGTGCTTACATTTCAACTGCGTGCTTGTGCTAAACTGAATTATTTCAAACAGAACTGTTTTTTGACATTGAATCTGTATTTACACTAAACTAAATTGTTTAACATAGAACTGTTCTGACATGTAACTGTGCGTAAACAAAATCTGTACTTTTACTAAACGGAATTAGCTGAATTAGAATTGCTTGACTAAACTGAATAACTCGAAATAGAAATGTTTTTTTTTTACAATTAAACTATACTTACATTTAAACTGCGTGATTATGCTAAACTGAATTGTTTTAAATTGAACTATTTTTTACATTGAAACTGTACTTACACTAAACTGAATTGTTATATATAACTGCTTGAATAGTTTGAAATATAAATGTTTTTGACTATTAAACTGTGTACTCATGCTAAACTGAATTGTTTTAAATAAAACTGATCATTTACATAAAAATGGATTTGGCGTTAAATAACCTACAAAGGTTGATATGCCATAAAACCCACCAAACCAAACCAAACCTTAACTCTGAATATTTCATCTTTTTGTGATTGCAAAAAAATCAGAGGTCTCATTAATAAATTATGATTGTTACCTTATGAATTTGGCTGGTTTTTTTTTCTGTTCTTTCAAGATCACGGTCAGGGCTCTTCTGATTTCAGTTTTGTGGTCCTTGAGATAAAAAAGTTTTGAGACCCAACGACAATGAAAAACAAAGCATATCAGGAATAATTAAAAATGAAATTTTATTGTGATTTGGACAAAGGTTCTTTTTTTTTTTAACAAGAAAAGCTTTATTAAACATGGTAGCTGCTTTACCAACTGACTTAGTATTATTTTGCAAAAGCCTTTGAAACTCACCTTTAACTATTTCTCTAATATATGTTATTATAATTTTTTGCCCTTGTAATATTAGTAACATCTTTTGGCATTTCGAGTACAGTAATAATTAGAAAACTAAATTAGCTGTCCACTGAGCGTGAGTTCGATTCCTACCGATCGTCCCATTCCTCTATACCTGTGCTAATCTAATCTAAGCTTTTAGAATGTTAAATCATATAGCTTCCCAATGGGTACCTCACGTAGAATTATGGTTAACAAGCTAGGTGAGAAGACCATTTGTTGGTTAGTTCGATTCTCACTGAGTACCAATTCTGATGCTAAACCAGTAAAGGCTTAGTATAAGACAATTTATATGGGCCCATGATGGGCACTTCAGGTGGTGTAATGATTAGCAAACTAGTTAAAAAGTTCGTGAGTTCGATTCTAACTGGGGGTTCCCATACTTCTGGCAGTGTGCCTCAACTAAACTAAGATTAGAAAAATGTTGGTAGCATCTTTTATTTGGATTTTTGGATGAACCATTGTTAGTCCTTAATTTCCTGCAGCTTGATTTTTAGTTCATTTTTTATCCCATATATATAACACAACCTGATAAATTTGCCTTTAAACCGTCTCCACCTTTATCCTCTCTATCATCTTATCATGTTCCTCATTTGCATATAGGGGGTGTCCTCGTGGTGTAATGATTAAAGCGTTGGACTGTGGAATCGTAGTACGCGAGTTCGTACTCCAGTCGCGCTATTACGTTCACTTTCGGCCAAATACCCTTGGGAAAGGTATGAGCCCCCTTATCCTCCCAGCTATGGGTTAAATAGTACCACTACTGTTCTTCTAGGAGAATGGATTTGGCATTTAATAACCTAAAAAGAGTTGATATGGCATGAAACAAAGAAACCAAACAAAACCAAACCATCATTTGCTTATAAATAGAAAAACTTAGAAAACGGTTTCGGTTTTGAAAAAGTTCTTAATGAAATAAAAGAACGTAATATCGCGCCTTTAAATCGGTTTTAAGTGTTTGATTTATCCAACTTTTCACATATTTCTATTATATTGTCAGATTCACCACTATCTATCATTTTAACACACACACACACACATACACACACACACACACACACACATATATATATATATATATATAGAAACAATCATGTTCTCTCATAAATCCTCGCAATGAATTTTGATGACTATTACCATTCTAATGAATTTGATTCTCACAGAGTGCTCCATGACAATAACTTTGCTCTAAGCTTAGTAAATAGCTTAATCAATATCTGCATGGTAGATTTAAAACATTTTGCACAATTCCCAGTGGATAACTCTTCTTCCCCATTGATATCTAATTTTGCAATTTTGTGCTGATTTGATATATTCATTTATACAATGTGCAATGCCTTCATTGTCTCAACCCGACGGAATTTGTTATTTATAACACTGCCACGAGCTCCAGGGCTTTAATAATTGTTCGAAAAATCATGGGTCCTTTATATTATTTCTTTTATTTATTTATTTTTTTTTTCCTTTTTTTTCTTTGGGAATTCGATTGGATTTCTCAAAGTCATCCCTCCATCTCGTTTCTGGTTTTTCATTGTTTTTTGGAACCGAAAACCCTCAGATTTATTGTTGTTGTTGTTGTTGTTCTTGTTGGCGTGGGTTTGGAGAGAATTATTTGGATTATTTTATTTATTACTTCTCGGTTTCGTCTCCTTAACCTTGGGCAGAATTTGGCAAGGAATCAAATCAACTGATCTTCGCCCGTTAAAATTTCAGATCAGAGATAATTTCAGCTCTGCGAGGCTCATCGGCATTTCCGGTTTACCAATCGTGTTTTCATTTATTTCTTTGTTTTTTTTTTCTCTTCTCATCATCATAATTTTTATTTCATATTAAAATCTCATAAGATCACCAAGGGAGGCTTCATGGCGTCGTGGCGAAAGTGCTGGATTGGGATACTGTAGTAAGCGAATTCGAGCTCTAGTCATGCTATTACGTTCACTTTTAGACTACTACACAAGGGCAAAGTATGAGCCCCTATCTCCCAGCCATAGGTTAAATTGTACCCCTACTGTTCTTCAACAAGGATGACTTTGGCAGTAAATAACCTATGAATATAGCATTGAAGCGGATAGCGGTAGAAGTAGACATAATAAGTTTTTATATCAATTCCGCGTCCAGGATTTGAACTCTGTTTACTACGTCCATTTTGTTATGCCACGAATCCCTCCAATAGCAATATAAAGCCAACAGTTTACATTGGGATATCAGGGAAAGATTGATTCAATTTTTGTTTTTAACTGAGTAACAGTTAAAAATCAGGGAAAGATTGATTCAATTTTAGTTTTTAACTGAGTAACAGTTAAAAACTAAAATTGAATCAATCTTTCCCTGATATCTCAATGTAAACTGCTGGCTTAATATTGCTATTGGAGGGATTCTTGGCATAGCAAAATGGACGTAGTGAACAGAGTTCAAATCCTGGACGCGGATTTTTGCATTTTATATTGCGCAACTGCCAGAGGGAAAAATATGAATTCAATAATTCTCCCTCAGCTATGGGTAAATAATAGAGATCACTTAGTTCTTTTTATAACAACTAGCCTCTTGAAAATTGACTTTGTTTCACACCCTGCTCGTGGCCGAGTTGTTGGTCAATACATGCCAAGTAAAAATACTCAGCATTTATAAACTGATCTTGCTATATATTTAAACATGTACAGTTTTTTAATATCATTATGTAACTCCTGGAAAGTTTTCACACCAACGTTTGCTGATGGTTTTTCACTGGAGTTTGAGTGACATCAAGTCTCGTCAAGTCTCCTGGGCTCTTCTCAGTATTCTGACCGATATCATTAATTCTGTAGTTTGAATGCTGGCCACTTGTCCTCTGATTTCAAAGTCTTCCACTCCCTTTACTAAACCTCTGTGGATTGTTCCGAGTCCACCAATTATAATTGGTATCAAGGTCACTTTCATGTTCCATAGTTTTTTTTAGTTCTCTGGCAAGTTCTAAGTACTTATCTCTCTTTTCGCTTTCTTTAATTTTCACTCAGTGGTCAGCCAGAAGGACAAAGTCCACTATTCAGCAGGTTTTCTTTTTTTATGGACTATCCCTAGGTCTGATCTTTTGGCTGGGATTTCGTGATCTATTTTTATCTCAAAATCTTATTCTATTATTTCCCTCCTTGTGACATTTTCATACCAGCAAGAGTGAGATTAAGTCTTAGTTGGTCCCCAGGACTCTTCTCAGTATCTAGCCGATCTTAACAATGCTTTGGTTTGGATGGCCTCGATTCTTTTTCTGATTTCCAATTCCTCCATTCTTTTTTCGAAGCTTTTAAGGATAGGTTCAAGTGCTCCAATGACAATTGGTAACATCATGTTGCATAGTTGTTTTTGTTTGTTTTTTTCTTTAGTTCTCTGCCCAGGTACAAATATTAGTCTAACTTTTCAATTGCTTTTATTTTCACTCAGTAATCTGCCGAGAAGGCAAAATCCACTCGATAACAACTTTTTTCTTATTAATCAACATTATTATTATTATTATTTACTCATAAGAGTTTTTCAGATCAGCGTTAGCTGATGGTCTTTCACTGGAATTTAAGTAACAGCAAGTCTCCTCAACTCCCCAGGACTCTTCTCAGTATTCTGGCCGTTCTCAATAATGTAGTAGTTTTGATGGTCTCCACTCGTCCGCCAACTTCCAAGTCCTCCAGTCCTTTTAGGAATCCTTAACTTACTGCTCCAAACGCGCCAATTATAATAGGTATAATTGTCACCTTCATGTTCTATAGTTTTTTTAATTCCCTAGCAAAGTCGAAATACTTATCCTTCTTTTCATATTCTTTCAACTTTATTCTCTGATCAGCCGGGACAGCAAAGTCGACAATTTTGCAAGTTCGCTTTTTTTGGTGATTATTATTAGGTCTGGTCTTCGGGCCGAGATTAGGTGATCCATGTGTATGCTAAAATCCCATAGGAGTTTATGTGTGTTATTTTCTAGGACATGTGCTGGGTTGTGCATATACCATTTGTTCGTATTGTCAAATTTAAATTTCTTGAACATCTTCAAGTGGATCACCTTGCCGACTTAGTCATGTCTAGTCTTATATTCCTTCAGCACTAATTTCCTGTATTCGCTTATTATGTGATTGATGGCTTCATCTTTGTCACCACATAGCCTACATTTGCTATTTTGTTGCGTCTTATCTATTCTCGCTTTGATATGATTGATTCTTACTGCGTTGTTTTGTGCTGCTATTATGAGAGATTCTGTTTCTCCCTTAAAGTTTCCTTTTCTTAATGTTCAGGTTTTATCGTGTGAGACGTTGTTTATTAGTCATGTAAAGCGCCCATAGAGTTGTTTTCCTTCCCATTTTTGTTTCCTAGTTATTGTCATTCTGTTTTCCATCGTGTTATCAGTATCGTTTCTGATGGCTGTATTTGTCGTATTAGTATTAGTATTATGTGTTTTTTTTTTTACTTATTTTGGGTATCTTTGTCCGTGGTGTAATGGTTATCGTCGTAGGAAATGGACACGGCGACACGAGTTCAAATCCTGGACCTGACTGATTGCATTTCACATAGCACTAATACCCTTGGGAAAGGTATGAATCCAATTATTCTCCCTATTTATGGGTAAATAGTAGGGCAGACTAGGTTCTTCAGCCTTGGTGAGGCAACTAGTCTAGGAGAAGGAAAACTCTGAATTCAAACCTGTTAAACTCCGCTTAAAAATTGACCTTATCTCATATCCTGCCCGAGCGGAGGGGTTGGGTAAATATGAATAATCCTATTCAACATTACTCATTCGGCTGCACATGTTCGAATAATTTCAAGTATTTAACAGTTCTATTTGACCCACAGATAGGACTCTATCAGGTTCTACCACTCCGAGTCAGAGTGAACCTGGGAGCAATAGCAATGAAAGGGTACTGCGCATTCCCAAATCTTCAGGACTGGAGCCTAACTGTCAGATTGTTTAATGCCATATCGCGGACACTTGTCGGGGAATTTTACCCCTATGCAACAATTTTAAAACCCCAACTAACTGGGCCACAAAACTTTAAAAGTATTGACGCATATAAATAATGAACAAACAGATTCTTCGAAATCTGTTGGCAGGGCTTAGAAGACACTGACTGTATCCCCTGTAGATGATTAAGATCACAAACAAGGAATGTCCCGAGGATGAATCTAAACTGCTTCTCGGGGTAAAGTTTCAGTCTTGAAAATCTTAGGAGTATAGAATAGCCATTTAAAAACTCATTAGCAACGCTCTCCTATGGACTCGTACGCATGGACACACCAATGTTACCCAACCAGCAAACATTGATTCGTCAGCTTTGTGTGTACGCTGGATAACTTCTAGAGGTTCTACTAAGTGCAATGACGAATTAGTAGGGATGGCAAGAGAGAGAGAGAGAGAGATAGAGCGAGAGAGAGAGAGAGAGAGAGAGAGTCAAAGGAATACGTGCCATGAAGAAGAAGAAGATGATGATGAAATCTAAATAATAGCAATTAAACAATCATTATTGCCTTACAAACAATAATGTTGCTTCCTAATTTTTTAAAAATTTCATTTTATTTTGGTTATTGTATAAGCTGACCTTGTATAGTTGTTTTTCCCAATAAATCATCCAAAGTTTTTATTGATCTGACTTGACAAAGTCGAGGCTGGTTTTAGGCTTATTTTATTTTAGGGCACTTATTGATAATCGAACTATCATGTTCACACCAATCGAAAACTGATTCATTTAGGCATAGAGCTGCCGATACTACCTGCAATATCGACCAAACAGTTTGACCGTCAACAAACAGACAGTCAAACATTATCCCCCAAAATTCTACCACCGAGATAAAAGCCATGAGGGTCATGACAGAATCGGACCCAAATAAAACAACTTGTTAGGCTGAAGAACTGAATGGTAACAATTAAGGGTACGTCAACCCGTTCAGGGCTATTTTATGCCTTTAAGTTCATTCACGTTCACTTTTACCTTTTCGTGTTGATGATTCTTGAGCATTTTGCCAAGAGTTATATGATACCAAATATTCCCACCAAATCTAATAATTTGCACACAGTCGTACAGTTTGAAGTATTATTATACAATACAAATAATTTACAGTTATAGGTTTCGAGATTTCCTATGTAATACTAATAACTTGCACAAAGTTATACGGTTTCAAGTATATATCTACCTACCCGTCTGTACAAACAGGATGTTGCACAAGGTCAAATTTATGTCGAGTTTAACAGGTATAAATTCAAAGTTTTCCTTCTCTAAAACTGTTTGCCATACCAAGGCTGCCCTACTATTAACCCATACAACGAGGGAGAATAATTGGATTCATACCTTGCCAAAGGGTATTAGCGCTTATGTGAAATGCAAACAGTTTCGTTTATGATTTAAACTCGAGTCGTCTTCATCAGTTCCTACGACGGTAACCATTACACCATGGACGTCTCCAAAAGTTTCAAGTATTTCTATCTAATATTAATAATTTGTCCACTGTTGTATAGGTTGTAATGTTCCTATATAATACGAATAATTTTTATAAGTTTAACGGAATGCCAACCCGCCAAGGGTTGTTTTATGCCTTGAGGTTAGGAAATTTGTTCATTGTACGTTTATATCTATCGAACATTAGAAATTTTCAGACAGATCTATTTGACCTATAAATGGAACTCAAAAATATAGCACCCCTCTCGGTCAGAGGGGTCATAGAAATAATGACAATAAAGTTGTATGCCACATTCCCAAGATTTTCAAAATTGAGGTTTACCTCTGGAAATAGCTTTGTGCATTTCTCGTTTGCTTTGTGACGTTTGACAAAATTGTATACTACATACGACAACTGATAGTATTTTGAACCATAATGGACTAAGGTGGAACACTTAAACATTTCCCTATTATACATGTCGATATTTAAATTTCCCTAAAGGCGGATCAAATAAAGGTTATGTTCACCGTTTGATGGTCGACAACCAAATGTAACAGCTTGAATCCTAACAGGATCTGGCCCAGTCGGCTGGGGCTGCAGAATTCACTGACAGCATCTCTGTAGAGGTGTAAGACTTCCCCTCTGAGTGTCCTGAATATGGCACTAAACAATCTGATAATGAGGCTCATGTAATGCTGGAGCTTTGGGGAATGCGGAGTACTCCTTCATTGCTATCGCTCCAAGGTCCCCGGAGAGGTAGCACGTGATAGGGTTCTATCTATGGGTCAAATAGAAGTATCGGTGTACTTAAGTTAAACTAAATTGCTTCAAATAGAAGTGCTTTTACATTTAAACTTAATGATTATGCAAAACTGACTTGTTTGAGATAGAACTGTTTATAAGCATAAAAATGAATTTGGCATTAATGACTTACAATGGTTGATGTGTCATGAAACCAAACCGAACCAAACTAAGTTCACCCTAAACCGCAAAGGCAGCACCTGATAGGCCCCATCTATGGGTCACATAAGACTCTTTGACATTTAAACTGTATGCAGACAAATGACTTCCGTTGAATCGAATTGCTAAAAATATAACTGTTTGAGCAATTAACTGTGTGTAAACAAATGAGTGATGTTTAATTGAATTGTTAGTGATATATAGCAATACTTAGAACTATTTAACTTTGACTTATGTTTAACTGAATTGATTGAAACGGAACTGTTTGATCATTTAAATAACCTACAATGGTTGATATAATGGTTGATAAAACCAAACCAAACCAAACTTAATAGAATCAGCAGAGTGAAGAAGTCTTGCCAAGAAATCAACCAAATGCACCAAGAACTGCAATACATTTATGTCCAACATTGGTCTATCACGAAGTATAAATTCATCTCTATGACACTGCTTATCTGCATGTCCCACGAATAACTAAAGAAATTCTTTGAACAGAGTTAAGAAATTCTACCTTATCTAGCTTCTTCACCAGACTTTTCACAAACCGACTTTTTAAAAACAATTTTAAGCCCAACACAATGTCCTGTTAGAGGTCTTCCACAACCATGTAACAGTTTGAAACGTTTCGAAAGAATTCATTGGTTCTGAGAATAAAGATTTCTGTGCCAACAAAACGAATAGAAATATTCATTGTTGGTCGCATCGGTCGATTCTGATGGTTTTTATTTCGCTTTATTAATATTATCCAGAGCTGAAATTTACTGCTTTCAAGTTGATGGTTACAAACTGCAACTATTTTATTTTATCCAGAATGATAATAATAATAAAGAAGAAGAAGAAGAAGAAGAAGAAGAAGAAGAAGAAGAAGAAGAAGAAGAAGAAGAAGAAGATACTGGCGTCATTGTATTTGGGTGTATACAAAAAAATTGGCTTTGGTGTAAAGGTCCGTAAAAAACAGTAATAATTCAGACATTATTTATCAACACTCTGCAGACATCGTTATTATTTTTTACTGCAAATGATATGAGTTAAGTTGTTTTGTTGGTATCTTATAGCATATCAATCCTTGTGGGTTATTTAATGCCAAATCATCTAATATATGTATATATATATATATATATATATATATATATATTCATATATATATATATATATATATGTGTGTGTGTGTGTGTGTGTGTGTGTGTGATTTTGAAGAGAATAGTTTGTGGGCAATTTTATTTTGAAATTTCATTCCATTTCACACAGATTAATGGCTTCAAGTATTGCGTTTAATACAATTCGATTGAATAGTAATTATATGCTTGCTTAAATGGTTTTAAGTACGACTATTTAATAGTAACAATTCTTTTTGATATTTATAATTTGTTTGCATATAGTTAACGTTTTAAAGAATTGCTCTCAAATAATGAAAATTCTATTTAATATCAATTATTTAATTGCACAATGGTTTCAAGTATTGCTATATAACACTACTAATTATATCAACTATTAATCGTGTGTTTGAACATAATTAATTGATTTAGTTTGGTTTTGGGGGGTATCAACCATTGTAGGTTATTTAAAGCCAAATCAATTTTTATACATATAAGCAGTTCTATTTTAAACAATTCAGTTTAGCACATGTACAGTTTTTTGTTTACACCCAGTTAAATGTAAAAACAGTTCGATTTTAATCAATTCAATTTAGCATAAGTACACAGTTTAGCTCTATTTGACTCATAGATAAGACCCTATCAGATGCTACCACTAAGGGCTAGAGTAAACCAGGGAGTGGTGGCAATAAAAGGGTACTCCACATTCCCTAAAGCTCCAGCATTACTGGGGCCACACCATCAGATTGTTTAGTGTCATATCTAGGACACTTGTTGGGTGAGTCTTACCCCTCTGCAGAGAAGCAGTCGGTGTGTTCTATAGCCCCAGACAACTGGACCTTGAATACAATTAAGTGGTTTCAAGTATTTCTATTAAACACTGGTGAAACTTTTTAATATTGATTATTTGCTTACTCACACTTAAATAGTTTCAAGTACTGTTACACTATTTCTATTAAATATTAATTATTTGTTTGGATATAATTAAATTGTTTCAAGTATGGCAACTTAACATTAGTAATTCTATTTACCAACTATTCCAATCTAATACGAACAATTTGCATACAGATTTATGGTTTAATAATCTTTAGTAAATCATTGAACAGTTCCCTTTGATCCATAGAGGGGACTCAAACAGTTCCCTTTGATCCATAGATGGGACTCGAACAGTTCACTTTGATCTATAGATGGAGCCAGAACAGTTCATTATGCTCCATAGATGGGACCCGAATAGTTCACTTTGATCTATAAATAGAACCCCAATAATTCATTTTGATAGATAGACGGGGCCCGAACAGTTCACTTTGATCCATAGATAGGACCCAAACAGATGCAACCAATCCAGGTCAGAGTGGACATGGGAGTAATGGCAATGAAAGGGTACTACAAATTCCCCAAATACCTGGACGAAGCCTCATCTGCAGCGGCAGTTTTGTGTCATTCTCATGACACACGTTTGATGGGATGTCACCCCTCAACAGACATGCAGTTAGCGTATTCTAGAACCTCTTCAGACAGGGCGGACAATATTCAAAGTAATAGGCTCATACAATATAAACATGTTTAGTTCCACTTTCCCCATATATATATATATATATATATATATATATATATATATATATATATATATATATATTGGAAAAGTGGAACTAAATCTGTGCAAATATGAAAAAACACAATTTCTTCAGATGATGATTTTAATTTTAGGCAACGTCAAATGTTCGCGTTATTAAATAGGAAAACATTAAACCTTCATCAGGGCGTTCGAATTTTTTCAATGAAACAGGAAATGAGAAAGATTTAAACTTTTTATTTCCGTTGGTGGCGTTCTTTTTCAAATTTGTATGATATTATTTATGTGTGTTCGAAAATTTATTTTCAAAAAAGATAAAATAGAAAAAAAAAACAAAAAGAAAATAAATAAATATATATATATATATATATATATATATATATATATATATATATATATATATTAAGAAAAACAACAAAACCGGTCACATAGGATTATAAATTTATTTCCATCCTGTTACGCATTTTTGAAATTACTATATATATATATATATATATATATAAATTCTTATATCTGTCAATCTGTGCATCTATCTATATATGTTCATATACATTTTCCTCAACATTCTATTACACATCTGTCTATATCAGTGTCACTATACTTCATTCTATTTCTTTCAGACTGTTTGATCAATCTATCTATCTATCTATCTGACAATATTCATCTTCATATCTATCCTCATTTGTTCATTTGTTCAAACTTATCTATCTAAGCATGCCTGTTCCTGTCTGCCAGTCTGTCTGTCTATTTAGCAATGCATGTCTGTTACTATCTATCTATCTATCTTGCTCCGACACTGTAATGCCGTATATAAACAAAACACAATAAACAGATGGACGAAGAGATGTATCAGCCCCTTCCATAAAAAGGGTGACCTCGGATTAGCCTAGAACTACCGTGGTATAACCCTTACATCCATAGCGGCCAAGATCTACAATGGTCTACTACGCAACCGCATAGAACCCAAAATTGAGAAGATACTTAGGAAAAACTAAAATGGCTTTCAGAGAAACCGATCCACGACATCACAAATTTTGACTATCCGTCGAATTCCTAAAGGTGTACGTGCAAAAAACCTAGAGGCAACAATAATATTTGTCGACTTCTCCAAGGCCTTTGAGTCCATATGCAGAGGGAAGATGGAACAAATACTACTCGCCTACGGCCAACCCAAAGAAACCGTTGCAGCCATAATGATACTATATAAAAACATAAAAGTAAAAGTTCGTTCCCCGGATGGAGACACAGACAACTTCAACATTGTAGCTGGTGTGCTGCAAAGAAACACATTAGCCTCATACCTAAGTGCTTAGAACATCTATTGATATAATGAAAGACAACGGTTTTAATCAGGCAAAGGAAAGAAGCAGAATATACCCTTCTTCTATTATTACGGACGTGGACTATGCAGATGACATAACGCTTTGGCAAATACACCTGCCTAATTCGACACCCTGCCACATAGTCTGGAACGAGCAGCTGCTGGCATAGGCCTCCATGTCAACGCAGACTAGACGGAATACATGTGCTCTAATCAAAGAGCCAACATCTCCACACTAAATGGTAGTTCTTTGAAACTAGAGGACAAGTTCCCCTACCTAGGAAGCAGTGTCTCATCAACCAAAAAAGACATCAACACTCGACTAGCATAGGCATGGACAACTATCGATTGGCTATCGGTCATATGAAATAAAATGCAGTTTTTCCAAGCAGCGGTCGTGTTGATACTGCTATTTGGATGGACTACATGGACGCCAACTAAACGTATGGAGAAAAAGCTTGACGGCAATTACACAAGAATGTTGCGAACAATATTGAATAAGTCCTGGATTTACCACCCTACAAAACAGTTGCTATACAGCCACCTACCATCCATCACGAAAACTATCCAAGTTAGACGAATTGCTGGAGAAGTAAGGACAAACTCATAAGCGACATACTCCTATAGGCTCCTTCACATGGACGAGCAAAGGCAGGACGACCAGCTAGAACCTCTATACAACAGCCCTCTGCCGATACAGAATATAGCCTTGAAGACCACCGGGGAGCAATAGACGATAGTGATGGGTGGCGAGTTAGGGTAGCGAGATCCGTGCTGGCAGCGCGACATGATGATATATATATATATATATATATAAACAAAGAAGCTAAATTATTTTAAATAAGGAATTTTACAACTTTTTAGCACTAATCTGGCTAAATAATTTAATAAATGAAGATTTAATGTTTTCGCATTTCAAAACTGAAACCCTTTAACCCTTTGGAAAAGAATAAAATCATCCCCTGACGTCCTTATTTTTTCATATTAGTTCATT
The DNA here is from genome assembly GCA_963585895.1 of Sepioteuthis lessoniana. NCBI lineage: Eukaryota > Metazoa > Mollusca > Cephalopoda > Myopsida > Loliginidae > Sepioteuthis > Sepioteuthis lessoniana. The sequence goes on along the minus strand of OY757929.1, from coordinate 53,371,994 downwards.
TTCATATATATATATATATATATATATATATATATATCTTTTTAAGCATTTTCGGTTGAAGACCGCAGAGTGTTTTCTTTTTAAGATCTTTAAGTGAATATATTCAAATTTTTTTTATTGTTTTTCTTCTGTCTGGGTCAAGGTGGTGAAAAAGTGCCCCATACTAGCCTGAGCACTTTCGATCATTACGCTGGTCATCGTCAGGGGTTGTATTATGGAGCTTATTGCAGTGAGTTTTTATATTTATTTGGAGTGTTTTTTTTTTAAAGATCTTGAAAAGAAAACACTTCGCGGTCTTTAATCGAACACACTTAAATAAGGACTTTCTGCCGAAGTACACAATATATATATATATATATATATATATATATATATATATATATATATATATATATATTTCCTTTTTAAGAAGTGGATGGTTATTTGGAGTCATAGCGACATTTCAGGAAAATATGGTTACGAAAGTTTGTTTGGCAACATTCCTTTCTAAAGAAAAAAAGACAGTAAAAGAGAAAAGCTGAGTTTTATCGAAACTGAGTTGGGGAGGGTGCTTCACATGTTGAACGACAGTAATAACGACAATACGTTTCTCGCCAAATCAGCAAAGTTAAGCAACGATTAACCTGCTCAGAACTTGGTTAAGTGACTACTTAAGAACAGAAAATATTGTAAACAAGCTAAGACTTGTGTGCCAGACTCGGAAAACCTTATTAAAACATAACAACTCAGATATGTTAAAGTGAATATTGCTAGAAAAGTGTTTTGTTTAATTTCAAAGCCATTCTGGGTAAATGTTTGACGACATTTAATCCATTTATCTTCATGTGTTTCTATTATTGCAATAATGTTATCCAATGTGTTTGTATATGGTAGACTATGCATTACTGTTAAAGTCGTGGTCGTTTGGGCGGAAATGTTGTTCTATTGGGAGTAGTTTATTATAATCAGTCGATTTAATTCAGTGTTTGTAGTTGTTTAATCTAAAAAAGGCCATTTTGATATTCCCCTGATTTGCTTTTGGCAGTGTGTGCAATCTAGGAAATAAATTTCATTTTTCCTTCGGCAATTTAGTAAATTTTAAAAGTTCTGAATGAGTTGATAAAAAGAAATGCCTGGAGTATAGATTGTTCTTTATAGTGGATTTTAATGCAGGATTTTTATGGGTTATTTTTATTATTTAGTATGCATTTTTGCAACCCCTCCACAACAGACAGGAAGTGACACCAGGACTGTTTTTTTAAGTGGAGTAAAGCTGGTCTAAATTCAGAATTTTATTTCGCGTAGACTTGTTGCCTAAACAAGACTATAAGTTCATTTTTCCTTTGTATTTACCCTAAGTTAGACAGAGAACAAATGGATTCATGCCTTCACGAGGTGCATAAGCGTAAAATGAAACGCAAACGACTTTGTCTAAGATTTGAACTTGGGTCATCAATTTCACTTTTTATGACTATAACCGTAACGCTAAGAATTCCACAAAGTCTTTCGATTTTTTTTAATTTAATATTTTTTGGTTTTCCCCCTCTTTCTATATTTAGATAGTTTTCTATATCTATAAATAATATTTATAGATAATGAGAACCCACCAAGATTGAGCACTCTATTTATAAATATAGAAAACACACACACACACACACACACACACACACGTATGCACGCACAAACACGCACGCACGCATATATATATGTTTTTGCTTTTCCCCTTCTCTCTCTATCACTCAAATTTTTTTTTATATCTATACATAATATTTATAGATAATGAGAACCCAACAAGTTTGAGTACTCTATTAATGAATATAGAAAACACACACACACACACATATATATATATATATGTTTTTGCTTCCCCCCCTTCTCTCTCTTTGCCCAGTCGGCTGGGACAGTAGAATACACTGACTGCACCTCTGCAGTGGGGTAAAACCCCCCAATGAGGGTCCTGTATATGACATTAAACAGTCTGATGGTGAGGTCCCAGTAATGCTGGGGACTTGGGGAAATGGAGCACTCCTTCATTGCCATTGCTCCAAGATCCACTCTGGGCCGGCGTGGTAGCATCTGATAGGACCATATCTATGGGTTAAATAGAAGTAACGGCATACTTATGGTAAACTGAATTGTTGGATTAAACTGAATGGCTTGAAATAGAAATGCTTTTGACAATTAAACCGTGCTTACATTTAAACTGCGTCCTTATGCTAAGCTGAATTGTTATAAATTAAACTGTTTTATTGATAACGTACTTACACTAAACTGAATCGTTATAAATAACTGCTTGAATAGTTTGAAATATAAATTTTTTTGACAATTAAACTGTGTACTCATGCTAAACTGAATTGTAAGAAATAGAACTGATTATTTACATAAAAATGGATCTGGCGTTAAATAACCTAAAGAGTTGATATGCCATAAAACCAAACCAAACCAAACGAAACCTTCTCTCTCTCTCTAAATATTTTTTTACATCTATAAATAATATCTATAGACAATGAGAACCAAATAAGATTGAGCACTCGATTCGTGAATGTAGAAAACACACACACACGCACTCAAACACACACACACACATACGCACACGCACACACACATATATATACTCATATATATGTTTTGCCTCCTCCTCTCTCTATCTCTAGATAGTTTTCTATATCTAGAAATCTAATTTTGTGATGTGTTTTTGTTATAGTTAAAAAAAAAGATATGTGCAAAAGAAGGTAGCACGATAGATAATCAACATAACGAATAGATTTCAACATAAGGGAACATTTAAACTATAACAAAATTTTAAAAGGTGAGGATCAAACATATATTTAAGGTGCCGGCTATATTACAACAGCGGACAGTCTTAAATACAAATGTCTCTTTTTACTTCTTTTTTTCTTTTCTTTCTTCTTTCTTTCTTTTCTTTTAAACTATCGGCTTTGTTAAGCCAGATAGGCAGTGTTAAACACAAATATCTCGCTTTCTTCTTTTTCTTTTCTTCCTTTTTTCTTCTTTCTTTCTTTTCTTTTATTTTCTTTTCTTTATACTTTTCTTTTTTTAACTTGAGAGAGTGCATATAATTTCAATATTAAGGAAGGGTAGAAGGAAAAATGGTTTTAAGTTGTACTTAGCTTTTCGACGGGTTAACTTCGCAGATTCCTTTCTTTCACGGGCGAGCGGCATTCTGTAGAATCTGGCTGAAGGCGATTCTATTATCTTCTGTTCAAAGATTCTGTTCTACTCTTTCCCCGGAGCTTTGGGCTGTAGACCGACGTCTTTGTCCGACGTCATCTGTCCAGTCATGCTACTCAACGACCAATATTTCCTTCTCCGACCACCCAGTTATGGAGTGCAGGTAGTTTGACCTGCATTCTAACTGCTTTAGCGGTCAGTCGTTGTGCTTGTTAGTTCAAAAACAGAAGGGAAAGGGAAATTAAATCTTACTTTTCTCCTCTCGGGGGCATACCACGTCACAATTTATAGATAATGATAACCTACCAAGATTGAGCACTCTTTTCATAAATATAGGGAACAACATATATATATATATATATATATGTTTTTGCTTCCACTCTCTCTCTCTCTCTCTCTCTCTCTCTCTCTCTCTCTCTCTCTCTCTCTCTATCTCTACAAAGTTTTCTATATCTATAGATATTATTTATAGATAATGAGTACCTACCAAGATTGAACACTCTTTTCATAAATATAGAAAACAACACACACACACACACACACACACATGTATATATATATATATATATATATATATATATACGCGCCAACGCTCAGCATGAGCAAAATGTGACACAAGATCAATTTTAAGAAGAGTTTAACATGTTTAACTTAAACGTTTTTCCTTCTCTAATTTCGGTTGCCACACTAACACTAAAGATTCAAGACTGACCTACTATTTACTTTACGTTGGAAGGGGGATATTTGGATGTTTATCATTCCTAAGAATATAAGCGCTATGTTAAATGCAAACAACTTCCTCTAGGGTTCGAACTCTAGTTTTCGTGTCTATTTCCTACAGCGATAACCATTACACTACAAAAACCTCATCCTTTCTCTCCCCCCCTCTCTCTCTCCCCTCTCTCTCTCTATATATATATATATACATTGAAAAATCCAAACCTAAATCAACGTGTATATATACATATATATATATATACGTTGATTTAAGTTTGTATTTGTCAAATTTAATGGTTAATGTACCGGACATTGTTATAATGGTTAGAGTGTTCGCCAATGGTCCGGGAGACCTGTGTTCAATCCCAGGTCGAGTCATACCTAAGACTCAAATATGGTACTCGATGCCTCCTTGCTTAACACTCAGCAATATAAGGTAGTGATCAAGGGTAAAGTGGAACAATCCAGGAAAAGGAGTAGCGCCTTCCCCTACAGCCATTGGTGTAGTAGCTATCAAAAAAAGAGCCTTCGGGTCACCCTCGATTAGGGACGCCAATTTTACTTTTACTTATATTGTGTTTATACCCCACCTAGGAGTTGATGATTTCCTGTACCCCTCTCGCAGATGTGACCTAGTACTCATGCAAGAAAAAGGACTCTTAAGCGGGTCACAAAAGTTTATCATTATCATCACTCATTAGAGTTTTTCAAATCAGCGTAAGCTGATGGTCTTTCTCTGGAGATTGAGTGACAGCAAATCTACTCAAGTCTCCAGGACTCTTCTCAGTATTCTGGCCGTTTTCAATAATGCTGTTGTTTTGATAGTCTCCACTCGGCCGCCAACTTCCAAATCTTCCAAGCCCTTTAATAATCCTTTAGCTATCGTGCCAAAAGCACCAATCACAGTTTTATATATTATTATTATTATTATTATTCGAGTTTTTCACACCAGCGTTAACTGATGATCTTTTACTGGAGTATAAGTGACAGCATGTCTCCTTAAATCTCAAGGACTCTTCTCAGTATTCTGAATGATCTTTTTAATGCTGTAGTGCGGATGGTCTCCGATTATTCTCTGATTTCTAAGTCTTCCACTCCCTTTACCAAGCCTTTTGGGACCGAGCGCAACAATTACACTTAGTATCACCGCCACCTTCATGTTCCATAGCTTTTTTTTTTATTGCCCAGTCGGCTGGGGCTGTAGAATAAGACCCCCCCAAACGAGTGTCCTAGATATGACACTAAACAATCTGATGATGAGATCCCAGCAATGATGGAGCTTTGGGGAATGCGGAGTACATAGAACTGTTTTGACATGTAACTGTGCGTAAACAAAATCTGCACTTCTATTAAACTGAATTCGCTGAATTAGAATTGCTTGACTAAACTGAATAGCTCGAAATAGAAATGTTTTTCACAATTAAACTGTACTTACATTTAAATTGCGTGCTTATGCTAAATTGAATTATTTGAATTTGTACTGTTTTTGACATTGAAATTGTACTTACACTAAATTGAATTGTTATATATAACTGCTTGGATAGTGTGAAGTAAATGTTTTTGACAATTAAACTGTGTACCCACGCTAAACTGAATTGTCTGAAATAGAACTGATTATTTACACAGATTTGGATTTGGCGTTAAATAACCCACAAAGGTTGATATGCCATAAAACCCAACAAACCAACAAACCAAACCAATTGCTTTTTTAGTTCTCTGGCAAGGTCTAAGTATTTATCTCTCTTTTCGTTTTCTTTGATATCCACTCTGTGTTCCGCCGTGAATGCAAAGTCCACTAATCAGCAGGTTCTCTTTTTGGGGGGTTAAATATCACAAGGTCTGGTCTTCTGGCCCGGATCAGGTGAACCGTTTGTATGTCAACATTGTTGGATTGCATATTCTATTTGTTCGTATGGTCAAATTTCAATTTCTTGCACAATTCCCAGTGGATCACCTTGATCACACCTAGTCATGTATGGCCTTATATTCTTTTTGCGCTTATTTACTGCTTTGGCATATTATGCGATTAATCATTTTGTCTCTATCACCACATAACCCACACTTTAGCTACATTAATTTTTTTTTCTCTATTGAGAGTTTTTCTCACCAGCGTTAGCTGATGGTTTTTCACGGGAGTCTGAGTTACTGCAAATCTCCTATAATAATTATAATTATTATTATCTACTCCTCGAGAGTTTTTCATCTCAGCGTTAGCTGATGGTCTTTCACTGCAGTTTGAGTGACTACAAGTTTCCTCAAGTCTCCAGGACTCTTCTCAGTATTCTGGCCGATCTCAGTAATGCATTAGTTTAAATTGTCTCTACTCGTCCTCTTATTTCCAAGTCCTCCAGTCCCTTTAATACTTCTTCGGTGACTGTATCAAGAGCACCAATTACAACTGGTATAATCGTCCCTTTCATGTTCCACAGTTTTTTCAATTCCCTAGCAAGGTCAAAGAACTTATCCGTCATTTCACTTTCTTTCAATTTTCCTCCGAAACAGCAAAGTCCACAATTCTGCAAGTTCTTTTTTTGTTGATTATTATAAGGTCTGGTTGTCTGGCCGAGATTAGTTGATCCGTTCGTATCTCAAAATCAAAAAGAACTCTGTGCGTCTCATTTTCGAGGACAAAAGCTGGGTTGTGCATATACCGTATGTTTTTCTAGTCAAATTTTATTTTCTTGCACATTTCCCAGTGGATCACATTGCCCACCCAGTCGGGTCTAGTCTTTCTCTGCTAATTTGCTGTATTCGCTTATTATGGATTGATGATTTCGTCTCTATCTCGACATAACATATGTCTGCTGTTTTGTTGCGTCTTATATATCCTCACTTTGATATGATTGGTCCTTATGGCGTTGTTTGGTGCTGCTATCAGAAGAGATTCAGTTTCTCTCTTAAAGTTTCCCTTTCTTCGTCACATCCACGTATTTTCGTGGGAGATGTCACTTGCTTGTCGTTTAAAACGTCCATAGAGTTGTTTTTCTTCCCATTTTTGCTTTCTAGCTATTTCCATTCTGTTGGTCTTCATATCGTTAGTATTGCGCTCAGTCGTCCTCCGTACTTTTCTATATTGTCTTTGAGTCGTTGTATTGATGTGTCAACGCTGTCTTTAGTGCTGGTAAGTCCTTTCCCTCCTTTTCTTGACACGTATCGTCTGTCAGCGTAATCTCTGGGATGTAATGCATTATGCATGTTCATTATTTTTCTTGTTCTCTGCTCCATTTATTAAACTTCTTCTCTAGTCCACTTTAAGAATGGTCCCGAGTATGTTACAAGTAGGAAAGCCCAGGTATTTATCCGTTTTAAAAGATTTCTGCGGTATAGTTTTGTCATGAATAGCTTTCTGGTTCTCCTGAGATACTCTTTTAAAATTTTTTCTTTCATCTCCACTTGTTTGATGGTGTCAGCTTCCAATATTCCAAAGAATTTCTTTTCCTCCGAGCGCTCTGATTTTTTCTTGATTTGGTACTTTCATTCCTGCGGTCATGTATAATAATAATAATAATAATAATAATAATAATAATAATAATTATTATTATTATTATTATTATTATTATCTCTGCATCAGCGATATTTTTTTAGTTTATGTTTTAATATTTATTTTAGAAATTTAGAATCATAATTATTTTTGCCAGAACAGTATTATAATTAGTATTTTATTTATCGGTATGTTTCAATCAGTGTTATTTGATAGATAGATAGATAGATAGATACAAAAACATGCTAAATAACTTGTCTGTGTATGTGTGTGTGTGTGTGTGCGTGCGTATCATTTTGCATAAACGCTATAAAAACAAAAGATGACCAAACAAAATGCAACTGAGTTGCTAATAAAGAATGCATAAAATGAAAACTTTGCTTTCAACTATGGTTTCCATAGTGACACACAAAAATATTAAATACAAAACAAAGCATAGGAAATAAGCCAAACCCAAACTAAATAAAAAAAGTGCCACTCAAAATCTTCTAAAAAGTAAACGATTCATCATTTAACTGAAGACGGTCAGAAAATCGACCGGATTAGATACTGTGATGAAAATACCAAAAATAAAGATATTAGTCAGAAAGAAAAGCTCATTCTAGTCGTAAATATTTTTCTTTTACTTTTACTTTCATTTTCACTTTCTCTTTGTCGCGATTTCTTAACTTGTTTCCTAGATGGGATACTAAACTGCATCTAATGATGAGGTTCCACTCCTAGAATTTATGTAATATGGAAACCCCTTCATTAACATTACTCTCAGGTTCACTAGGACCAAGATTGGTAATACTAGTTAGGGTCCTATCTGTGGGTAAAATGGAATTGTTCAATAATTTACACAGGATTATTATTATTATCCGTTATTAGAAAACTTTAAGCTGTGTAAAAATTGTTCGAATTTGATAGGAATACTTAGTAAATAAAATTCGTAATACTAAATATTATAATCATTAATGTGAGTGCATGGGACAGGGGGTTTGAGTGTGGGTCATGGTAATCTTTCGATTACTGTTTTTATTCTTATCTGTAGAAGCCACTCTTATAGATGAGCAGAAGTAGTTCCCCGATTGAATTATTTAATCCTAGCCGTTGAACTGTAGGATCCATATGCCTATGGCCTAGTTAGTCGTGGCGTTGAACCGTCAGTGAGTTTATCCGCTCTCATTTACGTCCACCATGCTGTTTCCCATGGCTTTTGAAAAAAAAATTCCCATGAAAGGCATTAGCGGTTAGAAAAAGCATGCAAAAATGAAAACTGCTTCCAAATGCTCTGGGAAGAACCCAACCAATATCAACGCCCTGAAACTTAAAAAGGCACATAATGAATTAGCTAGAATATACCTAAAAGGACAAACAGACTACAAACAAAATCAGATCAATATGATTAGAGACTCGGTTGAAGATAGACAATCTTGGATAACATGGCAAGCGGTAAACGAAGTGAGCAGAAGGAAGAGCACTGCGAAAGCTAAGCTGAAAACTACCAGTCAAGAAGAACGAATACAACTATGGAAACTATATTTCGAGAATTTATTCGGAAACCCTCCTAAAGTTACACATGAACCAATCACGAGAATTATTAGTAAACAATTAGACATCAAACTAGGACAGTTTAGTCAAGAAGAACTCGACTCAGTACCAAGAAAAATTAAAAATAGAAAAGCAGCAGGGCTTGATGAAATACACCCAGAAGTTTGGAAGACCAGGGAATTCGACGCCATACTGCTCCGACACTGTAATGCCGTATATAATGAAAACATAGACAAAGGGATGCATCCTCCCATCGGATTAGCCCAGAACTACCAGGGTATAACTCTTGCTTCCATAGCGGCCAAGATCTTCAATGCTCTACTACGCAAGCGCATAGAACCCAAAATTGAGAAGATACGAGAGCAATGGACGATAGAGAAGGGTTGCGGAAGAGTGTTAGGGAGATTCATGCTGGCAGCGAGACATGATTATGATGTGAGTGCACACAACTGATTAATGTTAAATAGAATTATTTGAGTTAAATAACAATACTTGGAAGATTTTAACTGTATACAAACTATTTTAACTGTATGCAAACTATATATATATATATATAGATGAGCAGAAGTAGTTCCCCGATTGAATTATTTAATCCTAGCCGTTGAACTGTAGGATCCATATACCTATGGCCTAGTTAGGCGTGGCGTTGAACCATCAGTGAGTTTATCCGCTCTCATTTACGTCCACCATGCTGTTTCCCATGGCTTTTGAAAAAAATTCCCATGAAAGGCATTAGCGGTTAGAAAAAGCATGCAAAAATGAAAACTGCTTCCAAATGCTCTAGGACGAACCCAACCAATATCAAGTTGTCTTCTTCATTTATCAGCGTCTGTATTAACACCGAAAATAATAGAAAAAATCTACTTGCAAAGGGCCCAAAAGTTGAGCCGTAGGTTGGTTGGTGGTTCATGGCATATCAAGGTTTTTGGATTGTTTGATGCCAATCCTGTTATATATATATATATATATATATATATATATATATATATATAACAGGATTGGCATTAAACAATCCAAAAAGCTTGATATGCCATGAACCACCAACCAACCTACGACTCAACTTTTGGGCCCTTTGCAAGTAGATTTTTTCTATTATTTCTGGTGTTGTTACAGACGCTGATAAATGAAGAAGACAACTCCTTAATTCCGTCCTCTTATTCTCGGATATTCAGATTATCCTGATACTGGATGCCGTCAAGACAACTTAGCAAGAGTGGTGCCCGATACGGACAGATGGACAAAGAGCGAGAGAGCGAGTCAAAGGGAACCGTGCTATCGGCACGCATTAATGTTGATGATAATTGCATGGTCATTGGTTGGAAGGAGAAGATATCGTTCCAAGTATAAACACGACTGTGTGTCTATTGAGAATGTAGGATCGGATTTCTAATTCTGTGATAATGAAACAAAAAAGCTATTGAATGACAATTGTTTGAAAAAGAAATTATGAAATAAATAAATAAAATTAATGAATGAAAGACTTGCCCAAGTTCCAAGCTGATCTATCGATCTGAAGTCAGGCGTCAGGTTCAGGCAACGGGGTCAGGCCTCAGGATAGAGGAGTTGGATAATTACAAGAAATGAGTGGGCGGTGACCAGTGGCTCGATGCCGTGTGGACATGATGGATAACACGGAAAAATCATTTGAATATTTCCTCAAGGAGAAAAAGAAGGATAATTTATCTTTATCATTATCATTCTCCTTCCAAGTTTTCACACCAACGTAAGCTAAGCTGATGGTATTTTAATGTAATTTGAGTGACTGCTATTCTCCTCAGATTCCCAGAACTCTTCTTAGTATTCTGGCCAATCTCAACTATGTTATAATTTGGATAGTCTTCCTCCATCTTCGGATTTCCAAATCTTCAAGCCCCTTTTCAAAACCTTTAGGAACTGTTCCGAGAGTGCCAATTGCAATCGGTATCATCGTCACCCTTATGTTAAACAATTTTCTAAGTTCTCTTGCAAGTACTTGTCACTATTTTCGCTTTCTTTGATTTTCACTTTGTTGTTTGCTGGGACGGCACAATCCGCTAAACGGTAAGTTCTATTTTTTTTTTAAATTATCAGTAGGTCTAATCTTCTTGAGATAATCAGTTTACATCTCGAAATTCTTGAAAATATTATGTGTCTTTTTTCAGGGCGGATTCTGGTTTTTGCCTGTATCATTCGTTCGTATCGTTAAATTCAAATTTCTTCTCTGTAGATTACCATTTCCACCAAGTCGTGCATAGTCTTATATTCCTTTTGAGCCCGTATGCTACATTCGGTTATTATGTGGTTAATTGTTTCGATTTTGTCACCACATAACCAACATTTGTTGTTCTGTTGTGTATTATCTATTTTTGCTTTAATATAAGTAAGAAGTAAAGTTGGCGACCGTCTTCGAGGGCAACCAGAAGGTTTCCTTTTCAATAGCTACCACACCGAGGTGTAGGAGAGGGCGCTACTCCTTTCTCAGGATTGCTCCACTTTACCCTTGATACATACCTGATATTGCTAAGAGTTAAGCAAGGAGGTATCAAGTATCATTTTTAAAGTTTTTGGTATGACGCAACCTGGGACTGAACCCAGGTCTCTCGGACCATTGGCAAACACTCTACGCACTAGGCCAATGAGCCGGTTACAAGTAAAGTTGGGGACCGTAGTCGAGGGCGACCAGAAGGCTCCTTTTCAATAGCTACTACACCGAGGTGTTGGGGAGGGCGCTACTCCTTTCTCAGGATTGCTCCACTTTACCCTTGATACATACCTGATATTGCTGAGAGTTAAGCAAGGAGGTATCAAGTATCATTTTTAAAGTTTTTGGTATGACGAAACCTGGGACTGAACCCAGGTCTCTCGGACCATTGGTAAACACTCTATCCACTAGACCAATGCTTTAATATAATTCGTCCTTATGGTGTTTCTTTCTGCTACTTTGAGAGAGATTCAGTTTCTCTTTTAAGGTGTCCTCTTCAAAGCCATGTCCAAATCTTCGTGAGTAATATTTCGCCAGCTTGTAGCTTGAAATATCTTTACAGTTGTTTTTCTTCCCATTTCTAGTTTTTGCTGGTGAGATGTTTTCCCTTTTATTGTCAGTGCTTGAACTGACCACAGTAATTAGTCTTTCTTTGCTCTTTTTAATAGAGTTTTCGAGTTGTCTTCAATATTGGCGAGTCCTCCTCCATCTCTTCCTCCTCCTCTTCTTCTTCTTCCTCCTCCTCCTCCTCCTTCTTTATTTGATACGCATAGTCTATGTTCATTTGTTAAGATACTCTAGATCATTCTTGAAATAGACTAGGGAAGAACTTCTACAAATATACCAGAGGACAAAAAAAGCTAATGACGATGCACCAGGTCTTACATTCAAGAGATGACACGTACAGACTCTATGTGTCAAGAAAAGAAGGAGGAAGAGAATTCGTCAGTATTAAAGATAGCATCGATGCATTAATTCGATGAGTCGAAAACTACATGAAAAGGGGAAAAAAGGTTAATTACAACGATTAGAAATAACACAGACAACATTCATCATCATCATCATCATCATCTCGTGCCGCTAGCACGGATATCCCTGACCCTCTCTCGCCAATTTTCCCTATCGTTCATCGCATCTGGTAGGTCTTCAGCGCTACATCCCGTATCCTCACATAGCTGCTGTATGTATATTCTAGCTGGTCGACCTGCTTTTGCTCGGCCATACCTGGGGGACCATAGGAATACATCACTTATGAGCTCGTCCCTGCTTCTCCAGCAGTGTCAAGGGTGTCTGGTTCGTCTAACTTGCATAGTTTTCGTGATGCGAGGCAGGTGGTCGTATAGCTGGTGTTTTGTGGGGTGTTGCCGCCAGGACTTGTTCAATATTACTCGCAACATTCTTGTGTAGTTGCCGTCTATCTTCTCCAGCCGTTTTGTTACCGTCCAAGTGGTGCATCCATACAGCAGTATCGACCCGACTGCTTGGAAGAAATTGCGTTTCATTTTATCGGTCAGGTCTGATTTCCATATAATCGATAGCTTATCGATAGCTGTCCATGCCTTCGTTAGCTGGGTGTCGATGTCTTTTTCGGTTGATGAGAGTCTGCTTCCTAGGTAGGTGTATTTGTCTACCAGCTTCAGAGAGGTTCCCTCTAGTGTGGAAATGTCGCCTGGACATTAAAGCACATATATTCAGTTTTGTGTGCATTGACATGGAGGCCAATGCCTGCGGCGGCTCGTTCCAAACTATGCAGTAGTGTTTCGGCTTGGTTGGGTGTATTTGCCAGTATCGCTGTTATCAGCGTAGTCGGCGTCGGTAATTGTTTTTGCGGGATACCTTCTGCTTCTTTTCTTTGTCATCTCGAAGCTGTTTTCTCTGATTTTATCGATCGATGTTCTAAGCACGTAGTCTAGACAGATGATAAAAAGGTATGGGGCTAGCTTGTCCTCTTGTAGTACTCCTGCTACAATGTTGAAGTATTCTGTCTCCATCCGGTGAACGTATTTTCACTTTGGTGTTTCTATAGAGAATCGTTATTGCTGCTACGGTTTCTTTTGGTAGGCCGTATGCTAGTAGGATTTGTTCCATCTTCCCTCTGTGAATGGAATCAAAGGCCTTTGTAAAGTCGACAAATAGTAATGTCGCCTGTAGGTTTTTTGCCCGTACGCCTTCAAAGATTTTACGGATGGTCAATATTTGTGAGGTCGTGGATCTATTTCTTCGGAGGCCATTTTGTTTTTTTCTAAGGATGTTGTCGATTTTGGGTTCTAAGCGGTTTCGTAGTAGGGCATTGTAAATTTTGGCTGCTATGGATGTAAGTGTTATACCTCGGTAGTCGCCGTGTCCATTTCCTACGACGATAACCATTACACAACGGGCACCTCCTAAAATAGTTATGCAACATGAAAGTGTTGGTGATACCAATCATAACTGGTGCACTCGGAACCGTTCCCAAAGGCTTGGAAGAGTTGGACATTGAGGTGTGACACCGAAACCATCCAGACTACAGCATTACAAAGATCGGCTAGAATACTGAGAAGAGTCCTGGAGACTTGCTGTCACTCTGACAACAGTGAAAGACCATCAGCTTAAGCTGGTGTGAAAAACTCCCAAGGACTACTACTACTACTAATAATAATAATGAATTGTGCAAGAGAAGAAATGTGTCCATACTAACAAATGGTATACATGCAAACCAAAATCCGTCCGACAAAATGAATCCCCTAAGATTTCCTGAGATTTTCAGATACAAATAGATTACTCAATGTCGACCAGACGGTATAAATTAAGAAGAAAAGAACTTGTAATCTCATGGGTTTTGCTTTTAAAACCTGAACACAGAGTGAAAATGAAAAAGCAAAAAAAAAAAAAAAATGAAAAAAATAGGAATAAGACAGTCACTTGGATCTTTCAACAGAAATGAAAAACTGTTGAATAGGAAATTGACGGTAATATCCTAGTTTGGAGTTGTGCCCAGAGTCTGAAGTAATTTGAGATCAGAGGAACAATGAGGACTATTTGTCGCTGCCTACCACCAGACAGGACTTGACACAAGGTCAAAAGCCCGAAGGCCGATTAAAGTGGGGATAAGGAGGAGGGAAGGTCGGGAACGAGTCGAGACTCGAACCCTACTTGTCTATGCTGCTCATCGGCTCACTTGGTGCAATGTGAGCCTGATTAAGCAAGCAGTTTCACGAACCCAAATGTGGGTCCGTGCACGTATGCCGGGTTATGGCATGAACTAGACAACAAGATTTTGTGCCATACATAGGTTCCTGAGAGCGTCCGAAGACTGAGAGCATCCGAGAACAATGAGGACCATCCAGACCACAGCAGTATTAAAATCTGTTTGAATACTAAGATGATTCCAGGAGATCTGAGGAGATTTCAGTGAGACCTCTGTGAGTGACCACCAGATCGATCATATATATATATATATATATATATATATATATATTGGATAGTAAAAATTGATGTGTGCCAGATGTTAAACAGAACTGTTCAATCATTTTTTGGCTGAGCATTCCTTGACCCGACATCGAAATGGTCCTATGAACTGTAACACCCCACTTCGTACATTACTGGGCAAGAAGGGGTCCTATAACCTGTAATACCCCACTTCGGACATTACTGGGCTAGACGTGTGTTCGAATAGTCTGTTCTCATCTATTGGCTGATAACGTCAAGTTGTAGCACCCACGTAATTGTCCCGACCATATTCTTCAAATTCCTCTTGTAGCAAACAAGTACCCTAGCCTATTCGAGAGTGGTTGAGCGTCAGTTGCTCTGAGATAGCGATACTTCGAACTATTTATCTAACTAAATTACTAATATTAGATAGAATTATTTGTGTTAAATAGGAATACTTGAAACCTTTTCACTGTGTGCAAGAAAGTGAGCTCCAACTTATTTCAAAATGTAGTCACCTTTAAACTATTCTCTTACAAATCACACACACACACACACACACACACACACACACACACACACACACACACACACACACACTCACATATATATATATATATATATATATATCGCTTTTGGTAATTGCATTTCATTTTTACTGTACTATACATATTTGCTTTATACAAGAGATGGAGTTTAGTTGAAAAAGAAAAGTAACTTTCCTCTATTTCCCTTTGAAAAAGTCACGAATGTTTCTTGACAAACAAAAGTTGCTGTTTTTATTTCATTCTATTTGAAAAAAATTTCGTTATCGAAATAAGGATATGCAATATGGTTGACGTACTTATCACGTGAATTCTAGGCTGTTCGTGATGTTTTTTTTTCTTTTCTTTTCTTTTTTTTTTTTTTTAGGGATTCAATACTTGTAAGATAAAGAATGATGGGAAACAAACAGTTACTTTGGTTGGTTGAACTTTATCTCAACAATAGAATGAGAATTATACACACACACACACACACACACACACACACACACACACACACATATATATATATATATATATATATATATATATATATATATATATAAATTAGATCTTAAAAAAATAAACCTAAATAAAAAGATGAGCAGACACAAAGGAAAAAAAATGGTTTCCTAGATTTACCATTACAGATCTTGTTGAGAGGAAAGATATTTCAAAGGAAAATTTACCTGGACAGAAATTCGTTAAAAAGGAATTGTATACAAATGATATATATATATATATGGGGGGGTGTATATATATGGGAGGTGAAAACGTCTAGGGTTATCTCATGCTTTGAGGTTAGGGAATTGCATTCATTGTACGTTTATAATTGTATTTTTTTATGTTGTCGTTTCTTTAGAGTTTTTTTTGTACGCACTCTTATCGAATTCAAATAATCAGAACAGTTCTTAATGTGGGAAGAGGGTTCTCGCTCCCCTTAAAGGGTATACAGTCAACGTATCTTAAGCTCCGTCGAAAAGACGGCAGTATTAGGGAGCAATATTGCGATTTTGCTTTTAAAAGTGACCTTGTGTCCCATTCTGCTCGTCATGGAGGGGTTACGTTGATACATACAGTTGATCTGACTTCTGGGCTATCTTTTTTCCATATTGATTGCCTTACATTTTTACTTATAGTTGGGGATGGGAAAAAAAGAGACGGATACATATCTTTTTGAAAGAGCATTAGCACGAAGTGAAACGCAAATAGGTTTTTTTCATGAATTTGGACCTGCGATGATAACCGTTACGCTAACCCCCTCTCACAACCCCCCAAAGACCTGCTGTATACCGCTTAGAAATTAAGGATGCATTATGCACCTATTAAAGCGTTTTATTCATAATATGAATACTAATATTACTTCTGGATAGTGCAAGGCTAAGAGGTTAGAAGAGGTAGAAAGACAGTGTTGCGCCAGCCTTCTACACGGTGAAAGCTTAAAAAATTTCAAAATACTGGTTGTTACCAATTATCAAACTCTGCTTATTTTTTTTGTTTAATGGCATATCAACCCTTTTGGGTTATTTAATGCCAATGCCATTCTAGTAGAATAAACGTAGTGGTACTATTTAACCCAAATATTGGATAGAGGAGTCCATACTTTTCTTTAGGGTATGAGTCTGAAAGTGAACATAATGACGCGACTAGAGTTCGAACTCGCTTATTTTGAGGCCGCAGTCCTGTACGTTAGCCATTACGCCACGTAGACCCACCTTGAGCCCTCTTCTTTTGCACATATGTGAAACATGTAGTTTTATCAGGAGGCTCGTCAA
The DNA here is from genome assembly GCA_963585895.1 of Sepioteuthis lessoniana. Lineage (NCBI taxonomy): Eukaryota > Metazoa > Mollusca > Cephalopoda > Myopsida > Loliginidae > Sepioteuthis > Sepioteuthis lessoniana. Next base: position 53,354,924 of record OY757929.1, on the reverse strand, counting down.
ATACACAGCGTAAATCGGTATGAGAGAAAGCCAAATTATTAGGCTTTCAGAGAAGACTGGTCACGAAAAAGTAACCTAAATCTTCTCTATTGTTTTCAAATAGATGGCTGGAGATCAAATGGATTCACACCTTTTCCAAGTGAATCAGCGCGAATGATTTGAATTTGATCTCGACAATAATCGTCACAACCTCGGGCCAGTTCTGATCTGGTAGGCGGACATATTTCCTCATCGAGTTAGAGACCGTAGTTTGAGTCAAGCTAAATAATTTAGTTTTGAATGCTCATTTTCAAGAAACAAATTCTTGGAAGATTAGCGCAACACAGTCTTCCAGCCATAATTTCTTCCATCCTCATCTGGCTTAGTACTGTACACTTTGTTGACATAGCTAAGAAGATGCTGACTGTATTCCCTGCTGCGGAGTAACACCCCCACTAAAAAAGGGGAATATGCCGGGTATTATACTAAACAGAATCTGATGGTGAGATTCCACTTTCAGAGATCTGGGGAGTGGAAGTATCTGTTCATTGCCATTACTCCCAGCTCCACTCTGACACGAAGTTGTACTACCTATTAGAGTCCCATCCATAGGTCAAATAGGTCTGTTAAGGAATTATTCATATTCGGTGTTCGAAAAAATCCTCCATAGAAACAAATGTAAATACAGGGTGCGGAAGCAAAATTAAGAATATTCTTGTGTAACGTAATGGCCAAGGGATTTCGGTTCATGCCTTTGAGTTTAGTTAGAAACTTTCGGCTCACTACATGGGTTAGTTAGGTGAAAACATTGATACAGGTGTTAACGCGGGCGCTCCCGGGCGGGCGAAGGTGTCACTCAGATGTCACAATAGTCCGAGACGAAACGGGTGATGGAGTGCGAGTGACGTCACGCACCGGAAGCTCGGAGAGGTTTGTGGAGAATTGAAAGAAAGTTAGGGTGTTGAATACTAGACGCCAAACGAGGAGGATCGACTTTTGGAGCTCGTAGACGCGAGGCGAACTTGCGCCCTATGAGGGCCGCTCGAGATGGGGTCCAGATGAATAAGACAGCATAGCAAGATTGTGTCTCTCTTCCTTATGTCGAAACCTTTAACTCAAAGTTAACAAAAAGGTTTCGTACCTGAACAAACAAGTCCTTACGTGGTTTCGAATTTCGAGATTCCTATGTTCTGAGTTTTCTATATGTTCTTTATGTGTTCTATCGTTATATCGTTTTCTATATGTTCTTTATATGTTCTATCGTTATGAACATTATATGTCTATTTCGCCCATGGCGTTAATTGTGGCTATAGTGCACTTGTATAATGATAAAGGAATTTATCATGAAACAAAATTAATTTAAGTTTAAAAAAATAAAGAACAAAATAAGAAGATAGATACAAAACAGTAAATTTACTCAACATGGTCACCATTTTTTTCAATTATTGTATCAACACGCCTTCGAAACGATTTTCATGCCCTCAAAATAAATTCTTCAGACATTTTATTCTATTCCTCCTCAATAGTAGTCTTAAGCGAACCAATATTTTGATGGGAAGTTGCATTTGTTTTGTTTTCTAAAACGCCCCATGTAGTGTAATCGAAGGTATTAAAGTCTGGGCTCAAATCTTGTTTGATTGCTGTCCTTAGAGTTTTCTCGTAGACTTTCAATTCATTATCGTGCTTTCTCATTGACGTTGTGGGGGTCTTTCTTAATCGCCGTAGCGAGAGCAGTTAAAAATCCTTCGTTTTGTATTTTTTTTCAATCCTTCACTAACCCTTTTTCTTAAAATGGTCTTTATCTATGAAAAACAGTTATCTTTGCTTTGTATACAACAGACAAAGAAACTCTTATTATTTCGGAATTTTTTGGCTTGGTATTGGCGTTAAGCATATCATAGATTCTTTGTCGTTTCTTTTCTTGCTCACTCATATTGGACTGATTTTAATCAAAAAGTGCTTGAATAATTGAGGTATACATGAAAATTTAAATTCATTGCGTTTTTTTTCTTTTCAAAAATTTTACTAATCACACGAAAAAAAAAAAGTTTTAAACTTTGTTCCATATTTTGCTTCTGCACCCTGTATGAACCTACCGTGAACATGACACCATAACCTCTTAGCATAAAAAAATCTCTAGACAGTTTGCGATGCCATTATATTCAATCAATCAATCTGCTTTTGTTAGTAAAAAAAGAGGAGTCAGAAGTTATCGTTGAGTAAGGTTGTTTGCTTGTTTGGGTTTTATGTCATATCAACCAAATCCATTTTTATACAAATAAACAGTTCTATTTCAAACAATTCAATTTTGCATAAGTACATAGTTTAATTGTTAAAAACATTTCTATTTCAAGCTATTCAGTTTAGTCAAACATTTCTAATTCGAACAATTTAGTTTAGTATAAGTACAGTTTTTATTTACACTCAGTTAAACGTCAAAACAGTTCTCTTTCGAACAATTCAATTTAGTGTAGTACTGTTTCAAAGTCAAAAACAGTTCTACTTCAAGCAATTCAGTTAAGCTTAAGAGCGCAGTTTAGTTCTGTTTGACCCATAGACAGGACCCTATCAGGTGCTACCACAACGGATCAGAGTGGACCTGGAAGCGATTACAATGAAGGGGTGCTCTGCATTCCCCAAAGCTCCAGCATCACTGGAGCCTCACGATCAGATTGTTTAGTGTCATGTGTAGGACACTCGTTGGGGTGGGTCTTACCTCACTGCAGAGGTTCAGTCGGAGTATTCTACAGCCCAGCCGACTGGGCAACGTTGAGTAAGTGGTTACAAAGTTGATGATAGATTCACGACATTGATAATAGATGATTTAGAAAAAGAATATAATACCCATGTCCACTACATATTTTATTACTCGAGATCTATTGACCTTGTGTCAACCAGAGCATCGCCTTAGCCAGTTTTACTGTTTTTGATTCTACATATTTCTTCGACAACCTACGCTTTTCGCACAGACAAAAGCGATTCAAGACATTGGATTTGAAGGTTTTTTTTATTTATTCTCTTTGCAAATTCCATTAAAATAACAACGGATATAGGATTGCCCAGAAGAAAAACAAATTCCATAAAAACAAAATAATCAGAAAAGCTGTAAAGGTTTTAAGACAAAGCTTGGAGTGCATTTGTGGTGATTGAGATGAAGAGGAAGGGGTAGAAGAATATGTAGAAAGGAAGGATTTTGATGAGGAAATGAACCAAAAAAGCGGGGGGGATGAGAATAAGAATGATAACAGCAGCAATGGAATGATGGAGACGAAGGAAAAAATTTAAAAATTTGGAATGAGAAATATTAAGAATAGAACTAATAGAAATAAGGATGAACAAAATTTAAAAAAAAAATGAAGAGAGAAAACGATAGATTACGAAGAAGGATGAAGAAGGATGAAAATGAAAAAGAAAACATTGAACAAAGAAGAAGAAGAAGAAGAAGAAGAAGAAGAAGAAATTAATGAAAAATTAGAAAGTAAGATATAAAATTTAGGAAGAAAAGAAAGGGGGGAAAATAACATTAGAAAGAGAGAGAATAAAGAAGAATGAAAAATGTGAAAAGAAAGAAAGAAAGAAAGAAAGAAAGAAAGAAGAAAATAGTGGAAGGAAATATAGGTGGACTAAGAAAAAGATGAGAAGTAAAACTTTGAGGACGATGGATGAAGAAGAAGACAAGGAAAGAGAAGGAGAAAAAGAGCAACAACAACAAAAAGAACAATAACAACAGAAATATGCTTCTATCTATCTTTCTTTCTTTCTTTCTTTCTTTTCCTACTGCATTATTCTTCTATGATTTTCTTTCTTTCTTTCTTTCTTTTATTTCCTACTGCATTATTCTTCAATGATTTTCTTTCTTTCTTTCTTTCTTTCTTTCTTTCTTTCTTTCTTTCTTTCTTCACTCCTTTTTTTCTTTTTTCCCATTCCAAATTTATTCCAAGAACTTGTTTTCACTTTTTTTTTGCCTTTTCATTCTTTATTCTTATCCTATAATTTTTCTCTAACATTCAATTATAAGAAATTACCCCATAAACTTAGTATCCGGGTATAATTTAATTCGACCCTCCAATTAAACAAAAAAGACATGACTACAAAACCCCTAACCGAAATATTTCGACATTTGTCCTAAACAAAGTTTAAATTACAAGGTTGATAAAGTATTATCTATCGTCTGGAAAGTAACTCTGAAAAGTTTTGCGAAATGACAATAATAATAAAAACAATTATAATGATAGCACACACACACACACACACACACACACACAAAAGAGATGAATGAAAAAATAACAACAGAGAAACCTCAGGCGAACGAGAAAACTTCTCGAAACCAAGCTCTGTAGCAGAAATCTCATCAAAGGGATAAACTCCTAGACCTTCCTCCTTGTAAGATACTCGAAACCAAGCTCTGTAGCAGAAATCTCATCAAAGGGATAAACACCTGAGCTGATCCCACCTTGTCAGATACTCGGAACTATTCTTGAAATGGGGAGAACTCAACAAATGGACTATGCCTAAGTACTTCTAAGTTTCCTTTTTTCCGAGCATTCTGATTCTTTCCTAATTTGGCAGTTCTATTCCTTCCCTTATTTGTTCTCTTATCGCTTCTCATTATTAGCATGGCACATGTTTCTATGCCAAATTCCATTCTTATATCCTGATTAAGTATTCTTATCATTTGTATTAGGGTCTCCAATTCTTTTTCATCTTTTTTCAAACAGTTTAATGTCGTCTATGCACATTAGGTGACTAAGCTTTCCTTGTTATTTAGTAAATTTGTTACCCCTGTACATTTTCATAATACGAGATTGAGTGACATCATCGCTATTACAAATAGTAACGGTAAAACCGCATCTCCCTGAAAGATAGCTCTCAAGATTTTCATCTCTGCTGAAGTGTTTCCTCCTGCTGTCAATTCCGCTTTCTAGTTTTGCAGGGTTTCCGTGATGAATTTTATGACTTTGTTAGATATCCTGTACATTTCCAGACAAACTTCTATCCAGTTTTGCGGGACCATATCATTGGCCTGTTTGTAGTCAACCCAAGCCAGGGCTATATTTTTCCGCCTCGTTTTGTTCTCCTTGAGGATGTGTCAATCAATGTTCCATTTGTTCCATTGTGGTATCCTTTCTGTTCTTTCAAAAAAAAAAGTTTGCAGCGTATTAGCGAATTATAGATCTCCTCCTCAATATGTGCCGTTAGGATTTTCTGTATTTTAAGTAGACATGTTATGAGTCTATACTTGCATTGGGCAATTCCTCTTTGGGGGTTTTTAGGGTCCGAGTAGTCTTTACTTTAGTCATCCATTCGGGTATATTTTTTTCTTTTAAGCATCTACTCAGTTCAAGTGCCCGTCTGTTGTGGATTGGTGTATTTTTTCTTTTAAGCATCTACTCTCTATTTGCCAATGTCTCCCACCTGACAAGGTTCGACACAAGGTCAATAGCCCGAAGGCCGATTAAAGTAGGGATAAGGGGAAGGGAAGCTCGGGAACGAGCCAAGGCTCGAACCCTGCTGATCTATCTTACTTATAGGCTCACTTAGTGCTATGTGAGCCTGAAGAGCTGAAGCTTGTCAAAAGGAGTCAATAATGCAGCTCGCCCACCCGGAGGTAGCCCAGCCGAAGTTGAGAGCCTTACGGCCTCAAGTCTGTCATTGTTCGAGAACGGGCTCCGGAGAGTGAAACGAACTCTTTTAAGCATCTACTCAGTTCAAGTGCCAGTCTGTTGTGGATAGACATAATTTTTTCTTTTAAGCACCTACTCAATTTAAGTGCCAGTCTGTTGTGGATAGACTTAATTTTAAAAAAAATCTATGTATACTGTCATGGCCTGGTGTTTTCCAATTCGGTACTTTTTGAGTGTTACCCTGAGACTCAGAGCCCTCGTTGAGTTCTTGAAATTCTTTTTCCATATCATTTATCCATTCAGCTTTTCTGTAATGTTCTTTCCATTCCCATTTTTTACTCGAAAATAGTTTTGTTTCATTTGCATCAGGTTGTTGGTATGTCTTGGTACTTTCTCCTACTACTTGTTGGTAGAGATTTCCTTCGTTATTTTGGAAAATCCGGTTTTGATTATATTTCTTGACTGTTTCGGTATCTTTTAAGTCGTCCTTCTTTCGTCAATATCTTTTTGATTTATCTCTTCGAGTTGCATTGTTAGAGTTGTCTGCGGTTTTGGACTTTTCATCCTAAAATATTTCCATGTTTATTTGTTTTTTTTGTTGTTTTTTTTTTCTTCCTTCGTATCTTCACTTGTATTTTCTTTATCTATCCTTCGAGGCAATTTCGCTCCTGTATAGATCAGCTCATTTAGTTCAGTAAGGTTGACCGTTTGGATATTTGGCAACGATTTGTTCATCTTTTCGGTTTTTAACTTCACTTTTTCCAGTCTGGGTTCTTAAGAGATGGTAATATAGTCTAATTTTCGGTCAGGATTTTCGTATTAACACTACTTTTATTTTGTCTTCTTATGTTAACATTTGTTTTGTAGAGTAGGTGTATTTGGTGTTTCGGTTTTCATTATTTTGTGTTTCAGTTCGGTTAGGGTGTTCTTACTCTTCAGTATTTAGTATTTCGGTTCGCTTTGTGAGGTCTTGATAATATTCTACTTTGTTTACTAGCTGGTATATTTCTACTATCTCAAGCTCCGAAAACCAGCGTTTCTTTAATATTATTATTAATTATTTGGTCAGTATCGAATCTCGTGCATTCTGCCTAAATTTCTATCATTCTTTTTCTATACCATTTTGTGTAGGATGGTTTTAAGATGACAATTAAGTACATATTTGTTGTTTTCTCTTGTCCATTTTTTCCTTTTGGTCGTTGTTTAGGTCGTTGTTTGTGTACCTGAAATTAGTAGAGCCAACATTCATAGGATGCCGAGCAGTTCCCCCATGTTAGCTATCAAGGGAGCACATGCCGATCCTAACATCCAGACCTGCTGTCTGGATCTCACGTTGAATTATGTTTCTATTTATCATTTTTGTGGCAATACCAAACCAAAGGGGTTATTTATTATCTGTGCTCCTGTCACAGATGCGACCAGGTACTCTTAAATGGGTCACACAAAACCCTAAATCCACCTTAAATTTGAAACTTACTTAAATCCCAATAGTCAATTTTTTCTTTCGTTTTTCATCTATTACATTGGTTTATGATTGATATTTTGAGTTTAAACCCAGAACAGTTTCGTTGCATTCATTTATTATGATCTTTCCTCTGCGTTTCAAATATGTGTTCTATTGATGACAAAAGAACGACAAGAGGAACACAGAAAGTGTTGATATAAAGAAAATATATATTCAACTAACAGAAACAAGATATAAGTGAACCTAGTTAAACAGTAGTTATTTGATCTGAAACTGAGATTCCAAAGGAGTAGGGGCTATTCGTCCACTACGCAAATGGTATCACACGTGATTGTTTCACGCTGATTGGTGCACTCCATCTGACGCTCTCGTTGACGTGTATTTATGGAGGAGGGCGAGTCCATTATGTAGGGAGTACAACAATATGCTATATAGTCTATATCATCTCTATCTGCTACTGACAAGCGGTTTTCATCAAAAGAGTTATCCTCGTATTATCTGAGAGGACCCTTCTCTGTTAGCAACTCCCCAACACTAGTACCACCTCCTCTATCTTCTGTTACCATTACCTTTTCCCTCCTTTTCTTCCTTTTTCCTCCCCGCACAAGAAAATGTATACTTACCTTACACTTAATATTCCATTGGAAAAGCATACCACTTCAGCTCAGTCGGCAGGGGCTGTAGAATACACCGACTTCAGAAGGTTAAGACACCCCATAATGAATGTCCTGGATATAACATTAAACCATACGATGGTGAAGCTCCAGCCCTGGAGATTTGGGGAATGTGGAGCACTCCTTCATTGCCATTTCTCCCAGATGCATTCTGAACCGGAGTGGTTGCAGATGATTGGGTTCTGTGAGTCAAATAGAAATGTTTGACATTTAAAATGTGTGCAAGGAAAAGACTTATGCTAAATTGAACTGCTTCATTATTTAATTGTGTATAAACAAAGGACTGATGTTTAATTGAGGTGTCCGTGGTGTAATGGTTATCGTCGTAGGAAATGGACACGGCGACACGAGTTCAAACCCGAAACGAGGCTGATTGCATTTCACATAGCACTAATACCCTTGGGAAAGGTATGAATCCAATTATTTTCCCTCCAGCTATGGGTAAATAGTAGGACAGACTGGGTTCTTCAGTCTTGGTGAGGCAACTAGTGTAGGAGAAGGAAAACTCTGAATTCAAACCTGTTAAACTCCGCTTCAAAATTGACCTTGTGTCATATTCTGCCCGAGTGGAGGGTTTGGTAAATATGGATGTTTAATTGAATTGCTAGTTACACATAACAATACTTGGAACCATATAACTGTGTAAATAAATGATTAATATTGATTTGAATAATTAGTATTAAATATCAATTGTGTAATCACTTCACAGTGTTGATACAAATGATTAATATTGAATAGAATTATAAGCAATAATTGAAACCATTTAACAGTGTAGAAACAATAGCAATACTAAAGTGCAAACAAATTATTTCAGATTTAAAAATGAAATTACCTCTAAACTATTCTCTCACAAATCATATTTATTTAAACGTGTGCAAACAAATGAATAATAGTAAATAGAATTATTTGTGTTTGATAGAAATGCTTGAAACAATATAACTGGGCGCATAAAAGATGAACTCAGGCTCGTTTGAAAATGTCATCTCCAAAATGAGTCGACTAAACGTATATATAATGTATATATATATATATATATATATATATATATAAAGAGGGTTTGGCATCGAATAACCAACAATGGTTTATATACCATAAAACCAAACCAACCAAACCAGCATACAACTTTCGTTGATAATATAGCAGAAAAATTTTAAAGACTTTTAAAATATTTACTAACCGGTAATATTTTTCAGTGTTTCGGCCAAGTCAAAAGTGTAGCATCGCTTTTTTAAAAAACATTATTATTATTATTATTATTATTATTATTATTTACTCCTTGAAAGTTTTTCACATTGGTTTTAGCTGATAGTTTTTAACAAGATTTTGAGTGACAGCAAGTCTCCTCAAGTCTTCAGGACTCTTCACAGTATTCTGGCCGTTCTCAATAATGTAGTTTGAATGGTATCCACTCATCCTCCAACTTCTGTGTCCTCCAGTCCCTTTTAATAATCCTTTAGTTACTGTACCAAAGGCACCAATCACAATTGTCACCTTCATGTTCCATAGTTTTTTCAATTCCCTAGCAGGGTCAAGGTACTCTTCCTTCTTTTCATATTCTTTCAGTTTTATTCTATGGTCAGGAGGACTTATTACAGCAAGAAAAGTTGACAATTTTGCAAATTCTCTTTTTTTTGTTGATTATTATAAGGTCTGGTCTTCTGGCCGAGATTAGGCGATCCGTCTGTATATCAAAGTCCCATAGGAGTTGATCTGTGCCATTTTCTAGGATAGATACTGGGTTGTGCTTATACCATTTGTTGATATGGTCAAATTTAAATTTCTTGCACATAACCCTGTGGATCACCTTGCCCACAAAGTCGTGTCTAGTCTTATACTCTTGTGCTAATTTGCTGCATTCGCTAATTATGTGATTGATGGTTTCGTCTCTATCACCACATAGCCTACATTTGCTGTTTTGTTGCGTCTTTTCTATTTTCGCTTTGATATGATTGGTTCTTACGGCGTTGTTCTGTTTCTCTCTTAAAATTTCTTTCTCTTAGCCAGATCCAGGTTTTCTCGTCTGAGATGTTGTTTATTAGTCGTTTAAAACGCCCTTAGAGTTGTTTTTCATCCCATTTTTGTTTCCTAGTTATTGTCATTCTGTTGTCCATCTTGTCACTATCGTTTTTGATGGCTCTAATCAGTCCTCGTTCGTGTTTTTCTATGTAGCCTTCGAGTCGCTGTATCGATGCCTCAATGCTGTCTTCAGTGGTGCTAAGTCCTCTTCCCTCCCCCTTTCTTGATACATATAGTTTGTCACCGTCATCTCTGGGATGTAATGCCAAATGCATGGTCATTACTTTTCTTGTTCTTTGGTCCATTTGCTTAAGTTCCTTCTCGTGTCCCCTTCAAAAACAGTCCCAAATATCTAACGAGGGGTACAGTTCAGGTATTTATTCCTTTGATAAGGTTTCTGCTGGTTAGTTTTGTCTCGAGTAGCTTTCTAGTTCTCCAGAGATATTCTTTCTGAATTTTTTTCTTTCATCTCCACAAGTTTTAGGGTGTCAGCCTCCAAGATGTCCAAGGATTTGTTGGTTGCCTTTTCTCCGAGTGTTCTAATCTTGTCTTGATTTGGTAGTTCCATTTCGTCAGTCAGATATCGTTTGCCACTTTTCATTACTAGCATGGCACATTTTTCAATGCCAAATTCCATTCCTATGTCCCGACTGTATATTCTAACAGCGTGTATTAGAGTTTCCAGTTCTTTTTCATTTTACAAATAGTTTGATGTCATCCATGTACATTAGGTGATTGATATTTTCCTGCAATCTACTAAGTTTGTATCCGGCTGTGCATTTTCTGATATGTGGTTAAGTGGCATCATGACAATTATGAATAATAACGGTGATAGAACATCTTGAAAAATAGCTCTCTGGATCTTTGCTTCCACTAAGCTTCTTCCTCCTGCGGTTAATTCCACTCTGCAGGTTTTCATATCATTATTTACTCATTAGAGTTTTTCACATCAGCGTTAGGTGATGGTCTTTCACTTGATATTGAGTGACAAGTCTCCTCAAGTCTCCAGGACTCTTCTCAGTATTCTGGCCGTTCTCAATAATGTTGTAGTTTGGATGGTCTCTACTCATCTTCTGACCTCCAAGTCCTCCAGTCCCTTTAATGATCCTTTGGTGACCGTACCAAAAGCCCCAATCACGACTGGTACAACTTTCACCTTCATGTACCATATATTTTTTTAATTCTCTAGTAAGGTCTAGGTACTTATCCTTCTTTTCACATTCTTTCAGTTTTATTCTGTGGTCAGCCAGGACAGTAAAGTCGACAGTTCAGCAAATTCTCTTTTTTTTTGTTGTTGATTATTATAAGGTCTGGTCTTCTGGCCGAGATTCGGTGATCCGTCTGTATGTCAAAGTCCCATTGGAGTTTATGTGTGTCATTAAAATTTCAATTTCTTGCGCATCTCCCAGTGGATCATCTTGCCCACCCATCCGTGTCTAGTCTTATACCCCTTCTGTGCTAATTTGTTGCATTCGCTTATTATGTGGTTGATGGTTTCATTTCTGTCCCGTATAGCCTACATTTGCTTTTCTGTTGCGTCTTATCTATTCTCGCTTTGATATGATTGGTTCTTATGGCGTTGTTTTGTGCTGCTATTAAGAGAGATTCTGTTTCTCTCTTAAAGTTTCCTTTTCTTAGCCATATCCAGGTTTTGTCGTGTGAGATGTTATTTAGTCATTTAAAACGCCCTTAGATTTGTTTTTCTTCCCATTTTTGTTTCCTAGTTTTTGTCATTCTGTTATCTATCGTGTTGTCAGTATTGTTTCTGATGGCCGTAATCAGTCCTCGTTCGTGTTTTTCTATGTTTGTCTTCGAGTCGTTCTATGGATGTTTCAACGCTGTCTTCGATGCTGGCAAGTCCTCTTCCTCCCCCTTTTCTTGGTAAGTATAGTCGGTCAACGTCGTCTCTGGGATGTAATGCCTTCTGCATGGTCATTAGTTTTCTAGTTCTTTGCCTTGTGCATTAGTTTTCTAGTTCTTTGCCTTGTGCATGGTCACTCGGTTTTCTAGTTCATCTCTGGTCCACTTAAGAAAGAACTCTATTGAGAGTTTTTCACCCCAGCGCTTCCTGATGGTTTTTAACTGGAGTGTCAGTGACAACAATTTTCCTCAAGTTTCCTCAAGTCTTCAAGATTCTTCTAAGTATTCTGACTGATATTAATTTTGTAATCTAAATGGTCTCGACTTTTCTGATTTCTAAGTCTTGTAGCTTCTTTACCAAACCTTTATGAGTTGTTCCGAGCTCACCTATTACAACTGGTTTTACCGTCACCTTCATGTTCCACTGTTTTCTTAGTTCTCCGACAAGGTCTCTTCCTTCCTTCCTTCCTTCCTTCTTTGAGTTGTAACACGTTCGTCGGGCAACACACTCAGAACAAATCCGCCCGTTCAGCCGTTACCGTGCGTATTTGTATGTTCGTGAGATCTCGTAAGAATTTGCATACGTGCAAATTACCTCTCGCTGGTTCGAGATCTCCCCTCGTCAAATATGCTCGTGGCAGACATATCGGTTTCCGCTTTACAAGCCAGACACGTTCGTGCGCGCTTCGAATGCTCAGGCACGTTACCTTCACACTCCTCCCTTATTTGGGAATCACACAACGTACAGCACGGAGAAGGTCTTTTGAGTCTGCTACTTCGTCTGAGCGGAACGCTCTCGGCAACGTCGTCGTCCCCGGACGTGTCTCCGGGCCCACGTTGACCACGGTCGCTGTGGTCGCTTTCAGATGCTGCGGGATCCTCCCGCGGTAAATACAGCATCGGCGCTTCGTCTTCAGAGGAAGCGCTGCTGCAATAAGTGGCGTCTGCTCCTCGCACTGGACGAACATCCTTTACGTGGCGAGGTGTCCCGTCAACAAGGACCGAATGGGGGCTGTACACACCCGTAATTGTCCCCTTTCCGAACTGGGTTGTACACTGCTTCGAATGCACCGGCACGTTACCTTCACACTCATATTACCTGACCGTCAGAAGAAGATCCGGCTGAATTGTGTCAACCCCACTCCGTGGATCTTTCAAACACAGCGTGGACACAGAAGAATTTGACAAAGCAAACAGTCGGAAGCTAATGTGGTAGTCACGAACAAAATAGCCACCATAAGTACTGTGACTAGTAGTCCCAACACACTTTGGGCTCCGTGACTAGCATAGGACCACAACCTCACAGTTACAATGTCTATTTATTTAATTCATATTTATAAATATATAATCTTATTTATAGATATGTATTCAAATTCTTCCTTCTTGAACTGTTTGGCCATTAATATTTTCTTTAGTTGGGTTATCCGTGATTTCAATATGATTTCCAAGTATGGCAATTCAAAGACGAACCGAATAATTATTTTCACTCGCACACATACACACACACACATAAATGCACGAGCGGGTGTATTTAACGTAACAGTTATCGCCGCTGGAAATGGTAAAGGCATGGATCCATCTGTTTTCCTTCCATCTATGATGATATTGTAGGGTAGCCTTAGTTCTTTAGTTTTCGTTAGGTAACCAATCTAGGAGAAAGAAAGCACTTAAAAGCAGCTGTACTCCGTTTAAGTACTCACCTTACGTCGCATCCCGTCCGAGGCGGGGGTGGTTAAGTAATATCAACTTAAAATTGGCCTTGTGCCACATCTAGCCCGTGGCGAAATGGATATATAAATGCATACCCACACAGACATGAATACTTACAGCCCTCGACTTAATCCCCTGAAGAGGATTAAGATCCTCTTCCCCAAAAAAGTTATCCTAGTTGAACTACATCTGATGATGAGTATCCAGTTCTGGAGATGGAAAATGAATGCTTCTGCATTGCCATTACACCCAATTCTATTTTAAGTCACAGTGGCCGTACTTCTTAGCATCCACTGTAGTGTTCCAATAGAGATGTTTGAAATTCATTACCATTGCATAGAAATACTTGAAGCCATGTTCCGAGGTCAAACAATTGATTATTATAAAATAGTATAATTATTATTAATTATATTATACGGTTATGGCACTAAAGGGAATATGGGTGTAACGTTACCATTTCAACACGACACGAAACGAGTCTTTCGTTGCTTTGTATAAAAGTTTATTCGTGGTCTGCAACATTCCAGCAGTCATGACAAGAGAGAGAGAGAGAGAGAGAGAGAGAGAGAGAGAATGTGAAAACCGATTTAGATAGGCAAAGAGAAAAAGCCGCTTGAGAAAGAAAATCTAAACAGATCTGGCCAATTTGGTTGTAGTTCTGTGTGCGTCAGATCTCTCCGTCCGTTCTGGCTTCAAATGCTCATGCCTCTTAGAACTCTTCTTATAGATATTCTGTTAATTATTTTGGTAACTAATCTGTCAATAACACGTCAACCTTTAACATTTTCCAGTCTACATCATTCTAATATCAGCTGACATCGCATCCAAATTGCTAATCTTTAACAACCTGTCCACTGCCGATTTCAAAACAACCTGTCAACTCTATTTGACATGTAGTGTGACATGTGCACGCTTTTGAATTTTCAAATTAGACTTAGATTTCCAATCAAATTTTTTGCCTTGCTCACATTTTATCACTTAAATAAAACGAGTAACTGATATAGTTAATTACAATTCTTAATTATAATATATTAATATTTGACAGAAATACTTGAAAACATTTAACTGTAGGCAGACAAATGATCAATATCAAATAGAATCATCAATCTTAAATTGGTTGGTTTGGTTTAGTTTGGTTTGGTTTCTTTGTTTAATTGCATATCAACCTTCATGGATTATTTAATGCTAAAGCCATCCTTGTGTTGTATGGTTATATGCAGATTCATGCAGAATGAATCACAACGACACAACGATAAAGAACGAGCGAAGACTTCTTTAAAAATATGTACCTCTCACTTTATTTGTAAGGGTTCGAAAAGGGTTACTCAAGGTTGGCGTATGAGAGGGAGCTGGAGACCGAACATTAACTGTAATATTTTGAACCCCACTCTTATGGCCATCAACGTTGTGTCTTTCTCGTTCTCCTGATGCTCAACCAGAGGCCCTGGGGTTCCACTCTGCTGGGTGCTGGCTTTCTTTACTGCATCTTATCAGCAACTTCTCTGGTCCCCAAACTCCATCGGGGTTCCCGAGGGCCCTCTCGGCCGGGTGTGGCTTTCCCTACCACACCTCATCTATAACTCCGTCTCCAACTGTAACTGCAACTGCCACTTGACTTCTGTCTTGACCTAGTTGTATAATAGTTCAACGCCCACTCGATCGCCCATTCGATCTTTGGAATGGCATGATTGATCGTCATCCAGCGGAAATAACTGTCATGCAGTTCACAGGTCACTCTCTTCCGGTGCATCAGTCTATGAGTGTATCATGGGCTTTACCTTGTCCCATTTCATCAGCCAAATCCACCCACGCGATCTCTTTCGATTAATGGCCATTGGAATGTGTCACTTCATTCCGGTGCATCACTTTGTAATGGCATGTTTGCTCAGGCCGAAGTTCAAAATACAACACTCGTAGAAGAACAGCAGTGATACTATCTTAGCCTTAGTTGAAGAAGATAAAGGGGTTCATACCTTTATCAAGGGTATTAGTCCAAAAATGAACGTAATAGTGTGACTGGAGTTCGAACTCGCTTCCTTCGAGGCTGCAGTGTCGTACTTTAACTACAATGCCAAATTATTTAGGAATACGGGAACCTTCACGGAACTTCGAACTACGTCCTTTATTAAATCCACAGGGGTCGCCTGTTCTGATTACGTTAGCCATAACCGGGTACAAGTGTTAAGTATTCCTGTATTGTTACCCGCCTGCAGTCAGGATTGAACCTGCAATCTCCAGATGATTGTCTCCTTAGAAGCTTTGGGAACCAACGCCTATAACTGTTACGCTCAGTGTACGCGTTGAGGAAATAACAATAAAGATGAAGGCAATAGTCTGAAAACCCTTAATGATAAAAATCCTTATGCTACTTCTCAGAAATTTAGACAACTATTTAGGAATACTTGAAAACATTTGACTCTTTACCAACAAATGATCTTTATCAAATAAAAGGATCAATGTAATTATTTTTCATTAAGGATAGTTACTTGAAGCTATAGTTGTTTACGAAGGATTGCTAGTATGAGATATTTGAAACTATAAAATTATTTGCAAATCATTAGTTTTAAAAATTATGACTTATAACTGTGTCAACAAATGATTATTATCAAATATGGTTTCTTTAAACAATATAAGTAAAGTAAAGTTGGCGACCTTAGTCGAGGGTGACCCGAAGGCTCCCTTTTCAATAGCTACTACACCGAATGTAGGGGAGGGCGCTAGTCCATTCCCTGGATTGCTCCACTTTACCCTTGACCCTTACCTTATAGTGCTGAGTGCTAAGTAAGGTGGTATCAAGTACCATTTTTTTAGTCTTTGGTATGACTCGACCTGTGATTGAACCCCGGTCTCCTGGACCATTGGCGAACACTCTACTCATTAGACCAATGTCCAGTCCCCTTAAACAATATAGTAGTGTATAAATTATTTGAATCTGATCGGAATACTTGATATATATATATATATATATATATATAATCATGTAAATAATTAATGTTAGATAAGTATAATTGAAACCATATAACAGTGCGAAAAACAATGGAATACACAAATAAAAAAGAATAGGACATCGAAAATATAGTTACGATTACAATAAAACATTTAGATGATAATAAAATTTCGGTTTAAATCACCCATAAGGAGTTGATAGACCTTTAATCATATAAAGTAAAAGAAATTCTACTGTTTATTTACATTGTGAATATTTCAATAAAACTGGTTTATTGGAAAAGGAAGACAAAACGAGAAGTGGTGATATTTTTGAAAAATGCGATTATACCATTTAGAAATAAATCAACTTTCGGCATTAAATAAACCATTAGTGGTTGATATGCCGTTACATGATAAACTAAATTAATCTAAATATATACACATAAGTAAACGTATGCACAAAAATGCACCCAAAGAGATAAACGCATGCTCCTAAGTGCACCCATATAAATAAACGCATGCACCTGAGGGCACCCGTATAAATAAACGCATGCACCTAAGTGCACCCATATAAATAAACGTATGCACCTAAGAGCACCCCTATAAATAAACGCATGCACCTAAGTGCACCCCTATAAATAAACGCATTCACCTAATTGCACCCATATAAATAAACGCATGCACCTAAGGGCACCCATATAAATAAATGTATGCACCGAAGTGCACCCATATAAATAAATGCATGCACCTAAGTGCACCCATATAAATAAACACATGCACATAAATGCCACCATATAAATAAACACATGCGCATAAATGATGTCATATAAATAAACACAGGCACATAAATGCTGCCATATAAATAAATGCATGCACATAACTGCTGCCATAGAGATAAACGCATGCACCTAAGTGCACTCATATAAATAGACGGACGCACATAAATGCTGCCATATAAATAAATGCATGCACATAACTGCTGCCATATAGATAAATGCATGCACCTAAGTGCACTCATAAACAGACGGATGCACATAAATGCTGCCATATAGATAAATGCATGCACTTAAATGCTGCCATATAGATAAATGCATGCACCTAAGTGCACTCATATAAATAGACGGATGCACATAAATGCTGCCATGTAGATAAACACATGCACGTAAATGCACCCATATAAATAAATGTATGCACCTTAGTGCACCCATATAAATAAACACATGCACATAAATGCCACCATATAAATAAACGCAAGCACATAAATGCCGCCATATAAATAGATGCATGCACATAAATGCCGCCATATAATTAAATGTATGCACATAAATCCTGCCAAATAAATAAAAGCGTGTATACATTATATGGTCATTTTAAACTGGTAAACATATCATACTTATTGGAAATATTCATGTTTGTATCTGCTTGGTTTAGTTTGGTTATCTTTTACGGCATAACAACCATTGTAGGTTATTTAGTGCTAAATCTATTTTTATACATGTAAACAGTCCTATTTCAAACAACTCAGAATAGCATGAGAACGCAGTTTAGTTCTATTTAACCTACTGATAGGAACCAATCAAGTGCTACCACTCCGGGTCAAAGTGGACCTGGGAGCGATGGCAATAAAAGGATACCCTGCATTCCCCAAAGCATTAGCATTACTTGAGCCTCACCTTCAGATTGTTTATTGTCACTCGTTGCGAGAGGCTTGCCCCTCTGCTTAGATGCAGTTAGTTATCTGGTTACTTAGCCAAATGGACCAGTTTGTATCTGTGCACAAACAAATGATTATAATTATTATTATTATTATTATTTACTTCTTTAGAGTTTTTCCCATCAGCGTTAGTTGATTGTCTTTCACTGGAGTTTGAGTGACTGCAAGTCTCCTCAAGTCTCCAGGACTCTTCTCAGTATTCTGGCCGTTCTCAATAATGCAGTAGTTTGGATAGTCTCCACTCTTCTGCCAACTTCCCAGTCCTCTAGTCCCTTTAGTAATCCTTTAGTTACTGTACCAAAAGCACTAATTACAATTGGTATAATTATCACCTGCATGTTCCATAGTTTTTTCAGTTCCCTAGCAAGGTCGAGGTACTGATTTTTCTTTTCACATTCTTTCAGTTTTATCCTGTAGTCAGCCGAGACGGCAAAATCGACAATTTTGCAAATTTTCTTTTGTTTGTTGATTATTATTAGGTCTGGTCTTTTGGCCCAAATTCGGTGATCCGTCTGTATGTTAAAGTCCCATTATTATTATTAGTATTATTATTAGTCGTAGTATATGCAGGAATACTTGACATAATATAACTGTGTGCAAACAAATGAGCACAGTTTAAAAAATGCAATGAAAAATGGAAAACGTATTCATGATAATAATCATTTACAAATTAATCAAATTTTGGCATTAAATAATCCCAAAATGTTGGTATGGCGTTAAAAAACTAAACTAACCTAAACAAATACTCGTATATATAGGTACACAGATACAAACAGATGAAAGAGAGAGAGAGAGAGAGAGAGAGAGAGAGAGAGAAAGAGAGAGAGAGAGAGAGAGAGAGAAAGAGACAGGCAGTGTGTATGTGTGTGTGTCATTTCAGTTATCTCATTGCCTGGTTTGGGCGTTGGGGCACTGCTCAGGTAGCGTGTCTTGGGCACGAATTGCTTGGCAGAGCCCATCCCTATCCGATTCTACAACTAAGCTGAATTCAGAGTTTTCATACCGCTTGATCGGTTGCCATACCGAAGTAAAAGAACTTAACGCCCTGGGAAATGCAAACAGTCTTATTCGGAATTTGAAATCAGGAAGCCCAGTCCACTTCTTACAATTGATAACCGTTACAGAACGACCACCTCCGACAAAACACATTAATACATACATATAAATACAAACATACAAATACACATATATTAATACATACGTACATTGTATAAATTGAGACATACATTATCTTCGAAAGTATCGAAATTCCGCATGTTTATATATGTATTTCCTTAATTTTTCTGACACGAACTTTTCAAGCGGTGATTTTCAAAGTCATGCGTTCATCTCACGATATCATATTATCTATGCAACTTGGTGTCAGACGCTACAAACTTTCTATAGCGTTTTCTAATGACATTTTTTTTTCTTGGATGGGGGGGTCTTTTTGTCAATGATGGCAAGCTTTTCAAAACTTTTGGGGGTGGGACGAGTATTTTGTATAATAATACTTGTAAGCGCAGAGAAGCACAGGTATCTTTTTTTTTTTATTTTTTTATCTTGACGCCTATAGAGAAATAAGTATTTTTAATGTGAATAATGACAGTAGCAATTTGAAACATCCGTTGACATCATCTGAGTACATCTTTGCAAATTAAGAACATACCACGAAGTCATTCGTATATGTTAATATAAAAAAACCCACTATTATTCACATTTTTGAGTCATGGTTTATTCATTTACTTATTTTCTCACGTAACGAAAGCCTTTGATAATAATAAATATTCGTATATGTTAATATAAAAACACTATTATTCACATTTTTGAGTTATGGTTTATTCATTTACATATTTTCTCACGTAACGAAAGCCTTTGATCGTAATAAATATTCGTATATGTTGATATAAAAAAACCTCTATTATTCACATTTCTCATATTTTCTCATTGAATGAAAGCCTTTGATAGTAATCAATATTCATATATGTTAATAAAAGAAAAATCCATTATTCATATTTTTGAGTCACGGTTTGTTAATTTACCGATTTTCTCACTTAACGAAAGCCTCTAACAGTAACCAATTTCGATAAGTTAAATTCTCTTCTAAGTATTTATATCATAATTAAGTGAAATAGATAAATTCAGGTACTAATTCATTCGGTTGGTTGGTTGGTTGGTTGGTTGTGATTTACTACATATCAGTCCTTGTGGATTATTTATTGAATGTGAAATCCTATATATATATATTAGCAAATTACTACTGTGTAAGGACGTCTTTGCTGTTGGAGATTATGGCGTTTGCTTTTAAAACAAAAGTTACATCACTTTTGTAACAGATTCTCCCCTGATGATGGCCCAAAGTCGGGCAGAAAGTACTAGTGATACATACAACTATGGACAATACCTAAATCAATTCCCCCCGAATACGATAAAAGTAATACGGGAATTCGAACGGATCCAAAAGAAAATATGTAGGCATAAAATGTCTATTATGTTTAATGAAATTTGCATTAACGAAGAAATGCTGCCAAAAATATACATATATATAATTTGTAAACGAATAGTTTGTTAGTAATATCTTTAAATGAGTCAAAGCTCATTTGTTTGTACACAGTAATTGTTTTTAAGCACTGCTATGTAACACAAAAGTTCAAATAAACATGAATCATTTGTTTGCACCTAGTTAAATGAATAGGTCTATAGATGGAATCCTAAGATTGCACGACCGCATAGGGCCAGAACAGACCTTGGAGTCGTGGCAATGAAGAGTTATTCTACAATCTATATCTTTCATTAGGTCTCCATCAAAAGTTTTTTTTGTTTGGTGGCATATCAAGCTTTGTTGGTTATTTAATGCTAAAGCCAGCATTGTAGAAGAGAAGTTGTATCATTTAGCTCGTAGCTGGAGGGTACATGCGTTTCCCAAAGGTATTAGTTCGAAAGTGAACGTAATAGCACGACTGGAGTTCGAACTCGCTTACTACGATATTGTAGTCCAACACGCTATCTACTACGCCTCGGTCACTCCCTATCAAAAGTTTTTTGCCATATTTTGGTACGAGCGAGTTTTCAGTGCGTATATCACGTGATCGACGCACTTCAAGTGGTAGGAGATACCCCACTGTGGTTAGTAGTATCGGTGTAGTTGGTGTGCTGACAAGTTGTGTATTGCTTCACTCCCTCTATGAGTTGAAAGCCGCACCGATAAACGAGCAATGTTGTCTAATTCAGGGACTTATACTTTACAAGTACTTAGGAGGCGCTCGGGGTGTAGGGGATTTCATCGTATGAAATTGTCACGGTGACCAGTGTTCAAATCTTGGAGGAGGTTGTTTGCATTTCACATGGTGCTAATGATCTTAGGAAAGGCATGAATCCAAATATTCTCTCTCCAGGTTAGGGTAGACTAGTATGGTAAAGGGTCTCGGAGAAGTAAAATTCTAATTTCAAACCAGTTAAAGTCCGCTTAAAAAATGCTCTTGTGTCATACCCAGCTGGTATTTTTCTGAACATAATTATACGTTAGTGCAAGACAGCAAAAGATGGTGCATCGTAGCGAAATAACTTTAAAAATATTCTTCTAAACTAAATTGCGATAATACTATTTCTCATATAAGACATAATTTATAAGATGTTCAAATTTTGTGGAATACAAACAACCATCTCTGGGACTTGAACTCCCATCACTGTGTCCATTTCCTATGATGATAACCATTGTACCACGAATGTCTTCGCTGGTAATTATAATATAGATGACAAAAATAATGTATAAGATATCTTAAATCTTCTAAAATTTCAGAAAACGGACGTTTTAAAAAAGAAAGTCACCATTTTTCTAGCCTTTAACATGGTATGGAAAAACCTGTATAAAGTTACTTTTGCTAAGAAAGTCACCATTTTTCTAGCCTTTAACATGGTATGGAAAAACCTGTATAAAGTTACTTTTGCTAAATGTTGTCTGTGACTTTGTTGAGGAACTGATATATGATTTCAAAAAACCCAAATTTAGAACTGCCCAAACTCTTGCGAAATCTAATTGAAATAGACTTTTGTTTGGTTTATTACTTCCATCTTCAGCCACTTGGGCCTGGGATCAGCGATGTGGGTTGACTTTGAATGACGCAAGCAGAGGGAAAGAATCAGATGTGTCTAATCTCAGGAGATTCAAAATCCGAGGTAGAACCTCTTCATTGCATTAAATGAGAGGTCTCGGGTCGCTGTAACGCATTGACGGCACATTATGCGAACGTATTTGTTATAGCAGATTGTCAAACACCGAAATCACGAGCCAGTGATAGAGGGTTTTGTAACATGCCTGGACCAAAAATAACTCCGTTTCGCAGTGAGTAACGAAATCCAAAAGAAAGAGTCAACGAAAAATTGTAGCATCTACATTTCGAGCATACCAATGGTACCTTCCAGCAGACTTATTTGAGAGTGGCACACTCACACACAGGCACACACTCACACACACACATATATATATAGAGAGAGAGCAAGAGGGGCCCGTGGTGTAATGGTTATCGTCGTAGGAAATGGACACGGCGACACGAGTTCAAATCCTGGACGGGACTGATTGCATTTCACGTTGCAACAATACCTTTGGGTATGAATCCAATTATTCTCCCTCCAGCTATGGGTAAAATAGTAGGGCAGACTAGGTTCTTCAGCCTTGGTGAGACAACTAGTCTAGGAGAAGGAAAACTCTGAATTCAAACCTGTTAAACTCCGCTTAAAAACTGACCTTGTGTCATATCCTACCCGAGCGGAGGGGTTGGTAAATATGTATATATATATATATATATATATATAGAGAGAGAGAGAGAGAGATGTTACACGCTGGTGCCGAGTGACCATGATTCGTACTCAGATGGGCACAGGTTTTCCCCGAAAGAAAGAGAGCTGCAAAGTAATCTTTATCCCGAATCAAGTCATGGATTGATTAAGCTAATCTCTCTCAATTTTTCTTTTTCTTTCTTTCCTCTCGTATATATTTCAATGTGTGTGTGCGTGTGAGTGTGTGAGCGTAAAAAATGGATACTAAGATTTTCCTATTTTTGTGGAATTTATACAATAAAAATACATATTATTAGCTATTATTTATTACTAAACTTGACAGCATTGATACTCTTTGATCAAAAGAATTAATTTTTAATAGTCCAAAAATAATCACACTCTCCATATGGACTTATGTAGTTTTGATTTTGGTAACAGTGTTTTAACACTGTAGAGTTTGGTAATAATTAGTACCTAATAGCATACGTTTTTATTGCATAACGCTCAATCAAAATCCTGATATATTATTAGAAAGATTGTTTGGCGTGTATTTATATATAGGGAATTTTGTATATATATATATATATATATATGGAAAGGTGATGTGATACTTCTGTACATAACTTTCAGCTATTTTTGTTAAAAAAATAAATGATACACACACACACACACACACACACACATATATATATATATATATATATATATATATATATATATATATATAAGCAAGTGTATATATATTGTCATCCACGGACTGACTGTTTTGTTTAATCACAACTCATCAGTGTTGCTAGACTCGCAAGATGCTTCAAGCTGGGATCGAAACCTTTATGCCAGTCGGATATCATACAGAACAGCCATCAGAAGTTTCAGCTTAAGCGAAGGGATTTTACCGCATATTATCATTTTTCTTTTGTTCACATATGCGCTCACGAAATTGATATGACAAATAGGAATATTACTTTGTTGTTCTTTATTTCTTAATTGTTCTCGACTAGTTTTGATCTTAGGTCATCGTCAGTAGAAAATATTTCGTGAATTTTTATGAACCACAAGTTAATTATAGGGTGTCTCAATATACATGGGACTCATGTGACTGCCAATAACTCAGCTAATCATAATGCTGTGTTCTTTTTTGTTTCAGATTAGAAAATAGTACAAACTCTCCCAAAATAGATGCAACCCATTAATATAGGGTGTCTCAATATACATGAGACCCACGTGACTGCCAATAACTGAACTAATAATGATAATGTGTTCTTTTTTGTTTGAAATTTTAAAATAGTATAATATAGCAACTATTAATCTTCGATCACAATGCTTTGTAGCAGAGAGGAAAAGTATTTTGCGTCACGACTTATTTGGAGACAAAATTATCCAAGACTCTCTCAAATTAGATGCAACCCATTTATATGATAATGATTTATTACGAAGACAAGAAACTAAAAAAAGATTGCATGTCCTGCAATATATATAAGTAAGTTGATGACCGTAGTCGAAGGCGACCAGAAGGCTACCTTTTTAATAGATACAACACCAAGGTGTAGGGGAGGGCGCTACTCCTTTCCCAGGATTGCTCCACTTTACCCTTGATACATACCTTATATTGCTGAGTGTTAAGTAAATAGGTATCAAGTACCATTTTAAAAGTCTTTGGTATGACGCGACCTGGGATTGAACCCAGGTCTCCTGGACCATTGGCAAAATGTCTCTTGCCCGAAGCATGCATTTTTACGGGACGTCTACCAAATGACCGCCATTGCACTTGTCTCAGTAATAAATAATTATCGTATCAATGGGTTGCATCTCTTTTGAGACGCTCTATAGCTCATTTTCTCTTTTACTTTGCTGAGATAATCGTGGAACATTTCGAGCCGTCGAAGGCCAGAATTTCTTATTCTGATTTTCCAGGAAGGACTGAGAGTGTCTAGAACGCAGTTGCGATGCAAGGGACTTTGTCCAGATTTACTCTCAATTGATTTCCCAATAAATTCCACCCGATAGAAAATTACAAATGCTTTTAATACATTTCTTGTCAACTCCTCTGTATTAGCTAAAAAGTCATTGAAGGCCTAGTTTTTTTTAACCTACACCTGAATTTACAGTAATCATTATTTCAACTTAATCTCTTGAGTTCACTTTTTTTCGAATCTTTTTCTATAAAGGAACTTTTTTTTGTAAATATTTTCCGTACTTCAAGTACCATTAATTAATTAGTCTCTCAATGAGTTTGATTATTGGTGCTAGAATTCAGTTGCTTTCAAAACGGCCGTGCCGGATTTCCCGCTTTTTAGTCATCGGGCGTCGACAAGAGTTTGAAGGGACTACAAATATGATTATCACCTAAAGATTTGTAAGTGTTCCACCATTCTCTCTCTCTCTCTCTCTCTCTGATTATTCTCTTATTTTTGGGTCGTTGAAACTTTTGTTGCTAATATTCTGGTTTCCATTTCGATTACAATTAAAAGAATTAAAGCCCAGTGAAGCGAAGATTTTTTTTGCGACGGAAGGGGACAAAAAAAGAAAGAAAGAAAAAAAAAAGAGACTATTTTCCATAGTGTGAAAATGTCGTTGATTTAAAAATATCGGTGACGCAAAACAGAATTGGTTAATAATATTAATATTAATTATTTGCTTCAATTATTTTTTTCCCCATTAATTTACTTTCTGATCGGCTCTCCATTCTTTTTCATTTTCTTCCTTTCATTGTTTTTCATTTATTTTTTCATTCATTCTTAATTTTTCTTATTCATGTTGTTTAATTATTTCTTTTTCCTTTTTTTTTCCTTTTTTCTTACGTTTTCTTTCTTTCTTTCTTTCTTTTTTTATTTTATTTTAAATTCCATTTTTATTTTTCTATCGGCAGGGATTAGAACACGTTGAAAGTATCCCAGCAGAGGTAGTTAAGAACTCTCCACCAGAAAAAGACGTATCCAGTGGATAAAACAACATTACGTTTAGTGGTAAAGCCCCAGTTTCTGAGTTCTTAAGAATATTGAGTACCTCTTGAATGACATTACTCTCAGGCCACATTGTTCTCTTGGTGGATCAAATAGATATGTCAAAAAACAATAAGTATTAAATAGAAATATTTGATACCATACGCCTGTATGCAAAACTATTTGTACTGAAAATAGTTACTTGAATCTACAATTGCTTACAAAAGATTAATATTATTGGTTACTTGAAATATAACTGCAAACAAATGATTGTTAAATAGAACCCATAGAACTGTGTGTAAATTATTTGTATCAAAAATAATTACTTGAGGCTATAATTATTTACTAATCATTTTAAAACTCGGCTTTAAACTTTTATTTATAAAGCATTAAAATAATTTCTTTGACATTTACGAGTCCTCCCCCTTATTGATAGTACTTCGAAAACTGCCTTTAGTCTCGAGAAAGAAAGAAAGAAAGAAAGAAAGGTGTTGGTGCTACCAAATGTGTTACATTAAAACAATATAACATACTTGGTAACATCAACACTTTCTTTCTTACTGAAGTTAAATACGCCCTTTTTTGTATATCCTCACTTTCTCTTCGTAAGTGACAATATATCTCACTGCCCTATCCTCTACAGAGGCTAACGCTCCGTGTCCATTTCCTACGACGATAACCATTACATTATATATATAATACACACACGTATGCGAACAAATATTTATTCATATAAACAGACTGAAATAGATCGAAACGTCCGAGGGGAGAAATGAATAAACTGATATATATATATATATATATATATATATATATATATATATATATATATATATATATATGTATATATATATATGTATATATATATATGTATATATATATGTATATATGTATATATATATAAATATATATATATATACATATATATATACATATACATATATACATATATATATATATATATATATATATATATATATATATATATATATATACATACATATATACATTTATATATATATATACATATATATATATATTTACTTTAAGAAAAACAACGAAACCGGTCACATAGGATTATAAATTTATTTCAATCCCAACCTGCTCTTTACCAGGAAAATTTTAAATATTCATGCTTGAATACCTTCTTGTCCTGATGGAATTACTCCCAACTCCGGTTTAACTGGACCAAAAATATATATATATATATATACATACATACATACATACATATATATATATATATATATATATATATATATATATATATATATATATATATATACGAATAGATAGATTAATAGATAGGTTCAGAGTGGGTAGATAGATAAATTCATAAGAATAGAGTTAACATATTGATACATACATACATACATACATACATATGAACAGAGTAGATAGATAGACCGATAGATATATAGATATAAACCGAGTAGATAGATAGATAGATAACCAAGAGACAGCGGTCTATTGAAATACTGGAATGTAGGTGAATAGAAGAAAAGCGAACCCCTTCCTGAGGAAAGGCATTTTCCATATCTGGCGCCGTATCTCCGAACCTTTTGTCTTGTTTTTCCAATTCTTCTTGTTCGCCTTTGCGGATGATTCATATTGCCAAGAAATTGATCACCCAACCACAGCTGAACACAACACAATCAATGAGTTATTCGCAATTCCAGCAGTATTATTCGACAGAATCTTTTTACACGAGAACCTTCACTATAATACAGTTTATGACACTTATTACTTGATTTGTGTTTTTGTTAAGATAAATACTTTTGAAAGACTTGTGTTAATTCTTCTTCATCGTCTTTTTCTTATTATTTTCGCTCTATGCGAATTTTTCTCACCAGTTTCAACAGATGTTTTTTTTTTTTACTGAAGTCTATGAGACAACGAGTTTTTTCACTGAATTCTGTGAGACAAGTTTGTTTTTTTTTTTACTGAAGTCTGTGAGACAACAAGTTTTTTCACTGAAGTTTGTGAGACAACAATTTTTTTTTTACTGAAGTCTGTGAGACAAGTTTTTTTTTTTTTACTGAAGTCTGTGAGACAAGTTTGTTTTTTTTACTGAAGTCTGTGAGACAACAAGTTTTTTTCCCTGAAGTTTGTGAGACAACAAGTTTTTTTGTTTTTTTTACTGAAGTCTGTGAGACAAGTTTTTTTTTTTTTTTTACTGAAGTCTGTGAGACAAGTTTGTTTTTTTTACTGAAGTCTGTGAGACAACAAGTTTTTTCACTGAAGTTTGTGAGACAACAAGTTTTTTTTTACTGAAGTCTGTGAGACAAGATTTTTTTTTTGTATTGAAGTCTGTGAGACAAGTTTTTTCACTGAAGTTTGTGAGATAGCAAGTTTTTTTTTTACTGAAGTCTGTGAGACAAGTTTTTTTTTTTTTTTACTGAAGTCTGTGAGACAACAAGTTTTTTCACTGAAGTTTGTGAGACAAGTTTGTTTTTTTTACTGAAGTCTGTGAGACAAGTTTGTTTTTTTTACTGAAGTCTGTGAGACAACAAGTTTTTTCCCTGAAGTTTGTGAGACAACAAGTTTTTTTTTTTTTTACTGAAGTCTGTGAGACAAGATTTTTTTTTTTGTATTGAAGTCTGTGAGACAAGTTTTTTCACTGAAGTTTGTGAGACATTTTTTTTTTTACTGAAGTCTGTGAGACAACAGTTTTTTTTACTGAAGTCTGTTAGATAGCAAGTTTTTTTTTTACTGAAGTCTGTGAGACAAGTTTTTTCACTGAAGTTTGTGAGACAACAATTTCTTTTTTTTACTGAAGTCTGTGAGACAACAATTTCTTTTTTCACTGATGTCTGTGATATAGCAATTTCTTTTTTTTATCGAAGCCTGTGAGACAACAAGTTTATTTTACTGATGTCTGTGAGACAACAATCTTTTTTTTACGGAAGTCTGTGAGACAACACGTCGTCCCCGATCTCCAGGACTATTCTCAGTATTCTAGCCGATCTTCACAATACTGTGTAATCGCGATTC
>OY757929.1:53258763-53323763 GCA_963585895.1 Sepioteuthis lessoniana | reverse complement strand
GCCTGTAATTTTCTGTTAAATCTTTATACATATATATATATATATGCTCCCTCATGGGGGTTGAGCTCTCTGGTGAAGGAATTGCCGGCCGCCGCTAGCGTAATGCAAAGCTCTTTGAAAGAATTGAGCACTCTGGTAGCCGATAGGGTATAAAAATGTAAACAAACGGCTGCTGCTGCTGTTTCTAAAAAATAAAAATACCTTAAAATTCCCTTAGCCAACGTGGCCCGCTTGGTGGACGAGTGGTCTGAAACACAGTCTAACGTAAGGTTATACGGGTTTCGATCCCGGCATCGAGCGTCCTGCGTGTCAAGCCACACTGAAGATTTCAGATAGAACGAAACAGTCTGTCTGTGGATGACTATATATATACTACCAGTCAAAAGTATTTGGCCACCCACTATATTTTTTATTTCTCGTCCTAAAAGTTTTATTTTCTATGAAACAAGTCAAGCACCACAATGTTTTTATTTATTTTCTAAATACAATTAGTCCTCACAAACTTTGAACAATATAACCAGATATCTTTTCAAAAATTGATTTGATGGCGTTTTTTTTCTTTAGTCCTGAACACGAATAAAATGTTTTCCATAAGTTTCATTATACCACCACTCGAACTCACATTAAAATGTATTGTGTTGAATTACAGTTTGCTTGACACAGCCTATTTTACTTATATAGAGGATAATTTCATCAGAGTAACCAGCTTGTATGACAGAATGCTGACTGCTTCAAACATCACTACACGACTGAACCAAAGTCGTGAAAACTGTCGACATCTACCGTAAGGGGAAGACTCTGCTTAGCGATATGGCAGAATTGCTGTCAAGAAACCACTGTTGAGGAAATAAAACAATGTCAAAAGTTCCAGTGGTCCAATGTGTACAAACACTGGATAATAACTTGCAGCTAAATAAAGTCCTTTGTACTGACAAATCAAAGTTCGAAATCTTTGGGTCAAACAGGAGGGTCTATGCACACATTAAATCATCTCAATGCTCTTGAAAATATAAGTCTTTTACTAGTGCATATATATATAGATATATATAATACAATGGCCGAGGGATTTCGTTTTATATATCTTGCCTTTCGGTTTAGTTAGACTGAGAACCTTTCGCTTAGCGCATGGGTTAGTTAGGTGCAACATGAGCGCAGGTGTTCACGCGCGCGCAGAGCGGATGTGTCATTCAGAGATGTCAAAATGGAAACCCCAGATAGAAAATATGAGCGAGGGATGTGAATGACGTCATGACCGGAATTTGAAAAAAGTCAGTAGGTTGAGTTTTAGCGTCCGAGGAAGACGGTTGACTTTCGGAGCTAGCCGAGGCCTTGCGGCGGGTGTCGCACGTGGTGGTGGTGGGGGGGCAGATGGAAAAGTCAGCATAGAAAGATTGTATCTCTCTCCTTATGTCGAAAAAGCTTTTAACTCAAATATGATTAAAAGTTTCGTACCTGAACTAAGAGGTCGTAAGTGTTTTTGTGTTTCGGGATTCCTATGTTATCTATATATGAGTTATGAGCATTCTATGTACATTTCACGTATTCATATCTGGCTATATATATATATATATATATATATATATAAACCTATATACAGCAGCTCGCTGCCGATGCATAATGTAGCATTGAAGACCTACCGGGAGCAATGGACGATAAAGACGGGTGGCGAGAGAGGGTCAGGGAAATCCGTGCTGGTGGCGCTACATGATGATGATGATATGCATAAACGGGTGCACACTAACACACACCAGTTGCAAAGACACACACTAATACAAATAATACACACATCCATTGGACTCCTTCACTCAAACACATGCATATATATATATACACAAACACACAAACATACATTAGTAATAAAAAAAACAACTCATACACAATAGACTCAAAAAGGGGTAAAGCTTAAATAAAATAGGAGAAAGAACAAAGAAACATAAACAAACAGCATAGAATAATCACAGATTATAAACTCCATTGGGAAAGCTACAGACATTAAACCTGGAGTCGACCAGAATCGACCGAAACAATCTATGAATCTCTCACTACCATAAAGACATTCAATACTCAACAAACAATTTAATCTTTTGAAGAAGAATGGAATGTCCGAAACACATGTCGCACATGGTTTGGTTTTATGGCATATCAACCATATAGGCTATTTAATGCCAAATCCATTTTTATAAATATAAACAGTTCTATTTCAAACAATTCAGTTTAGTATTAGTACACTGTTTAGTTTTGTTTAATCCATAGATAGGACCCTATCAGGTGATATCACTTCGGCCCAGAGTGGACCTGGGAGCGATGGCAATAAAGCGGTCCTCCGATTTCCCAAAGCTCCAGCATTACTGAAGCCTCACCATCATATTGTTTAGTATCATATCCAAGACACTCGTTGGGGAAGTCTTTCTCCTCTGCAGAGATGCGGTCGATGTATTCTGCAGTCCCAAAATACATACATATACGGAATAATAATAATAGTGATGATAATAATAATTGGTGTGTTCGGTATAATCACCAAAAGATTGGTACAGGGACTGGAGGATATGAAAATTAGAGGAAGAGTGGATATAATCCATACTACAACATTGTTGAAATCGACCAGAATACTGAGAAGAGTCCTGGAGAACTGAGAAGAATTTCTGTCAATCAGACTCCAATGGAAAACCATTAGCTAACGCTGGTGTGGAAAACTTATGAAAGAGTAAGATAAACCCAGCCCAACGGTTATCGTCCTCACAAGATGGATTCGACGAGCCGAGTCCAAATCTTGGACAAGGCTGTATTTAACCTTGTTCCAAAACTTTTGCGAAAAGCATGAATCCATCTTTTCTCCTCTTGCTATAGTTACATCGTAGGGCTAATCGGGCTTTCTATCCTTGATCAGGCAACTAGTGTAGGAGAAGGAAAAACACTGAATTGAAAACCTGAAGAGTGTTGTTTGGATAATTTGAAGCACATTGGTACACCATTTTTTTGTAAACAACTTATCCAGCTAAGGCCAAAAGCATTAAGTTGCTGTTTCAATCCAGCACCAAGCCACATAGAATACGTGCCAGGAGGCCAAACAATGACAAGTATAGATACACATTGCACTAGGATGTCCAACAAAGTCACCTGGCTTCGTGCCGGGAGACTTAGCAAAAGCTAGCATAGTCCACATTGCACTGAATGAAACTTTGGCCAGCATAGTCCAGCAGAGTACATGTTTCAGCTCGTGCACAACCTCACCCTCCCTTAAATCCCCACTCTAAAAAAGACCTTGAGTCAAATACTGCCTGATGGGAGGTGGAAATAAGTATAAGTTCCTCCAAAAACCTTGAATGGCACCCCTACTTTAAAAGACTTTCATAATAGCATAATTTTCTGGGTATTGCAAATACCACGACACGATGTTGGAAAGCACTCGATTTTACAAGTTTTTTTTTTGTACAGCCCGAAACCGTTTACGTGGAATCTTAGAAATCAGCAAGAATAACTAAATAAAAAATCTTTGTAAGCCAAATTTTATGCAACATCTGGTCCCTAAATATTTATGAAACAACTAATCCAATGATGACTTGGTTTCTAAGCATATCAACCTTATTTATATTTTTTAGACTATTGTCCTCATCTTTGTCGCCATGTTTATCTCAAAGTTTCGGCCGCTGCACGCACCAGCCTTCTTCAAGTGGTTGGAATGTCGAACTTAGCCCTTTATTTCGTTCACCGGGGTAGACTGTTCTAGTTCCACGAGCTATGTTTAATGGATGTCAGTTATAAGTTATTTCCTCTGAAAGTTCTCTGCCTTCACCGGTTA
This sequence comes from Sepioteuthis lessoniana, assembly GCA_963585895.1. Classification (NCBI taxonomy): domain Eukaryota; kingdom Metazoa; phylum Mollusca; class Cephalopoda; order Myopsida; family Loliginidae; genus Sepioteuthis; species Sepioteuthis lessoniana. The sequence continues at coordinate 53,319,964 of OY757929.1, read as the reverse complement.
TTGAATTCACACTTTTTGGGGGGGTATGTCACTGCAGTCTAACATAAATAGTTCTTTTAGCACACAGTTAAATAGTTTCATGAATTCTAACCCTAATATTTCTATTTAGTATCAATCATTTGTTTGAACTCACTTAAATGGTTTCAAATTTTGTTATCTAATATAAATAGTTTGATTTGCATACAGTTAAATGGTTTGAAGCATCACTATGTAAAATTAAAAATTAAATTTAGGCACATGGTTGAATGGTTTCATGTATTGGTAATCAATACTAATAATTCTATTCAACATTGCTAATTCGTTAGTTTAATTGTTCCAAGTATTGCTATATGTACCACTAACAATTCAATTAAAGTCATTTCTTTACACTCAGTTAAATGATCAAACAGTTCTGTTTCAAAGAATTTGATTTAAAGCTTAAATATCAAACACTTTTATTTGATCTATAGATAGGACCCTATCAGGTGGTACCACTCCGGGTCAGAGTGGACTTGGGAGCGATGGCAATGAAGGGATACTCCATATTACTAAAAACTCCAAGACTAGAGACTCACCATCAAATTGTTTAGTGTCATACCCAGGAGACTAGTTAAGGGAAGGGTCTTACCCCTCTGCAGAGATTCAGTCGGTGCATTTTACAGCCCCAGCTGACTGGGCTGTTTTTGGTTTCAAGTAACTATTTTTATAAGATAACAGTCATTTATTGGCACTCAGTTATATGGTTTCAAGTAACTAATAATAATAATCCTATGGAAACAATTATAACTTCGATTAATACAAATAATTTATCGAATACGAATATTTTTAAAGCAGATAGACGAGACTCAAAAATGTCCCCCTTGCGTAATGATTCACGTGCTGGACTGCATCCTCGAAGTAAACAAGTTTGACCTCCAGTCATGCAATTACCGTTCGCTTTCGGAAAGGTATAAACCCTTTCATCTCCCCTGCTATAGGTTAAATAGTACCACCACTGTTCTTTTTCAAGGATTACTTTGGCATTAGATAACTCACAAAGGTTGATATACCATCAAACAAAGGAACCATTTTTTTTCGAAATTTGTATACCTGAAGAAGTCAGTAGAATGAATAGGCTGCAACAATGTTGCATTAACGCAAGCACCAAATCAATGTATATAGGATATACTGGAATGGTAAACCCTTTACTAAATATTTTAGAAGGAATGTATAAGGCATATTTGCAACGAAACAATCGAGGTTTTCGAAAAGAAACATTTAAATAAGACTTGATTGGGTCCATTTTGTTTATAAAGATTTGCTAATTGGCCAAGTTAAATGGATGAGAAGAATTAATAACATTAAAAATAATTAAGTCCTGTATGTTAATTAATACAAGAAAAATGTAGTATATAAAACAGGCAAAAAGAATATAGAATATCAAAACTATTTATAATTAAATAAACACAACGGTTGAAATTTAATGAATTAAGACTTGTAAAATAAAAATACATTTATATATATATATATATATATATATATATATATATATATATATATATATATATATATATATATATATTAAATGCCAAATTAATAAAATGATAGAATAGAACTTGATCTTGCTTTTCCAATTTAAGTGGCAAATTAAGTTTGTGGAACTGAAATCATTATCGGCCATCTTGGACGTTATCTTCTCTTCTGCCTGGCGCTCAGAGCGCGAAGTATAAAAAAAAAAAGGGATGAAAACCACAAAAAAAAAAAAAGATTAATTTCTTTTTGGAGCAAAAGTCATTTTCCCAAACTTTTACACTTTCGGTGTTTTTGAGGTTGCAGAATTTCTCTCAAAATAATCGTTTAATTGGTAAAAAGAACTTCTGTAACCTTTTTCTGTTTTTCTTTGCTGTGATGTATTTTTTATCTTATTTATTTAATCCTTTTTTATTCTTTTCTCTCCTCTTCCTCCTTTTTCTTCGGTTTTCACATTGAATGAAATCTTGACATTGCATCAAAATTCTTCTTCTTCTTCTTCTTCTTCTTCTTCTTCTTCTTCTTCTTCTTCTTCTTCTTCTTTCTAATATCCCGTCTCCATTTGTTGTTATTGTTGTTCTTCTACTTCTTCTAATATTCCTCTTCCACCAGTTTTTGTTGTTGTTCTTGCTATTGTTGTTCTCCTTCTTTAGCATTTGTTGTTGTTGTTGTTCTTCTTCTTCTTCTTCTTCTTTTTTTTCTTCTTCTTCTTCTTCTTCTTCTTCTTCTTCTTCTTCTTCTTCTTTCAATATCCCGTCTCCATTTGTTGTTATTGTTGTTGTACTTCTTCTAATATTCCTCTTTGCTTCTTCTTCTAATCTTCCCCCTCTTCTTGCTGTTGTTATTGTTGCTGTTCTTCTTCTTCGACTAATTCCCCCCCTCTACTCTGTTGTTGTTGTTGTTGTTCATGTTCTTGTTGATATTCTTGTTATTGTTGATGTTATTGTTGAAGTTTCCCTTCTTGTTTCCCACTTAATTTCTTTTGTTTCTAAATCAAATTTGATACATTTATTAAGTCAACATCAACAAAGTTTTATTGGAAGCCTACCATCTACAACAGCATTTTTTCTTTCTTTTTCTTAAGTTATGCTTAACATAATAATAATAATAATAATGATAATAGCAAAATTATGAAATTATAATTTTTCGCTTAAGTCTGAGTGGCAGCAAGCCATCTGAAATTTCCAGGATCCTAGTGAGTATTCTAGCTGGTCTTAACTGTCGTTTTCTGAATATTCTTAGTCTTTTCTTTGATGTCCTGTTCTCTCAGTCTCTTTTCCAAGCTACTGGTGACCGTTACAAAGGGGACAACTACAATCGATATCTCTGTCATCTTCAAATTCGATAGCTTTTTCGGCTCTTCAGCAAGATCCAGGTATTTTTTCTATATTTTCATTTGCTTTTATTTTTATCTTATGATCCACTAAAACGACAAAGTTCACTTCGTGAAAAAAAACCTTAATTAACGCGAGGTCTGGTCTCCTGGTCGATATGAGTCTCATATTCAAGGACAGGTTCTGAGTTGTGCATATACCATTGATCAGTATGGTGAAAACTCAGTTTCTTGCACTATTCCCTGTGGATCACCTTTCCAACCCAGTCATGCCTAGTCTTTTATTTGTTTTGTACCAGTATGCTTCATTCTCTTATCATGCACAGTGATATCCATTAATCTTATGTGACAATGAATGTGTGAGTGGATCTGGAAGCAGGAGAGTCACCGTAGCATAGTGGTTAACGTGCTGGACTGTGACATTGGGATATGTACTTATAAACCCTTCCAGACGGTCAGGATATGACACAAGGTCAATTTCTAAGCTGAGTTTAAAAGGTTTTAATTCAGAGTTTTCCTTCTCCTAGAGTGGTTGCCTAAACAAGGCTAAACAACCCAGTCTTCCCTACTATTTGCGCATAGCTGGAGGGAGAACAATTGGATCAATACCTTTACTAATAGGATCAATACCTTTACTGTGTTAAATGCAATCAGCCTCGAACAGGATTTGAACTTGTATCGTCGTGTCCATTTCCTACGATGATAACCATTACACAACGGTCACCTCCACTGCGACATAGTTGTAAGCGAGTTCGAACTCCAGTTGCGCTATTAAATTCACTTTCAGACTAATACCCTTTAGGAAAGGTACGAACCCCTTTATTTTTCCCAATTATATTTTAAGTAATGTCACTACTGTTCTTCTAGAAAGATAGCTTTTGCATTTAATAACCTACGAATTTTGATAAACAATAAACAAAGAAATCGAAATCTGGAAGCAGACCTGAAAAAAATTATACGGATGACAAGAAGTTGCTCATGCCACAAGTCTCCCTCCCACAAATATTGTTCAAAGGAAGAGCTATTTCTACAGCTTGGCAGGAGTCACAGGTGTTGCCAGAATCAGTTGAAAGATAACGTTGGACTACATGAGGGAATTAAGCGCTTGTTTTCAATTCAGAGTTCTATTTCTATAAGTTGCTAATCAAAAACTATAAAATTCAATCTATTCACTTATTTTAGACGAAAAATGAACTTCACACACCAATAAGTTTCACACGGCATCGTATTTTTATTTTACTCTATACAAATTTTCTTTAACAATAGGTTTTTTTTTTATTTTATGTCATTTTGAATTTTATTAGATGATGAAATATCAAAATTCCAATATTTTGATTTAATGAAAACGCTTTTATTTCAGCATACGGTTTGAAATTTCAAGATAATTTATTTCTGCATCAATAATTTTAAAAAGGTATAATCCAAGAAACTGTCACAAATGTATTTCCCGTCACCCTGAGTTTCATCAAAATGTTGAAATTAGACAATTACAGTTTTTAAATTCACTTGTAAAACTGTAATTTTACAATTAACTAATAAGTCTATTCTAGATCGCTAAGTTCAGTATTCAAGATTGCCGCAAATCTACTAAATTTCATATTGAGATTAATCAAAATCTTGAAATTTCATAATCACAATATTTCTGTCTAATGGAAACACTGACATTTCAACCGGGATTTTTCAATCAGATAGATAGATTTTGCATCGCCAATTTCAAAATTCAAGATTGCCACAAATAAATTTCCTTTCGTCTTGAGTTTCATGAAAATGTGGAAATTTCGCAATCACAATATTTCAATTTAATGAAAATAATTATTCTAAAAGAAATCTTAAAATTAATTATGTGCCAATTACAATGATATGTAACCCAAGAAACTACTAAAAATAGTTTGTCATTACTGAAACCCAAGTAACAGATTTCCAGGACTATTCACAGTATTCTACTGATCCCAGCAGTACTGTGGTTGGACGGTCTCAACTCTTTCTGTAAGTTTTTTTTCCCCAGTTTCATTTACGGTTTCTTCGTGATTGTTCTGAGAGTTTTATCTCTGATTGGGATTGATGTCACCTTTACGTGCTATAACTTCTATTATTTTCACCCCAAGCAAGTTTAAGCTCAGTCGGCTGGGGCTGCTGAATACACCGACTGCATCACTTTAGAGTGGTAAGACTCCCCACCAACAAATGTCCTGATATGACATTAAACAATCTGATGGTGAGGTTCCAGTAATGCTGGAGCTTTGGGGAATGCAGTGTAACCCTTCATTGCCTGTTTGGGTTTATGGTATATCAACCTTTGTAGGTTATTTTATGCCAAATCCATTTTTATACAAATAAACGATTCTATTTCAAACAATTCCCTTTAGCGTACGTACAGTTTCAATGTCAAGAAAAGATCCATTTCAAGCAATTCAGTTTAGCATAAGTACGTAGTTTTAATGTCAAAATAGTTCTATTTCAAGCAATTCAGCTTAGCATAAGTATTCAGTTTAACATCAAAAGTTTGATTGTTTCTTTGTTTGGCTTTCATAGCATATCAACCTTTGTAGGTTATTTAATGCCACATCCATTTTATACAAATAAACAGTTCCATTTCAAACAATTCAGTTTAGCAGAAGTACGTAGTTCCCATGTCAAAACAGTTCTATTTTAAACAATTTAGCTTAACATAAGTACGCAGTATAGTTCTATTTGACCCATAGATAGGACCCTGTCTGGTGCTTCCACTCTGGGCTACAGTGGATCTGGGAGCGATGGCAATGAAGGGGTACTCCACATTCCACAAAGCTCCAGCATCATCGGATTGTTTAGTGTCATATCCAGGACACTCGTTGGCGGGGGTATCCCTCTGTAGAGAAACAGTCGGTGTAATCTACAGTCCCAGCCGACTGGGCAACACAAGAGTCTAAGTAACAGTCAGTCTCGCAGGTCTCCAGGACTCTTCTCGGTATTATAGCCGATCTCAACAATACTGTAGTCGGGATGGTCTCGATTCTTCTTCTGATTTCCAACTCTTCTTGTCTCCTTCACAAGGCTTTTGTGGAACGTTCCAAGTGCACTAAGGACAATTAGTATCTCAAATATACTCATGTTCTACTGTTTTTTGGGGTTTTTTTTTAGTTTACTAGCAAGGTCTAAGTACTTATCTCTCTTTTCATATTCTTTGATTTTCTCTTTATGCTCCGCCGGGACGGAAAAATCCACTATACGTCAGGTTCGCTTTTTCTTTTTCTTTTTCTTTTTCTTTTTTTGTTAATTATCACAAGGTTAGGTCTTTTCACCGGAATTAGGTGATCTGTTCGAATTTTAAAATCCCAGAGAGTTTTCTGCTTCTCCTTCTCCAGGACAGATTCTGGTTTGTGCACATACCATTTGGTAGTATGTTCAAATTTCAATTTCTTGCAGAATTCTCAGAGGATCACCTTTTCCCGTCTAGTCTTGTCGAGTCTTGCGCTAGCTTGATACATTCGCTTGTTATTTGATAAATGGTTTTGTCTCTATCACCACATAATCTACACTAGCAATTAGGTGGCGTATTATTATTATTATTATTATTATTATTGTTTGGTATTTCTTATCAAATTAATCCAATTTTTCTTATCGAGTTGTTTTTCTTTTATGAGTTCATTTTTTGTCAAGTTATTCTTCAAACTAATTTTCTTTTTTCCTTTTTTTTTTTCTTTACATTTGTTCTTGATCAACAATATTTCATGTCATGTGATCATCACATCTAATGTCTCTTCCTCCACTCATACACAACATACACACAACTATATTTTCAACCTCTCTTTTTCCTTTAAACACTTCATTCTTTATATCGCTTTATTTAACACCTTCAGTCGCTTTCCCAATAAACGAAAGAGTAGTTTTTCAAAAGAGATGTCAAATCTACATTTTTAAAAATCTTTATACTAATTTTTTGTGCATTCTCTCTTTCCCTCCTGATTCACACTCACCGAATTGTTTATCTTTTAAATTTTGAATTAATCTAAAATTAATACGTTTTCGAACTGCCATTGCCCTATCTGATTTCAAGTCTGCAATCGCAGAGACCACAACGAGCAAGTTCCCACCGCGTCTATATTTAGTAGAAATATTGATTCTATTACTTTTATGAATAATTGTATACATTTATCCTTATTCATTCTGATATTTTATAAGACTGAAATGTTTGAAATAGAACTGATTATTTACATAAAAATGAATTTGGCGTTAAATAACCTACAAAGGTTAATATAAAAACCAACCAACCAACCAACCAACCTTAGTTTATTCTGTTTTGTTTCGAAAACTGAAAAACTACCTCAAGGTGTTACATAATGAATACAATGCCTATATATTTGGTAAGGTAGTATAAATATTTGTATATTTGTATCTAGATAACTGTATCTAACAAGACAAAAATGAACAATGTATGAAGCAGATTCCATTGTGTTTTCCACAGGTCAAACCACCCAAAATTTCTCTTTTAATATAATGTGAAAATGTGCCGTCGAATTTCTTTCAGTGTGCTTTTCATTTTAGCCTTTGTACCATAACGGGATCAAATCAACATAATGTTTTAAACCTCTTGTTTTCATCTTATCTTCTTATCTAACCTATTATGGTAGTCTACCTGGTTGGACCCTCTGATTTTCTGCTTGGGTGTTCTTTGAGTTGACTTGGGTTCGTCTTTTTGTCCATTTCACTTTTTATTAAATGGTCACAACTACTTATTGTTTGACATCTTTATATCCCACAAGTCCCATACAACTACTTAGCCGGAGAATTAGCCGTTCCAAGTACCCGTCTATTCTCTTCGGTGCCTGCTGTAAATTTGAAATACTCTAATTCACTTCCTGTTCCCACAACTGAACCAACCAATCAGAAATATGCAAGAATCGGTTACAACCTGTTTTTTTTTTTTTGCCTTGACCCTTACAATTAACGAATTACCAGTTAAATTTTTGAATTCAAATATTTATACTACCTTACCAAATGTATAGGTATTATATTCATTATGTAACACCTTGAGGTAGTTTTTCAGTTTTGAAAATAATACAGAATAAACTAAGGTTGGTTGGTTGGTTGTTTTTTATATTAACCTTTGTAGGTTATTTAACGCCAAATCCATTTTATGTAAATAATCAGTTCTATTTCAAACAATTCAGTTTAGCTTGAGTACAGTTTAATAGTTAAATACATTTCTATTTCAAGCTATTCAGTTTATTCAAACAGTTCTAATTCAGCCAATTCAGTTTAACATAAATACGCAGTTTAAAAGCAAAAGTCAGTAGACTCATGAAACCATGGTTGAGTCCAATTTAACCCAGAGATAGGACCCTTATCAGGTGCTACCACTCCGGGTCAGAGTGGACCTGGAAGCGATGGCAATAAAGGAGTATTCGGCATTACCCAAAACTCCAGCATTACTGGAACCTCACAATCAGATTATTTAGTGTCATATCCAGGTCCCTCGTTGGTGGTGGTGGGGTCTTACCCCTCTGCAGAGAAGCAGTCGCTGTATTTTACAGCCCCAGCTGACTGGGCAACTTTTATGAATAATTGTAAACATTTATCCTTATTTATTCTGATATTTTATAACACTTAAACTGTATCTAACAAGACAAAAATGAACAATGTATGAAGCAGATTCCATCGTGTTTTCCACTGGTCAAACCACCAAAAATTTCTCTTTTAATATAGTGTGTATATGGTTTCATTTATTGCCATCTAATTCTAATTCTATTCGATATAAATCATTTCTTGGCAGAAGTCTTATGAGTATGGATTTTGGTTTCTGTGTTTAATGGCACATCAGCCTTCGTGGGTTATTTAATGCTAAAACCATCCTTGTAACAGAATAGTAGTGATATTATTCAACCCTTATTAGGAGGATTTAAGGGGTGTATCATATTTACCAACCCCTCCGCTCGGGTAGGATATGACACAAGGTCAATTTTTAAGCGGAGTCTAGCAGGTTTGAATTCAGAGTTTTCCTTCTCCTTGACTAGATGCCTCACCAAGGCTGAAGAACCCAGTCTGTCCTACTATTTACCCATAGCTGGAGGGAGAATAATTGGATTCATACCTTTTTCCAAGGGTATTAGTGCTATGTGAAATGCAATTAGCTTGGTCCAGGATTTGAACTCGTGTCATTGTGTCCATTTCCTACGACGATAACTATTACACCACGGGCACCTCCTTACACCACGGATTTAAGGGGTTTATACTATTCCCAAGAGCATTAATCCGAATTTGAAGCTAATAACTTCAAAGTCGCAGTTTTGCACTTTATCAATTACGCCGTACTTGCCCAAAGGGTATTAGTCCGAAAGTGAACGCTATAGTGCGACTGGATTTCGAACTCACATTCGACGTTGTCACCGTCCACCACGTTAGCAATTATGTCACTGGTTCCCTTCTCTTTCCCCGGTGAGTATGGTGGGTGCTGCGTTTTGAAAATGTTTTCATTAATAGTTCTTTCTGCGTTGCTAAAAATATGCCGATTGTGTCCCCTGCAGATGGGTAAGATTTCCCCAACAAAAATCACTGGTGTCCTTAGTATGAGATTAAACTGCATCTTATAGTAAGACTTCAGTTCTGAAGAAATGTAAGGGGTATCCCCATGGTCATTACTCCCAGATCAACTCTAGCCCGGAGTGGGAGCACATGATAGGGTCCTATCTATGGGTCAAATAGAATTAAACTGTGTACTTATGCTAAACGGAATTGATTGCAATAGAACTGTATTTTGCATTGAAACTGTGTACTTATGCTAAACTGAATTCTTTGAAATGGAATGGTTTTTGTATGCTAAACTGAAATGTCTGAAATAAACTGTTTTTGAAATTGAAAATGTGTACTTATTCTAAACTGAATTGTTTGAAATAGAACTGTATTTTGCATTGAAACTGTGTACTTATGCTAAACTGAATTCTTTGAAATGGAATGGTTTTTGTATGCTAAACTGAAATGTCTGAAATAAACTGTTTTTGAAATTGAAAATGTGTACTTATTCTAAACTGAATTGTTTGAAATAGAACTGTATTTTGCATTGAAACTGTGTACTTATGCTAAACTGAATTCTTTGAAATGGAATGGTTTTTGTATGCTAAACTGAAATGTCTGAAATAAACTGTTTTTGAAATTGAAAATGTGTATTTATTCTAAACTGAATTGTTTGAAATAGACCTGTATTTTGAAACTGTGTACTTATTCTAAACTGAATTCTTTGAAATAGATTCGTTTATATGTATATATATTTGACATTGATGACCTACAATGGTTGATGTTCAATCAAACCAAATCAAACCTTGCCCTGTAATGGTTTAAGTAGTACCACTACTGTTCTTCAACAAAGATGGCGTTGGTATTAAATAACCCACGAAGGTTAATATGCCATTAAATAAAGAGACCATAAATTATCACCTGCATTGAAATTTATATTATACGGTTTCAATTTCCTTTAGTGCTATTCTTTTCATTTACACCGGACATTGGCCTAGCGGCTAGAGTGTTCGCCAATCGCCCGGGAGACCTGGGTTCAATCCCAGGTCGAGTCATACCAAAGACTCAGAAAATGGTACTTGATGCCTCCTTGCTTAACACTCAGCATTATAAGGTACGGATCAAGGGTAAGCTGGAGCAATCCAGGGAAAGGAGTAGCGCCCTCCCCTACACCTTGGTGTAGTAAGCTATCGAAAAGGGAGCCTTCGGGTCACCCTCGACTATGGTCGCCTACTTTACTTACTTATAATAAGAAAATTATTTGGTTTCATTTGGTTTGTTTTCTTTATTCTAATTGCGTATCCACTTTCTGGCGCCCTTTGCAGGGACTGTAGAATACGCAGACTGCACCTCTGCAGAGGCCACCTGTTAGCCATGGGTGTTGACCCGTAACGCTTAAAGAATGGATTCTAGTGGTTGAGCAGTCAAGTGTGTGCTCAAGTGACTTGCAACACACAACTTTAGCTCTTGGTGGGGTAGACGGGTGGTCGGAGAGGCTTGTTCCGATCAATCGGCTAGTCGCTTCAAGGCCTAGCTCCCGACCGTATTCTTCAATCTGCACTCGCCCTCGACTTCCAACTCTTTTTACCTTATAGGTGCATATATGTATTTACAGGATTTTGTATTAAATAACCTACGAGGGTTGATTTGCCTTAAAACCTACCGAACCAACCAACTTCGGCAAATTATAAGAAAAATTGTCTTTGTCACTTAATTAAAAAAATGTCATGCCTCACTTTTCCATGTATTATACAGCAATTTAATTTTGTACGATTTGTAGGTTCTACCTAGTGTCCTTTTCCTAAGATAAATCAATTTTTTAGTTTAGTTTTATGGCATATCAACCCTTGTGAGTTATTTAGGTTTGATTTGGTTTGGTTATATGGCATATCAACCATTGCTGGTTATTTAATACCAAATCCTGGTCATACATACATATTCAACATATTTGATTTGTCAACAGATTTCGTACATAATATTTTTAAATAAGTCAGAACTCTTCATTTTTGTTTTGCACACAATTAAATGGTTTCAAGTATTGCTATGTACCAGTAACAATTTAAGATCAGTCATTTGTTTTTTTCAAATTTAAATGAATTCATATATGTGATTTGAAAGTGAGTAGTTTGTAGGCAATTTCATTTTTGAATGAATTAGAAATAGATTTCTTAGCACACAAATATTGCAATTGTTTTTAAATAGTAAAATGGTTTCATTTATTGCAATCTAATTATAATTCTATTCGATATTAATCATTTCTTGGCAGAAAGTAAAAGGGTTACAAATATTGCTATTTAACCCTAACTCTACTGAATTCAATCATTTGCACACAAAATTAAAAAAAAAAATTTACCCCCCAAAATGTTAAAAAATACTTATAATAAATGTTCAAACAAAATATATGGAAAAAAGTGTGTTTAAAGAAATACTCCCCCCCAATTATTTTCTCCACAAAATATACCAAAAATATAATAAAAAATGAAATAACATCAATTTACCTCAAAAACTGAACCGGCATTAAATGACCCCTTGTGGTTGATATGCCGTAAAACAAAACAAAATCAAAACAAATCATTTGCACACAGATAAATAGTTCCAAGTATTGTTTGCACAGTTTAAATGTCAAACAGTTCTGCTTGACCCATAAATAGGACCCTATCAAGTGCTACCAGTCCCGTTGGTTGGGGTTTATGGCATATCAACCATTGTAGGTTATTTAATGCTAATCCTCTTTATATATTAAATATATGATTAGTAAACACATTTTGGAGATAACATTTTAAAAAGTGCCCGAGCTGATTTCTTCACTATAAGGTTGTCCAGCAGGTCACATAGCGTAATGGTTATAGGCGTTGATTCCCTAAGTTTCTTAGGAGACAATCATCTGGAGGTTTTAGGTTCAATCCTGACTGCAGACGAAGAATGCATAACACTTGTACCCGGTTATGGCTAACGGAACCAGAACAGGCGTTTCCCACGGATTCAATAAAGGACGTAGTTCGAAGTTCTCTGCATGTTCCTGGGTCAAAAAAAAAAAAAAAAAACACCTGAAGAAGGCTGGAGAACATATCGGCCGAAACGTTGTGGAAATAACAATGAAGACTATAGTCCGAAAATCCTCAGTGATAAAAAGCATTTAAATGGTTTCAAGCATTATTATCAGACACGAATAACACTATTAATAATTTTCACACATTTAAATGGATATACATATGATTTGCAAATGAATAGGTTGTTAGTAATTTCATTTTTGAATGAACACTAATAAATTCGTACACTAATCATCATTAAGTCGCGCCGTCAACACGGATATCCCTAACCCTCTCTCGCCACTTCTCCCTATCATTCATCCCGTATCCTCACATAACCCCTGTATGTATGTTCGAGCTGGTCGTCCTGCTTTTGCTTGGCCATATGCGGGGGTCCATAGGAGTACATCACTGATGCGTTCGTTCTTGCTTCTCCAGCAGTGTCCTGCGTGTCTGGCTCGTATAACTTGTATAGTTTTCGTGATAGGAGGCAAGTGGCCGTATAGTTGTTGTCTTGTGGGGTGTTGACGCCAGGACTTGTTCAATATTGCTCGCAGCATTCTTGTGTAATTGCCGTCTAATTTCTTCTTCAGCAGTTTAGTTTGCGTCCAAGTAGTGCATCCATATAGTAGTATCGATACAGCCGCTGCCTGGAAGAAACTGCGTTTCATTTTATAAATCGTTTCAATTATTGCTATCAAACGCTAATAATTCTGTTTCAATATTAATCATTTGTGTGCACACTGAAGGGGTTACAACTATTGTTATTTAACATTTATTATTCTATTCAACATAGTTAAATAGTTCCAAGTATCACTATGTATCACTAAAGATTCAATTAAATATCAGTCATTTGTTTACACACAGCTTGATGATCGAACAGTTCCATTTCAAACAATTCAATTTAGCATGTCATCAATGTTACATGGTTCCGAGTATTACTATGTATCTCTAATAATTCAATTAAATATCAGTCATTTGTTTACACACAGCTTAATAGTCGAACAGTTCCATTTTTAACAATTCAATTTAATGCAATTCATTTGATTGCACACAGTTTAAATGTCAAAAAGATCTATTTGACCCTTAGATCGGACCCTACAAGGTGCTACTCTTCCAGGCTAGAGTGGACCTTCGAGCAATGGCAATTCCTCAAAGTTCAAAGGATTCGCAATTAGGCGGTTTAGTATTATATCTAGGTCACTCGTTGGGTGGAAGTGTCTCACCCGTCTGCAGAGATACAGCTGGTGTATTCTACGGTTCCTTTTGACTGGGCTGAATGATTTTTGTTATTACTGTACTACGATTAATTGTATCCTCGAAAATGAAATGTTTTTTTGGTACTTATGCATCGATGTTACCGAAAAAAAAAACGAACTTTTCCGAGCGTTTCCGGACCGATAACGGAAAGAATCGGAATATTCCGGAACGAAATTTAAGCAAGCAGACGATAAAATAAGTCAACCAAAACGCATGAAGACCTAAATAAAAAGAAAGAGATAAAGACAATTTCTAATGGATAATGTTACCTACCTTTTCAGGAGAAAAAGAATAAATCAACAGTCAATGTATGGTAATTTTCAATATGAAAAAATAGTTTGAATTTTTATTTTATCTATTTTCGTGGGGAGGGGTTGTGTATCATTTTTTTGTCTTTTTAGATAATTTTTTTTTCGTATTTATGCACTTATTGTACCGTGCAGAAGTAATAACGTGTTAATTTAGAAATCCATTCAGACCATGGGGAGGGGGAGTGTTTTGTAACTATTCTGTACTTTCACCAAACAATTAAATAATAATCCAGGTCCTGCATTTGGTGTTACGGCATCTCTCGGCATAACTTTTCCTCATTTTTTTTTAGGTGGCAAGGATGCTCACGTGCCCTGCAACTTTTAATTTTGCCAATAAGGTTTTTTTCTTGGCAGAATTGGATCACCATTTCTGCACATTGTAGATTTTCGCTTAGCTGCGATAAACTCATGTTTACACTTGTTTGTAACTTAGTAAACAAACTAATTGAATTATTTTATCTTAAATTTGATTAGCGAGGCGTTTTGGCATATTCCGATTCTTTCTGGAAACGCTCGGGAAAGTTCGGCTTTTTTTGCGGTAACATAGATGCATAAGTACCATTTTTTGATCTCTACCTTTCCATCTTCTTTCTTACGTCCGTGGATGTGGTCCTCGTGGTGTAGCTGCTAACGTGCTAGCTGGATTGTGACATTGTAGTAAGCGAGTTCAAACTCTAGCCGCGCTAATACGTTCACTTTCGGACTAATACCCTTAGCAAATTATAAACTCCCTTATTCTCCCAGTGATGTGTAAAAAATACACCACTACTGTTTTTCTACAAGGATGGCTTTGGAATTAAAAAAAAAAACGCACGTAGGGAGGTATGCTATTAAACAAAGAAACCAAACCAATATATATATAAATATATATGAAAGTAAATATGGATAAAATCTGTCAGTATAAAGGTAGCAGAAAAAATATAATCCAAATAGGTGAATATATTATGATAATCTATTCACTTATTTGGATTATGTTTTTTTCTGCCACCTTGATATATATATATATATATATATATATATATATATATATATATATGTGTGTGTGTGTGTGTGTGTGTGTGTATGTGTGTGTTTGTGTGTATTTACCAACCTCTCTGTACGAGAAGAATGCGATAGAATGTTATATATATATATATATATATATATATATATATATATATATATTTATATATATATATATATATATATATATATATATATATATATATATATATATATATATATATATATATAATCAGGTGGTAAATGGCTTGAAGATATTAATATGTCTCCACTTTCATATCGACTTGCTTCTTTCGTTCAGCAATACGTTTTCAGTATGTTATTGGATAGAATCTTTTTCCTCGAGACACTATATGTAACTATTATTACCTTCTTTGTAAGCTTGTGTATTTTCACAATATCCTGTATTATTATTGGAGATTTTGCCCGTTTGATCTTTTATTAGCCATACATGTTTTGACATTGTTGTAATGTTGGCGTATTCTATGTTTAAGCTGAGTTTCTGTTGCAAGATCTATTTTTCTACACACACACATAGACCCCCTATATATATATATATATATATATATATATATATATATATATATATATATATAGTATTGTTATCGTTTTTATATTTATAAATAACGAGTACTCAGTATCAATGACATATATATATATATATATATATATATATATATATATATATACATATATATATATATATATATAATAGAGTCATTGGCGATTGATGACTCTCAGTTTTTCGCCTATACGATTATCAGAAACTGACAAACAGCCAGCGCAGTTGACTCTACCCCTATCCTATAATAACTAATATATATATATATATACATATATATATATATATATATATATATATATATATATATATATATATATATATACTCTATCATTGATATTGATCATCCCTTATCGATGAATATAGCAAATATGACATTATGTCATTTGTATAGATATACATATATTCATGTAAGTAAACAAGGAAATTAAATCGGACTGCATGAAGAAAAATAGAAAAAAATAATCCAAGTTTGAGGAATTCATTATGAAAGTCGTCTCTGAACGTTTCGGTTACAATAATCTTTTTTAGGACTTTGAATGCATGAAAGGAGTTGTTAAAATAGCGATTGGTGCATTTTAATAACCCTTTTCATGAATTTAAAGCCTTGAAGAAGGTTATTGTAACCGGAACGTCCAACGTCGGCTTTCATAATAAATTCATCAAATTTGCATTATTTTGTTTTTTCTACTTTTCTAGATACATATGCATAAATTAATATTTGTGTATGTATGTATATGTGTGTGTGTGTGTCTGTGTATTTATGTGTGTGTGAAATGATATAACGTTTTAATGTACAAGTAGATTATATTATCTTTTATGTATAAATAGATTATATTATTTCTATGTATGATATCATTTCTGATACGATGATATATCTTTATATAAAAAAGTAAAAAAAAAAAAAAGAATAAATATAATGTTATGACATAAAATAACTGCCTGATATGAAATGATATTAAATAAAATTAGTTGATAATTTCGAGAAAACATAAAATATAAGAAGAAAACAAACGATTTCAGGTTATTCTATAAACAACATGTTTGAAGTTTTCTTGCTGAATAATAACTTCCTAATTTTGCGTCTTGCCAATTTCTAGCCAACAATGGCTGCCATATTAAAACTAATTTATGCGCCGTCAGTCCTAAACTTTGTTATTAGTCACAGTGGAATGCTGGGAAAAATATTCCGGTTTTATTTCTTTTAATGAAACAAGCGAAATATCAGTCTGCATCACGCGAGAAAAAATAAACAAAAACAAAAACAAAAGCAAAAATAAAAACAAAACAAAGCAAAACAAAAATAAAATAAAATAAAAGGAAAAAAATTAACAATGTGATTTGAAGGAAAAGTAAAGAAAAGATTACTTGTCGGAATCACTCTTCAATTATTAGAAGTTATTTTTGCGGTTTAGAAATAAGCAAATTAATAACGAGAATTGTCGTGAAACTTTATCAAATAAAAACTTTTAAATCATCTCAATTCTTTGATGACAATGATCGATTGACTTTAACGGCATAATAAGCCGACGAGGGTTATTTTACGTCAAGAAGTTGGAAAATCGTGTATATTTACATTATACGTTTATTTGTTTCTTAAAAGGCCTTTTTTATTTGCTTTTAAATGGCATATCAACCTTCGTAGGTTAGTTAATGCCGAGGAAATCCTTTTAGAAGAATAACCTAACTCATTGTTGGTGTGGATACCTTTAACATAGGTATTAGTCCGAAAGTGAATTGGAGTTCTATACGTGAAAAAAAAAAAAGGAAACCTAAAACAGAATTTTTAGTTGTTTCTCCACTTGCTATTAAAATCTGCGATCATTTGAATGGGAACAGATCAAGTTATTAGATTTCGAAATATATTATTTTTTCCCTTAAAAACACTGTATCTAAAGGGGTGTACTCTTTTTTCGGCTTCTTTGTTTGTAATAGCACATTAAATTCCGTTGGTTATTTAATGCCAAAGCAATCCTTGCAGATGAATAGCAGTGGTACTATTCAACTAATAACGGGTGTGGGTTCTTTTCCCAAGGGTATTTGTCAGAAAGTGAACATAATAGCGTGACTGGAGTTCGAAGTCGCTTTCGATGATGTCGCAGTTCACCACTTGAGCCATTACGCAACGGGACTGCCTCCACATGATTTTTGGACTGCTATATATGTTATATAACATATGACATGGATTTTTGGTTCGTTCCTAGTGACCCCGTGCGCTTTGACAAGCTGTCACGTTGTGTTTAGTAAACAGGGCGATGGCAGTGGTCGGGGTAGGCAGGTCCAACAGGTGTGTAACCGGAAGGAGACAATGTGATAAGCACGCGGTCAGATTTAGTCAGAGGCAGAGTATCGCGAGTCAAGCCAGGGACAGGTAGCCGATCAGAAGGTTAGGTCGTCTCTGAAGATACGGCTTTCACGGGGGTGCAAGCGTTGGCACTCCCTGGCTCCCGGAAGAAGGTATGGGACAAGAAGAAGTCCCTTCTCTGAGTACATGTCTCTTCATTTATCTTTCAAACTAACTACAAACAGCTTTCGAGAATAAAATGAGAGATATATTTTTATAACGAAAAGTGTTTAGTTCGTCCATTATCTTTGATAACGTTCCAAGTTGCTCATAAAGACATAGCTGAGTATACAGCACATATTCATATGTATAGCCTAGTGGAGCCCATCCCTCTCCAGGCCCTCAACTGGTTTTAATTCAGTGTTTGTCTTTTCCCATATCGGTTGCCATACCAAGGTTAAAGAACTCGGTCTGTCCTACTATTTACCTAAAACTGGTGGAAGAGTAATTAGATTTTTACCAAAATATAAAGATACTATCATTTAGTGTATTCGAACTATTGCCTTCATCTTCATTGTTATATTTTCAACGTTTCTGCCGATGTGTCCTTCGGCCTACTTCAGGTGTTTCATGTCGAACTCTGAAGCCTACACGGAACTTCGAACCGAACCCTTTATTTAATACTCAAGGGTTAGTAAAGTTGGCGACCTTAGTCGAGGGTGACCCGAAGGATCCCTTTTCAATAGCTACTACAATGAGGTATAGTAGAGGGAGGTACTCCATTTCCTGGATTGATCCACTTTTCCCTTGATCCTTGATCCATATCTTTTAATGCTGCGTGTTAAGCAAGACGACAATAAGTACCATTTTTTGAGTTTTTGGTATGACTCGACCTGGAATTGAACCTCGATCTTCTGGACTAATTCCGTAAACCATAACTTGATACAATTGTCAAACTATAGTTTTGTTTGTTTGTTTTTGGTTTTTTTTTACCTGTAGTCAGGATTGAACCTGAAACCTTCCAGTTGATTTCACTTAGCTTTTTAATCGAATGCCTATATCTGCCATGCAATGAGTCCTGCTTGACTACACGAAATGAAGAAAATTATCTCTCTTCATCTCAGAAATTTAGACCAATAGCAAACAGACATGTTCAGATTTTGAACTCGGGTAGCAGATTTTACTTCCAGCGACGATAGATGTTGCAATACGAGCGCCTCCATTACATTTTACCTTCTATTATGGTTAAATTAAACAGTGAGAATCGTAAACATAGAATTAGTAACCAGCCAAACTTTGACTCGCATTTTATTAATAAAAATCTGAAATAAAATGGAAGTCACCTTCATCGATTTGACAGCAAGCTCTACAAAGTTCTTTGCTCTGGGTGCCCTGTCGGCGAGGTTTAGAATATTCATCCCCTGCATTCGGCATATTCTGGTGCCTTCCATTTTCTACCCCCCACCCCCAAAAGTGACTGCATCCGTTGATAAAGCTCCTGTTCTGCTGCTCTGGGGAGTATGGCGTTCTCCCTTCGTTGTCATTGCTCCTAGGTCTATTCTGATCCATTTTCATAGTATCGATTAATATCCTGTCTATGGGTTAAATAGATCACTTTAAAAATTTTTAGTATTAGATAGAAATGTTATATAATTAAGGAATGATTTTCTTATTTTAATCATTTTTCATTAATTATATCTTATCTTTCAGTTTAGTTGGGCTTTGAACTATTCGGGTTGAGAGTTCAGGTGCATAGCATTGGGCACAGTTTTAAGCTCGCGCGCAAAGGATATGACAATCACGATTGTCATAATAGACTCCAGACAGAAAATGGAGCTGGAGTGTAGATGACGTCATGCCCAGAAGAGATGGTCTGAGAATTTGGAAGATTTTGAAAAAGATTCAGTTGAGGTCCGACCATGCTGTTGAGGATTGTACCATGCAGGCAGACAATTGAGTTCCTGCCATTGGGGCAGAGAATCGAGTTCTCTGGCATTGAGTTGAGTTTTCTACCGTTGTGGCGGCGGTTACGTTTTTCGGGTCTCGACCAGCGAAGATGAATTGAGATCTAAAACATCACGAGATGTGCCAAACGTTGGGGGTGTTTTTAGCATAGTATGATTACAAAATACTTTTTGCTGTATAGCCACATAATAAATATGCAGCCATACACATATACGTGCAGAAACATAACGACGCAATAAAGACGAGCGGACACAGTTCTTTAGAAAAATATACCTCTCACTTTATTGAAAGGGTTGTGTGTAAGAGGGAGTTGGAGACCGAACCAAGACTACAACATATTGACCCCCACTCTTCTGGCTATCACAACCTTTCTTTCCCGTTCTCCTGGGCTGCTCAATCGGGGGCCTGGGGCCCAGCCTCTGCTGGGACATGGTTCTCATTCCAGCATCTTCTCTCCAACTGATCTGAACTTCCTATCGCCAGGGTTATATAATAATTTGCCGTCCACCTATTTCCTGCGAGCGTCACAATTCGCACTCAATTCAACCCCTCGACAATCAAGGTCGTCCCTGATCTCCTGATATCTTCGACCGGATGCACCTGTTATTTACACAGGTGCATTTTTTCTTTTGACAGCTTGGTCGGGGTCAATATGCAACATTTTAAGAATTGTCTCTCTCCTTGTGTTGAAGAACCGAACTCAGAAGTTAATAAACCGTTCGTACCTGAACAACAAAGTCCACCTGTATTTTGCATTTGCCTGTATCTGCATTTGTATATGTACTGTTGTTATTGATATCATTATGGTTGTGAGTATACAACTGAAATACTTGAAAAGATATAAATCGATTCAAATTATGCGTATTAAGAATAGTTACTTGAAATTATAATTGTTCACAAAAGATTGTTATTATTTGTCACTTGAAACCACATAATTACATGAAATTCTAGAACCCATATAATTGTGTGCAAATTATAAGTATTACAAAGGAATACTTCGAACCATATCATCATCATCATCATGTCACGCCGCCAGCACGGATCTCCCTGCCCCTCTCCCACCACACATCTCTATCGTCCATCGCTCCCGGTAGGTCTTCAGAGCTACATCCTATATCGGTACAGAGGTGTTGTATATAGGTTCTAGCTGGTCGTCCTGCCTTTGTTCGCCCATGTGATGGGATCCACAGAAATATGTCACTTATGAGGTTTTCCTTACTTCACCAGCAGTATCCCGCATGTCTGGTTCGTCTAACTTGGATGGTTTTTGTGATGGGTGGTAGGTGGCCGTACAACTGCTGCTTTGTGGGGTGTTGCCTCCATGACTTGTTCAATATTGCTCGCAGCATTCTTATGTAAGTGCCGTCAAGCTTTTTCCCCATACGTTTAGTTAGCGTCCATGTAGTGCATCCATATAGCAGTATCGACACGACTGCTGCTTGAAAAAACTACGTTTTAATTTATCAGTTAGGCCTGATTTCTATATGACCGATAGTCTATCGATAGCTGTCCATGCCTTTGTTAGTCGCGTAATAAAAGCAAAAAAGTAAAGTTGGCAACCGTAGTTGAGGGTGACCAGGAGGCTCCCTTTTCAATAGCTACTACACAGAGATGTAGGGGAGGGCTCTACTCCTTTCCCTGGATTACTCCCCTTTACCTTCGATACGTATCTTATATTGGTGAGTGTTAAGCAAGGAAGTATTAAGTACAATTTTTAAAGTCTTTGGTATGACGCGGCCTGGGATTGAATCCAGGTCTGCCGGACCATTGGCGAACACTTTACCAACTATGCCAATGAGCTGGTATCTAGTCACGTAATAAATGTTTTCAAATAATCAGAATTTAAAAAACAATACTTAAAAGCATGTATAATTGTGTGCAAAAATTATTATCATCACTATTATGGGATTCCCATCGAGTTTTTCTCACTTTCGTCAAGTGGATGTTTTTCTCTGGATTCTAAGTGACAGCAAGTCTCTTCAAGTATTCAGGACTCTTCTGAAAATTCTGGTCCTTCTTAAAAAGTTCCGTAGTTTGGATGGTCTGTGTTCTTCCTCTGATCATAGAATTTTTTTGTTCGTTTGACCATTGAATGGCTAGATTTTTCCGCCTTGTTTTAACCTCCTTGTACTGATTTATATGTAATAGATCGTCTGTTTGTCTGGTTCACTTACTGCAACCTTTCTATTCTTTCTGGAAAAATCTGCAGTATTCAAGTGCGTAAAAGCTTTCTTCTCTTTTCATTGTGGTCTGGATAATGATTGCGAAAAAAGCAACTTGAATTAGAAAGATGAAGGATAATGTGAGTCAAAATCGTTAATAATAATGATTGTGATAAAAAGAAATCAGAATTCGGAAAATGAAGGATAATACTACTCAAAATTATTAATAATAATGATTGTGATAAAGAGAAATTAAAATTAGGACGATGAAGGATAATACTACTCAAAATTATTAATAATAATGATTGTGATAAAGAGAAATTAAAATTAGGACGATGAAGGATAATACGAGTCAAAATAATGATTATAATTAAAAGAAATTAGAATTAAGAAACATTCTGGTTTAGTTTGGTTTGGTTTGGTTTGGTTTTATGACATAGCAAACATTGTAGGTTATTAAATGTCAAATCCTTTTTATACATTTATATTGCATATATGATTTCTACACGAACCTGAGCTGATTTTTTGGCACACAGTTCAATGGTTTCACTTATTTCTGTCAAATAGGAATAATTCTATTTACCATCATTCACTTGTTTGCACGCAGTTTAATGTTTTCATGCGTTGCTATGTATCACTAACATTTCAGTTAAACATCAGTTATTTATTGACACACAGTCAAATGATCAAATAATTCTACTTCAAACAATTCAGTTTAGCATAAATTCACAGTTTTCTTGTTTACACACAGCTAAATGTAAAGACAGTTCTATTTCAAACAATTAAGTTTAACTTAGGTACACAGTTTAAACGTCAAAAATAGGTCTATTTGACCCATAGAAAGAACCTCTCAGATGCTAGCACTACGGACCAGAGTGTACCAGAGTGCGATGGCAATGAAAGAGTACTCCGCTTTTCCCAAAGCTCCAGCATTCTTGAAGCCTCTCCATCTGACTATTTAGTGTCATATCGAGGACACTCGTTGGGGGAATCTTATCCTTCTGCTGAGATGCAGTCGGTGTATTCTGCAGCCCCTGCCAATTGGGCCAGTGAAAAAAGAAATTAGAATTAGGACGATGGAGGATAATACGAGTCAAAATCATTTATAAAAATTAACTAGAATTAGGAAAATGAAGGATGATTCCAGCCTACATTGTCAATAAAAAGCAACTAGAATTAGAAAGTACATAACAACAAAACCAAGACCCAAATGTAGAGTTTGCTGAGAATCAAAAGAAGTCAGGGAAAACGAGATCGCATTAAAAAAAGCATCATTACTTAAAAGAAACCCGACACGTACCAATGTGTGGAAACTCATGAAAACATAGAGTGAACCAAAATACACAAAAAAAATAAAGTTGGCGAACTTAGTCGAGGGAGACCCGAAGACTCCCTTTTCCATAGCTACTACAATAAGGTGTAGGGGAGGCCGCTACTCCTTTCCCTGGATTGCTCCACTTTACCCTTGATCCCTACCTTATATTTGCTGAGTGTTAATCAAGGAGAAATCAAGTATCATTTTTTGAGTCTTTGGTATGAATCGACCTGGGATTTACCCTAGGTCTCCCGGGCCATTGGCGAACACTCTAACCATCATGCAAATGTCCGGTAGAAAGATAAAGGATATTATTATTCAAAGTTATTTTCAAAAAGAATTAGCAATGTTATATAATTGCGGAAGGATTTTTTTTTTATATTATCATTTAGTTATATCTTATCTTTCGGTTTAGTTAGGCTTAGAACTGTTCAGCTTAGTGCACAGATAGGGGCACACATTGAGCGCAGGTGTTCACGCTCGTGCGGGGAGGATGTGACAATTACAAATGTCATAATAAAACCCCCGGATAGGAAATGGGATTGGGGATGGGAATGACCTCATGCCAAGAAGCGATGGGCTGAGGATTTTGGGTGAATTTTGAAAAAAAAACAAAAAAAAACAGTGAGTTGATATTTGAAGCTGGACGAAGCGAGTTGAGATCCAAACATAGGCGAGTCTAGATGGGTCTACGAGATGCACCACGCGTGGTGGAGGTTTGATGGAACATTCAGCCTAGTAGAAATTGTGTCTCTCTCTCCTCGTTTTGAAAACCTAAACTTAAAGAAGGTAATAAAAGTTTCGTACCTGAACTCAAGGAAGTCGTCAGTGTTTCGCGGGATTCCCTATGTATATTTCACATATTCATATCTTGGTCCTATTTTGGTGGCTGTGCTACAGCAAGATGAAGAATAACCCTAATCAAAATTATTGATAATAAAATACAAAGAATTGGAATGAACGATTGGAAGCTCAAAACAAAGAAAAGTTGTACAAGATTTTAATGTTGAATATAACGAAGAGTTGATTAAGAAGAGTGACGCTTTATATTGACCATTCTAGTGTACAATTCAGCTTACAGCAATGGTGGCTGTGGTGAGAATAATAATCATATGAAACGTAATGAAAACAAACAAAAAGAAAAAGCCAAAACAAGACAAAAAAAAGTGACACTTCTGATCTATGAATCTCACAGCTTGTAATAACACGGGCATAGTTCTAGTGTGAATGACAATAATAGTCAGATGAAAAGGTGTTTCTGGACTTTCTCTTAAAACCACTGATCATACCAGAATGTATTTTAACTCCGAAGACTAACAGAAATCATCCTGTATAAAGAAATACATATTGAAGATGCATATGACCTAGAATCCGGAAGAGTTTCGGGTCTTTCAATTTCATTTACGTGACCAAGCTAGTGTTGATCAAGCACCAGCTTATGGCTGTGTAATGAGCTCATTTTCGTTTCCTAGTTATTGTCATTCTGTTGTCCATCGTGTTGTCAGTATTGTTTCAGATGGCTATAATCAGTCCTCCTTCGTTTTTTCCTAAGTAGTCTTCGAGTCGTTGTATCGATGCGTCGACGCTGTCTTCGATGCTGGCAAGTCCTCTTCCTCCCTCTTTTCTTGATACATATATTCGGTCATTGTCGTCTCTGGGATGTAATGCCATGCATAAGCATGGTCATTAGTTTTCTTATTCTTTGGTCCATTTGTTTAAGTTCATCTCTGGTCCACTTCAGAAAGGGTCCGAAATATCTAACGAGTGGTACAGTCAAGGTATTTTTTTCTTTGATAAGGTTTCTAGTAGAGAGTTTTGTCTCGAGTAGCCCTCTAGTTCTCCTGGGATATTCTTTTTGTATTTTCTCTTTCATTTCCACTTGTTTGATGGTGTCAGCCTCCAAGATGCCCAAGTAGGTGTACGTTTCGTTTTCTCCGAGTGTTCTAATCTTGTCTTGATTTGGTAGTTCCATTCCGTCTGTCACGTGCTGTTTGCCACTTTTTCTTACAAGCTTGGCACATTTTTCAATGCCAAATTCCATTCCCATGTCCTGACTGTATATTCTAACTGCGTGTGTTAGAGTTTCCAGTTCTTTTTCATTTTTTTGCAGATAGTTTGATGTCATCCATGTACATTAAGTGATTGATATTTTCCTGCAATCTACTAAGTTTGTATCCGGCTGTGCATTTTCTGAGTATGTGGTTAAGTGGCATCATGACAATTATGAATAGTAACGGTGATATATTATTATTACTATTATTATTATTTCTTCCCTGAGATGTTGATTTATACGATTATCTAAAAAGTCTTTCATCTGATCCTATTTACCCAACCCCTCCGCTCGGTCAGGATATGACACAAGGTCAATTTTTTAAGCGGAATTTAAGAGGTGTGAATTCAGAGTTTTCCTTCTCCTAGACTAGTTGCCTCAGCAAGGCTGAAGAACCTAGTCTGCCCTACTATTTATCCATAGCTGGAGGGAAAATAACTGGATTCATACCTTTCCCAAGGGTATTAGTGCTATGTGAAATGCAATCAGTCTTGTCCAGGAATTGAACTCGTAACCGCCGTGTCCATATCCTGTGACGATAACCATTACACCACGGGCACCTCCTTAAAGTCTTTCATCTGATACCTGCGTTAAACTCATTCTTAAAGGAATTTACTGAGAATATCAGACCGAGAGAGTTTTTCTTAGTATGAGAACATCCCTTATTATCTTGATCTTTTTGTATTTTAGATAAAGGTAGATTTTCCGTGATTTTCCTTTTGCGAATATCAGTATTCTCTTAAATCAATCATAGCGTTTCTACGTCTAATGGAATACTGGCTTAAATGACGTATTCTTGTCATTTTTATTTACCGATCCTCATATGTAGAAAGTTTATCAAATTGTTTTACTTTGATACTTTCCTAACAACCAGGAATAATTATAATTTTTTTTCAGTGACAATTCTACCGTAATATTCTCCAATTCATTTTACTAATGATATACACGGTTCATTAACAAAAAGGTAAATTTTCTTTGAGGTGCTGCCAAGATGAAAACACTTTACAGTTGCACATTATTTAAGGAAATCAATAGAGATGAGTTTCCTCGGGTATCAGAAGACTGCCAGTATGGCCTTCTTTACTGCCCGCTGCACCCCGGAGCTTTTTCTTTGCCCGAGAGTCAATATGTTCCTACTTCATACTTCGACAGCATCTCTGCAGAGAGGTAAAATGACCCCGCCAATGAGTGTCAAGGGTATGACACTAAACTCCTCCTGAAGTTGAGATTCCAGTCCTGGAGCTTTAGGGAATGTGGAGTACCCCTTTATCGCAATTACAACCAGATCCTCTCTGTTCCGGAAAAATAGCAACTGAAAGGATCCCATCTACAGGTCAAATAGAACTGTTTAATCATTTAAATGTATGCAAACAAATGACCGATGTTAAATCGAATTGTTATTTTACTTAGCAATACTAGAAACCATTTAACTGTGTGTAAATAAACCTATTGATGTTAGATCGGAATAATTGAAACCAAACCAAGCCGAAACGCTACTGCATAGTTTGAAACGAGCCGCTGCAGGCATTGGACTCCATGTCAATGCACACAAAACTGAATTTATGTGCTTTAATCAGAAAGGCGACATCTCCACACTAGACGGAACCTCCCTGAAACTGGTTGACAAATTCACCTACCTAGGAAGCAGCGTCTCATCAACCGAAAAAGACATCGACACACGGCTAACGAAGGCATGGACAGCTATCGATAGGCTTTCGATCATATGGAAATCAAACCTGACCGATAAAATGAAACGCGGTTTCTTCCAGGCTGCGGTCGTGTCGATACTGCTGTATGGATGCACTACTTGGACGCTGACTAAACGGTTGGAGAAGAAGCTAGACGGCAATTATACAAGAATGTTGCGAGCAATATTGAACAAGTCCTGGCAGCAACACCCCACACGGCGCCAACTGTACGGCCACCTACCACCTATCACGAAAACTATACAAGCTAGACGAACCAGACATGCCGGACACTGCTGGAGAAGCAAAGACGAGATCGTAAGTGATGTGCTCCTGTGGACCCCCGCATATGGCCAATCAAAAGCAGGACGACTACCTCGAACATTCATACAGCAGCTATGTGACGATACGGGATGTAACCCTGCAGACCTGCCGAAGGCGATGAATGATAGGGAGACGTGGAGAGAGAGAGTCAGGGATATCCGTGCTAGCCGCACGTCATGATGATGATGAACTGTGTGTCAAAAATGAGATCTGGCTCATTTAAAATGTTACTATATATTTGATATATGTATAAATAGGATTTTGCGTGAAATAACCTCCAAAGGTTAATAAACCGTAAAACTTAACCGCACAACTAATCAGGTTCGTTATCCCAACCCCATGGTTAGCCTATATGTAAGGATGTTTTTTTTAAACTAAATCATTCTTCTCTATACACATCCCACATTCTTCGGTAAGTTTCATATGGTTTGCTCTTCTCAGCCAACAGATTTTGGTTGCTGGTTGTTTGGGTTTTATGGTATATCAACCCTTGTAGGTGATTTAACGCCAAATCAATTTTTATGAAAATAGTTCTATTTCAAACAATTCAGTTGAGCATAAGTACGCAGTTTAAATGTATGTACAGTTTAATTGTGGAAAAAAATTCTATTTCAAGTTATTCAGTTTAGTCAAGCAGTTCTGAATCAGCTAATTCAGTTTATTACAAGTATAGATTTTGCTTACTCACATTTAAATGTCAAAACAGTTCTACATTAAACAATTCAGTTTAGTGTATGTACAGTTTCAATGTCAAAAACATTTCCATTTCAAATAATTCAGTTTAGCATAAGCACGCAATTTCAATGTAAGTACACAGTTTATTTTTTAGTCAAACAGTTCTAATTTAGATAATTCAGTTTTGTATAAGTACAAGTTTTGTTTGTACATTGTTAAATTTAAAACAGTTCAATATTCAACAAATCAGTTCAGTGTAAGTACATCTTTAGTGTCAAAAAAGTTCCATTTCAAACAATTCAATTTAAATGTAAGTACGGTTTAATTTGCAAAAACATTTCTATTTCAAGCTATTTAGTTTAGTCAGGCAGTTCTGATTCAAACAATTCAGTTTAGCATAAGTATGCAGTTAGTTCTATTTAACCCATAGATTGGGCCCTATCAGGTGATACCATTCCGGGCCAGAGTGGACCTGGGAGCAATGGCAATGAAGGGGTAGTCTGTATTCCTCTAAGCTCCAGTATTTCTGGAACCTCACCATCAGATTGTTTAGTGTGATATCCATGACACTCATGGGGGGGGGGTCTTACCCTTCTGCAGGGTTGCAGTTGGTGTAGTCTACCGGCCCAGCCGACTAGGCAATCAGCCAACAAAAATTTTATGAAAGATCTCTGATCGACCCTGAAACTGCCAAACTTTTCACCATTTTGAATAGCCCCCAAACAAATTGTTATAAACCATTTCCGAACACATCAGAGTTTACACTTATGGAAAAAAATTCTTTTAAAAAATCTATTTGTTTCTCTATAAAAAAAAAATGAAAAAGAAAAAAAATTCTTTATTCATGACCTTTGTATTATCACACTCTCCCAACAGTTTCTACATCTTCTAACACATACGAATTTCAGCATAGATTTTCTTTTCATTAAAAAGGTTCTCATGTCACATACGACGTGTGGGTGCCTAACAGCTCAACTAAAACAATATCAACCACTAGACTTCTTTCCCATTTTTGGAGGAAGAGTGATGCACCACTGAGCTGCACATTCTCCAAATTACGACTTCCAGGTTTTAAATTCGGAGTTTTACATTCTCCTAGACTGGTTACACAAATAAATCTTAAGAGTTCAAAGTACCTCAACTAATTTACAGGGCGAAGAGATGGATTTATACTTTTCTCAAAGGTATTAGTGCTAAGTGAAATGTGAACAGCCGAATCGAGAATATGGTCTTGGTTCATTGAACACACTTTTTTTGTCAATAACGATTGTGCTTTCTCTCTCTCTCTCTCTCTATATATATATATATATATATATATGTTTGGCTATTGGCATTGATGTTGACTATTAATTAAGCCAATGCTTTGGTAAATGTATTACACGGGTGATTTTAGTTATAATAGTGAAGGCTAGTGTCAGAACAACCACATTTTTGGGATAAACTGATGGCAAAAGAAGAGTCACCAGTGTACCACCAATTTTCCAAACAACACTCCCCAGGTTCCAAATTCAGAGTTTTTCCTTCTCCCCTGTTGGTTACCCAATTAAAGCTATATATATATATGTGTGTGTGTGTGTGTGTGCGCGCGCACGCGTGTGTGTATATGAATGTATTTATTTAACGCCTCCGCGCGAGCAGGATCTGACACAAGTAACTGAGCTGGGACACTTTTCTGCCGGTCGTGTTTCATGATAGGCAGATCAGGTCGGGTGTGTCTTGGTTCCGGTCGCAGTCAGTCGAGGGCGTCTGACATGTATTCCGGGAAGCTGGTATTCATGTCACGCGCGCTAAGACCGACACTCCTTGAGCCGCTGGAGGCAGTCCCTCCCCAAGGCTCCAACTCTCTTTGGAGAGGTTAGGTTTATTGCCAAGCTCCTGAGGATCCTCATTTTAGGGGAATGTCGACGGGGCTAAAGAAATCTTTGGAACCACCGAGCGTGTGTGAGCTACTGTCCAGCGTCTGGCTCCCACAATAAAAAATGCCATGTGCCATACTCGAACGTACGTAGGGCGCTCGACAAATATCAGGATATGACACCAAGTCAATTCTTAAGTGGAGTTTACCAGGTTCGAATTCAGTGTTTTTTTTTTCTCTAAGACAAGTTGCCATACCAAGGTAAAAAAGGCAAGTCTGTCCTACTATTTACTCATAGCAGGAGAGAGAATTATTGGATTTATAACTTTCCAAGCGGTATTAGAGCTATTTGAAATGCAAAAAGCCTCATCCAGGGTTTGAACTTGGGCCTCTGTGTCCATTTTCTTATCCCGCTAACTCTTACATCCCGAAAACCTCCATCAATCTATCTATCTCTTTTAATTTTTATCATACAACCTGTGAAAGCACGTCCGATACCCTGCCCTCATCAACTGCCAACCAGGGTGATAACACAGTTTCGGTAGCTCAAGGCAGTACTGCCGCTCCCGGCGCTACCAAGCAGCTTTTGCCACCGGACAGGGTATTTAAAAGAAATACCCCCCATATATATATATATATATATACGGCAGATCAACTAAATGCAGAGATTACATTGGACGTTCGTTCATATTCATTTTAGTGCAGTTTGTGATTTAAAAACGCGGTTACGTTCGGCCGTTGATGTCATAGTAACCGTTTCTTGATGTTGCGTAATCACACGAGAATGGTGGTTCCGCGTTCAATTTCTCTCTCTCTCTCTCTCTCTCTCTCTACATATATATATATAAATAATGGCCAACATTACGTTCTCCCGCTTGTGTTACAAGGCGCAGAGTCTTGTTGCCAGACGTAGTGTCTTTCATCAGCCACTCTCTCTTCCAGGACAGCCCTACTTCCTACAAGCATTTCATGTAGGTCTTCGACTTGAGTCAAAGGTTATGTAGTAAGATGAAAGAACGTATAAAGTCATGATCGATAGTGATTTGGGCGTCTAGATTTTATCAATTTGAATATGACACCCAGACATTGTGAATCTTAGTATTAGGACTTCCTTCGTGAATTAAGCTGTATAGCAGGTGTTTGCAAATTTCTATTGGGGGGAATTGCCTCATTGTGCTCTCTCCCCACAGACAGTGCCCAAGTGACCCTCGTTTGGTGCGCAGTAGACAAAACTTGAAACTAGTAAAACTCATGCACGTAATTGATAATTTAGAATTACTACAATTTACGCTTCGTGCTCAGAATATATATATATATATATATATAGTTGATAATGATGACCATTAATTCAACCAAAATTTTGACAAATGAACTACGCATGTGATATTGATTATAGTGATGAAGACTTGTATCGGAC
Organism: Sepioteuthis lessoniana; assembly: GCA_963585895.1. Taxonomy (NCBI): domain Eukaryota; kingdom Metazoa; phylum Mollusca; class Cephalopoda; order Myopsida; family Loliginidae; genus Sepioteuthis; species Sepioteuthis lessoniana. The sequence continues at coordinate 53,288,758 of OY757929.1, read as the reverse complement.
CAGCCACCTTTTTGGGATGACCTGATAACAGAAGAATGGCGTAGCATTGTGCCGTAAATTCTCCGTTTTTAATTCTGAGTTTTTCCTTCTGTTATACAGGTTGCCTTTCTTTGTTTAAAAAACTCAAACTTCCTTACTAGATATCCATAGCCGATAGGGGCAAAATAAGAAATCGAGCTCTTTCTAAGAGCATCGAGAGAAGTCAAACTGAAAAAGCCTCGTTCAGGATTCGAACTTAACCCATTGAGCCCATTTCTGACGATAACTGTTACGTTATATACACTTCCTATCCTGAACCGTACATTACTTTGAGTAATACATATACGGCTCAAAATGTCTCAAAGTTCCTGACTAGGATAAACACAACGTCATACACATCTCCGATTTTAGAGCCGTACATAACTTAGAGTAATACACTTATGGCTCAAATGTCGCAAAGTATCTGACAACTAGAAACACGACGTTATACATGTCTCCTATTCTAGAGCCGTACATGACATAGAGTTATATATATGGCTCAAAAGTCTCAAAGTTCCTTACAAGAAAAACACGACGTATCTTCATGATCAATTTAGGATGATATAATCATCATCATCATCTTGTTGTGTCATCAGCGCAGATGTCGCTGACTCTCTCTTGCTACCTCTCCCTATCGTTCATCGCATCCGGCATGTCCTCTGGGCTGCAACCCGTATCCCCACAGAGCTGCTGTATGTAGGTTCGAACTGGTCGTCCTGCTTTTGTTTGGCCTTGAGAAGGGGTCCGTAGGAATATGTCACTTATGAACTCGTCTCTACTCCTCCAGCTGCGTCTTGCATGTCTGGTTCTTCTAACTTTGATAGTTTTCGTGATGGGTGGTAGGTGGCCGTACAGCTGCTGCTTTGTGGGGTCTTGCCTCCAGGCCCTGTTCAATATTGCTCGCAGGATTCTTGTGTAGTTGCCATCAAGCTTTTTCTCTAGCCGTTTAGTTAGCGTCCATGTAGTGCATCCATATAGCAGTATTGACACGATCATTGCTTGGAAGAAACTGCGTTTCATTTTATCGGTTACATCTACCAGAGGTCACCACCGTGTGAAAACATATAGAGCAAGATCTTGTTAGCCAGGTCGGAATATTTAATTGTATTAATTTCCGTTCAGCCTCAGTATCTTATTCACTGCTTCCCACTTCGTTGATTTGGCTTTGAATTCACTGACTGTATCCCCTGCAGAAGGGTAAGTCCCTCATCCCCCCCCCCAGAAAAAAAGGGAATATTCGGTGAATCTCCAATTCTAGTTGGGTTTTATAGCCTATCTACCATTGTAGGTTATTTAATGCCAAATCCTGTTTATGCATATATTTTAAATATATATATGATTTGTGAACACATTTTGTAGATAACAGTCTTAAACGAGTCTCAGATCTTTTTTGCGCACATTTAAGTCTTTTCAAGTGTTACTATATAGCTGTCACAATTTAACGCTCACCATTTGTTTGCACACATAGTTTGTCCTATTTGACCAGGTCAAGTGAACCAGGAAGCTATGGCAACGAAGGAGTACTCCACATTCCCTTAATCTCTATGTCTGGAGCCTCACCATTGGATGGTTTAATGTCATATCCGAGACACTCCTTGGAAAGGTCTTCCCCTTCTGCAGAGATGATTCGGTCTACTCTACAGCCCCAGAGGACTGGGCCGTCTAATTCAAGAGTTCTGGGAGAGTGTGGAGTAACCCTTCATTGTCATTACTCCTAGATCCACTCGGACCAGAGTTTGTAGTGTCTATAATGATCGGACATTGGCATGATAGTTCGAGTGTTCGCCAGTGGCCCAGTAAAATCCCAGGTCGAGTCATACCAAAGACTCAAAAAATTGTACTTAATGCCTCCTTGCTTAACACTCAGCATTATAAAGTATGGATCAAGGGTAAAGTGGATCAATCCAGGGAAAGGAGTAGCGCCCTCTCTTGGTGTTGTACCAATCGAAAAGGGAGCCTTCGGCTCACCCTCGACTAAGATCGTCATTCATAAGTCAAGTAGATCTGTTAAAATATTATTTGTATCTAATAGGGATACTCGAAAACATATACCCCGTGAAAAATTATGTGTATTAAGAATAGTTACTCGAAGTTAACGATGCTATTTACCCAGCCCCACCGCTCGGGCAGGATATGACATAAGGTCAATTTTAAGCGGAGTTTATCAGGTTTGAATTCAGAGTTTTCCTTCTCCTAGACTAGTTGCCTCAGCAAGGCTGAAGAACCTAGTCTGACCTACTATTTACCGATAGCTGGAGGGAGAATAATTGGATTCATACCTTTCCCAAGGGTATTAGTGAAATGCAATCAGTCTCGTCCAGGATTTGAACTCGTGTCGCCGTGTCCATTTCCTACGACGATAACGATTACACCACGGGCACCTCTTTGTTTAATGGCATATCAACCTTTGTAAAAGCCATTCTCCTAGAAGCACAGAAGTAGTACTATTTAACCCATAGCTGGGAGGATAAGGGGGTTCATACCTTTCCCAAGGGTATTTGTCCGAAAGTGAACGTAATAACGCGACTGGAGTTCGAACTCGCTTACTACGATTTCGCAGTCCATCGCTTTAACCATTACACCACGAGGACATAAATAGTTAAATAGTACTACTACTGTTCTTCTAGGAGAATAGTTTTGGCAGTAAATAACCTACAAAGGTTGATATGCCATTAAACAAAGAAACCAAAAAAAAAATGTGGATGTAAACTAAAAATATCCAAGATTCCCTAACCTCTTGATATAAAGTAGCCCTAGACAGCTTGACATGCTTTTCAGTCAATCAATCTATTAATCATATTCCTCGCTTTCATAACCATTTACGAATTGTCTTGAATCACTGTCCGGGTCATTATCAGATTAAAAAGACAGAAAAAAAGGCATTTCTCACCACCTGATGAGATATCTCATCAAGTGCGATTATAAAGACATCTCATCGCCTTTTCCAAGACAGTCATCGCTTTCCCTGTATCCATTACCAAATATGGATCGTCTTGAGTAACTACCTGATTCATTGTCAGAGTAGAAAGATATTGAATCTGAAAAATACTAAAGTTCCTTGGAAACTTATGTATGCTATTTCTTCATGGGTACTGCCAGTATCAAATGACAAGTTATTGTTGTTCATTGTGTGCTATCTAAATCACTTTTACCAACTGTAGGTATAAATATTGCTACCCGATGAAAATATGTAGAACTAGAGTTCTTTACTACAGGGTGGAACGATAAAATTTTCGCCCAAGAAAAGACATGATTCCATTTCCGTTAAATGAAAACCGGTTTTCTTTTTTTGTTGCAGACCATCTACTAGTTGGCCAGTTGTGTACAAATCCCAAGAGCGATAGGAGCCTTCTATCATGTCTGAAAGTGAAACAATGTTCAACGAGCGAGATCGGAGATGCGCCGCTGAACAACTCATGTTCTCTACCGATCCAAATTATGACAACAGGACCATTGCCAGCACCCTCAAAATGCAAATCTGGATTGCCACGAATAACAGGGACGTGCCCAGAGTGATGAAAACAAAGTTTCCGGCTATGGTTATGGTATTTGGTGTGGTTTCAAGTGAGGGCCACATCATGGCACATCACATCTTCGAAGTCGGCTTGAAAGTCAACTCAAAAGTGTACCTGGATGTGCTGAACAGTGCGGTGATCCCCTGATGCAATCAGGTGGCCGGTGGCAGACCCTGGGTGTGGCAGCAGGACTCGGCACCGGCCTACAAGTCCAAAGAAACCCATGCTTGGCTGCAGAAGGAGTGCTACGACTTGGTAACCTTCTCTCCCTGGCCCCTCCCGACCTGAACCCACTGGACTACTTCGTTTGGTCATACGTCGAGAACATCACCAACATGACCTCCCACAACACCAAAGCCAGCCTGATCGCCGCCATCCGCCGAGTATTCGCCGCACTCCCACCGGCGCTTGTGGAAAAGGCATGCCCCCAGTTCCGGATCCGTATCGAGGCGGTGATTGAGGCTGAAGGCGGCTATATTGAATAGATGTCAGCTCTACTACATCATCAAGTTACCTGAATTGATTTTTTCAATAAAGGTTTTAAATTAAAGCTGTAGTGTTGTTTTCTTTAGGACGACAATTTTATCGTTCCACCCAGTAAAGATTAACTAATTCATGCCTTTTAACGGTATGTCAACCCACCTAAGTCTATTCTATGCCTACAAGTTAGGGAATCGCGTTCACTGTAAATTGTATAGTTGTTTCTTAAGAGTTTTTTTTTTAAATACGGTTCTATTAAATACGATGTTGTGCTTTAATCAAAGAAGTGACATCTTCACACTAAACGGTAGTTGTCTGAAAATTGTAGACAAGTTCACCTACCGAGGAAGCAGTGTCTCATCAACCGACCAGACATCAACACGCGGCTAGAAAAGGCAAGGACAGCTATCGACGAGAGACTGTCGATCATAAGGAAGTCAGACCTGACCGATAAAATGAAACGTAGTTTTTTTTTCAAGCTGTGGTCTTGTCGATACTGCTGTATGGATGCACTACATGGACGCTAACTAAACGTAGGGAGAAATAGCTTAACGGTAACTACACAAAATGCTGCGAGCAATATTGAACAATTCCTTGAGGCAGCACCCCACAAAGCAGCAGCTGTACGGCCACTTACCACCCATCACGAAACCTATCCTAATTAGACAAACCAGACATACTGGAAACTACTGGAGAAGTAGGGACGAACTCATAAGTGATATACCCCTGTGGACCCCCTCACATGGACGAGCAAAGGCTGGACGACAAGGTAAAACCTATATACAGCAGCTCTTTGCCAATACAGGATGTAGCCTTGAAGACCTACCGGAAGCGATAGACGATAGAAAAGGGTGGCGGGAAAGGGTTGAGGAGATCCGTCCTGGCAGCGCGACATGTTGACGATGAGGAAGAAATACGAATAGTTTGTAAATAGATTTATTTGACATAGATGGCATTTAACATTACCACCACTTCGAGTCTTACCCAGTCGGCTGTGGCTGCAGAATACACTGACTGCATTTCTGCAGAGAAGAGTCCCCTAATGATATGACACTAAAAAATCTGATAGTGAGGTTCCACTACTCTATAGATTGCTCAGTCGGCTGAGGCTGTAGAATGCACTGACTGATTCTCTGCATTGTTACTGTTACAGGGCAATACTTGAAACCCTTTAACTATGTGCAAACAAATGATTGATGGCAAATAGAAATATTCGTGTTAGCTAGAAATACTTTGCCTATGTCAGCTGACTGCTTCTCTGCAGAAGACTTCTCTAACGAGTGTCCTAGATATGACACTCAAAAATCTGATGGTGAGGTTCCAGTAATGCGGCAGCTTTGAGGAATGCAGAGTGCCCGTTTATTGCCATCGCTCCCAGGTTCACTCAGCCCTGGAGTGGTAGCACCTGATAAGGTCCTATCTATGGGTCAAATAGAACTAAACTGAACTTTTACTGGACCGAATTGCTTGAAATTGGACTGTTTTGACGTATTCATGTTCAAATAAATTATTTGAAGTAGAACTGTTTTGATATTTAAACTACGTACTTATGCTAAACTGAACTTTGATATAGAACTGCTTTTTTTAAGAGAAATAAACTGTGTACTTAGCTAAGCTGAATTATTTTAAATAGAACTGTTTTTGACAGTGAAACTGTGTACTGATGCTCAACTAAATTGTTTGAAATAGAACTATTTTGACATTTAACTGAACAGTTTTGACATTAAAGTGTTTCTAAACAAAAACTATACTTAAACTTAACTGAATTGTTTGAAATTTGATTCGTCGTCTAATAACCCGAAAAGGGTTGATATAACGTACAACAAAACAACCAACCAACCTACCAATCATTTCGAGTCAGAGTGGATCTGGATATAATGGCAATGAATAGGTACACAACGTTCTAGAACTGGAGCCTTACTGTCAAATAAAATTTAGTGTCGTATTCCGGACACTCCTTTGGGTGGGGACAAAACAGTCAACTTATTCAAAGCCCCATTGACAAGATACTCATGTAGAAAAAAAAACTGTATTATTATTATATTTTCCCTCAACCACTCCACCACGAGCAGGATGGAATACAGGGTCAGTTTTTTAAACGGAGTTTAGCAGGTTTGAATCTCCTTCCCGGCCGATAGCCAAACCAAGATTATAGAGTTCAGTCTGACCTCCTCTCAACCAAAAGCTTCAGGGAGAATAGTTGAATTCATAGCTTTCCCGTTAGCGCTCTTTGAAATGGGAAAAAATATCAAGGCATTTTCACAGTTATTCAACATAATTAATATTATCATAAGATAACAAAATTACATGTGTTTATTTCTTCTTTTTTTTTAATTCGGAACATTTTTTTGTGTCATGCGATAAAAACGTTTTCAACAGTCAATTACAAAGTCATGCATTCCAGTCTTCACGTCGTCTTGTGTCACAAATATGCTCTTAGAAAGTTTTCGTTTGTTTGTTTGTTTTGCAATTGTTTGCGTCGATATCGCTTGGTCCCATGGAATCAGAAATAAATATTTTGCCGCCAATTAATCATATTTTGGCCCTAAAATGGCGTCGACTAATAAAACAATGTGTTAAACTCTACTGTTAGTTACACGATATGCTAGCAGAAGTCAACAAACACATTTAAAACCTTCAACGCCATTTTGAAGAGGCCTTTCGAGTCACGTTTGTGTTTTAAATGAAGGAAAGTGTCTTTTATTGCAAAAAATGTATGGAACAGAATTAGCAAACAGCGAGAAAAACAGAAGCTGTGTTGTCCAGTTCGAATCCTGGCTGAGGTAGTCTGTGTTCATTTCACACTATCTATCTGAGTGGCCTGTATGTATTTTAACTAATAGGAAAAGACAAACATCAATCTTTCCTGATGGTACCATGTAACCCAGTACAATGATGCTTGATAAAGAGTGGAGATCTGAGTAGTAGCTCTCATTTTCTCGTTGCATGCGCAATCTAGAAAGCTACAACAACAAATATATTATGGCTTATATATATATATATATATATATATATATATATATACGTGTGTATGTGCGTGCGCGCACGCGCATAAAAAAATGATATTATACATAAAACATATAACCTATTTATACATAAAGCATAATATCGTTCCACACACACACATACAAACACGCACTTATATATGTTTGTGTGTGTATAAGTGTGCATAAGTATCACATCCTGTTTGTGCTGAGGTTGGTTGGTTGGTTGGTTTTTATGGCATATCAACCTTTGTAGGTTATTTAATGCCAAATTCTGTTATATGTACATTCAGTCAACCTAAGATTTCTAAACGAATACTTTGTAGGTAAAAATTTTGATCAGCAGGATTTCATTTGTTTACACACGGTTAACCAGTTTCAGTTACTTATATTTTTTGGTACAAACCTGTCTCTCTCAAGAAGGACAGGTGCTTGTGCTGAGGGGTTATATATATATATATATATATATATATCATGGAAAAACAAGAAAGCCAATTTGTATATTCCATTATTGATTAATTTCACCCATTTGTCGGGATCTTATGATGAGGTTTTGAGCACTCAAATTGGATAATTCCATTTAAGTATATCGATAGAATCATTGATATCATATATATATATATATATATATATATATTTCATTAAGAAAAAGCGCAAACCGGTCACATTAGGATTATAAATTTATTTCCATCCTGTTATGTGTTTTTGATAAAATCAAAAAACACGAAAAAAATTAACAGGACTTCTTCAGATCTTATGGATAAAATAAATCAGAAAAGACACAGGAAAGAAGGGTGGGAGCTTGTCCTGATGGAATTACTACCAACTTCAGTTTAACTGGTCCAAATAATACTTATATATATATATATATATATATATATATATATATATATATATTGATATCATATATATATATATATACCAATGCTTCTAAATATGTAGGATATACCAACAGCAATGTACGAGTAGGATGTGACACAAGATTAATTTTTGAGCGGAGTCTAACAGGTTTATATTCAGAGTTTTCCTTCTCTTCTGCTGGTTGCCATACCAAGTTTAAAGAGCTCAGTCTGTCCTATTTTATCCCAAGCTTGAGGAGGAAGAGTTTGACTCATACCTTTCCAAAGGGTATTAACACAATTGGAAATGCAAACAAGCTCGTCCAGGATTTGAACTTGAGTCGGCGTGTCCATTTTTTACGATGATAGCCACGAGTACCTCGTAATATATATATATATATATGTGTGTGTGTGTGTGTGTGAGAGAGAGAGAGATTGTGTGTGTGTGTGCCTTTGTGTGTATGTTTGTGTGTACGTGTGTGCGCGTGTGCGACCCAAGGTTGAGGGATTTGAAATCCTGTTGTAACGGTAAACATAGCATTACTCGATCTACATAGGCAACTAGGCGTCCTTAGAGTTACGGTTATTAAAGGAAACTGTTGACCTGAGTTCGAACCTGGGAAGTTTTTTTTACGTTTCGCTTAATGCTAATGCTTTTCTGGAAGATGTAAATCTATCTATTCTCTCTCAGCTATTGTTAAATAGGGGGAACTTGTTAAGGCAACCAATCTAGGAGAAGAAAAGTTCTGAATTTAAACCAGCTTAAATCCACTCAAAAATATACCAAGTGTCATATTCAGCCAGTTGGGGAGAGGTTGGGTAAATATATATTAATAAGTTATATCGTTTCATTGCTTTAAATATCAATCGCAAAAATAAAAATGAATTTAAATATATCTGCAGTTTATCATTAGTGGTTTGGTTTGTTTTGGTTTGGTTTTAAGCCATATCAACCCTTGTGGGTTATCTAAAGTCCAATTTTTTTTATACACATTTATTAAATATATGATTTCTAAACACATTTTTGTAGATAATATTTTAAACGAGCCTAAGCTCATTTTTTATATACAGTTAAACGGTTTCCTTTATTTCTATCTAATACGAATTATTCTATTTACTATTAAATATCTATTTGCACACGGTTGAATGTTTTCAAATATTGCTATGTATCACTAACAATTCAATTCAACATTAGTCATTTGCTTACGCACAGCTAAAGGAACAAACAGATCTATTTCAAACAATTCAGTTTAGCCTGTCATTTGTTTGCACTCAGTATAAATGTCAAACAGTTCTAATTGACCCATTGATATGACCCAATCAGGTGCTACCACTCTGGGCCAGAATGGACCCGGGAGCGATGACATTGAAAGGATACTCCGCATTCCCGAAAGTTCCAGCATTACAGGAACCTCACCATCAGAATGCTTAGTGCTATATCCAGGACACTCATTGGTGGGGGTCTTACCCCTCTGCAGAGATGCAGTCTCTGTCTTCTACATCCCCAGCCGACTGGAACATTTCGTGAATGACTTAGTCGAGTACACTTCTTGGTTTCTCGTGTAACGATTTCGAATTTTTTTTATTTAATAGCATTTCCTGAGATATTCAATGACAACGCCATAATCGTTGGAGAACGATCATCATCATCATCATCATCATGTCGTGCCGCTAGCACGGATATCCCTGACCCTCTCTCGCCACTTCTCCCTATCATTCATCGCTTCTAGCAGGTCTTCAGGGCTACATCCCGTATCCTCACACAGCTGCTGTATGTATGTTCGTACTGCTCTTCCTGCTTTTTCTTGGCTATATGCGGTACTATTTACCAACCCCTCCGCTTGGGCAGGATATGACACAAGGTCAATTTTTAAGCGGAGTTTAACAGGTTTGGCCATATGCGGGAGTCCATAGTCGTACATCCCTTATGAATTCGTCCTTGCTTCTCCTGCAGTGCCCTGCGTGTCTGGTTCGTCTAACTTGTATAGTTTTCGTGATGAGAGGCAGGTGGCCGTATAGTTGGTGTCTTGTGGGGTGTTGCCGCCAGTAGTCCACAGAGCCATTATACCACATGAGTTCCCTTACTAAGTTAACATTATGATGAATATACAAACTCTCCGTCAATTTGGTTTTCACATATGGTTTCTCTTGTATTTGTTAGGTTATTGTATAACAGATACAAATTAACTCTTCTTAAAATGCGGCTATGTAGAGTACAAATCAATGAGAGCCGCCCAAAGAAAGAAAAGAAAGAGTTAAATGACTCTAGTGAGCTGTTGAGGGAAAGTTCAGGAAAGAAACGTGTGCTGGATATGTGGAAGGAATGGTCACTTTGCGAGAACGTGGACTTGGACAAGATGTTATGGCTGTTAAAAGGAAGGTAATATAGTCCGAAATTGTGCATGTAGAATATATTATGTCTGTAAAAGAAAGATCATGTGGTCAGAAATTGTCCCAATAAAAGGAAATAAAGAATAGCAGAAAATCCCAAAGCAGAGACTGAGAAAAGAAGAGGGCTCTTTGAGGAGAGAAAACATAAATATCCCATAAACAGAGGAATAAAATAAATGAGAAATGAATCTGTTAAAGCTGGCTACCATTATCCTCATAATGATCATCATGTCGCACTGCTAGCACGGATTTTCCTGATTCTTTCTCTCTACAACCATCCTTATCATCCATCACTCCAAGCAAATCCTCAAGACTACATCCTCTGTCTACACAGAGTTGTTGTAGGTAACTTCTTGTCGGCCAACACTGGCACATCCATGTAAAGGGGTCCATTGAAGAACGTCACTTATGAGTTCGTCCCAGCTTCTCCAGCAGTGTCCCGCATGTTTTGTTCATCTTTCATGGATAGCTTTAGAAGTAGGAGGCAAGTAGCCATATAGCTGTTGTTTGGTGGGGTGTTGCTTCCAGGATTTGTTCACTATTGCTCGTAGCATTCTTGTGCAGTTCCTGTCTAACTTTTTCTCAATAGGTTTCGTCAGCGTCCTCGTGGTGAATCCGTACAGCAGTATTGACACAATCGCTGCTTGGAAAAAATAACGTTTTGATTTATCAGATAGATCAGACACATACATGATCGATTGCCTAGAAACCATTTTCCTGCTATTACCTGTTTATGTGACTCTGATGCTGTATATTACAGATTCTTTAAGGAGGTGCCCGTGGTGTAATGGTTATCGTCGTAGGAAATGGACACGACGACACGAGTTCAAATCCTGGACGAGACTGATTGTATTTCACATAGCACTAATACCCTTGGGAAAGGTATGAATCCAATTATTCTCCCTCCAGCTATGGGTAAATAGTAGGACAGACTGGGTTCTTCAGCCTTGGTGAGGCAACTAGTCTAGGAGAAGGAAAACTCTGAATTCAAACCTGTTAAAATCCGCTTAAAAATTGACCTTGTGTCATATCCTGCCCGAGCGGAGGGGTTGGGTAAATATGATATTACAGATTCTTCTAAGTACTTACCTGGAACCAAAACAGTAAGAGTACTGGTGGTAGGATATTTCTAAATAGTACTCATACAAAAAAGACATACAAAAGCGAATTCTTGGATCGGAGTCTATGACATTTCCTGAGTTCTTTTGCTATTTTTGTACATCTTCGGAACTTTCTTTGTTTAATGGCATATCAACTCTTTTTAGGTTATTTAATGCCAAAGCCATTCTCCTAGAAGAACAGTATTGGGACTATTTAACCCATAGCTGGGAGGATAAGGAGGTTCAATACTTTTCCCAAGGGTATTTGCCCGAAAGTGAACGTAATAGTGCAATTGGAGTACGAACTCGCTTACTACGATTCCGAAGTCCATCACTTTAACCATTACACCACAAGGACATCCCCATCTTCGGAACTGTGTAGACCTTTAATAGATAATTATTCAAGTAATAATATAATTTTGCCAGCAATTCATTTCTTAATTCTGGATAACTGACAATCCTCTTGTTCCTGATTTTCTGTATTTTTCTTAAATAAAATCATTTGGACACCATTATTAAACATATGTTCACCGGACATTGGCATAATGGTTAGAATGTTCGCCAGTGGCCCGGGAGACCGGCGTTCAATCCCAGGTCGAGTCTTATCAAAGACTCAAAAAATGGTACTTGATGCTTCCATGCTAAACATTCAGCATTATAAGATACGGATCAAGGGTAAAGTAGATCAATCCAGGGAAAGGAGTAGCGCCCTTCCCTACACTTCGGTGTAGTAGCTATTGAAAAAGGAACCTTCGGGTCACTCTTGACTACAGTCGCCAACTTTTTCTAATTAAGCATATAATGGCCATATTCTGACAGTAAGTTTGGTTTAACTTGGTTTCTTTTTTTAATGGCATGTCAATCTTTGTGGGTTATTTAATGCCAAAACCATACTTCTACAGGAGCAGTAGTGGTACTATTTAACCCACAAATTGAAGGATAATGCTGTTGCGGCTTTCCCAATGGTATTAGTCCAAAAGTAAACGTAATTGCACGACTGGAAATCGAACTCGCTTCCTATGATGTCTCAGTAGAGCACGTTAGCCACAACGCTACGTTGACTCTCATCCTTAATTTCATAGTAGAATAGCAATTTTACCTCAGCCAGCAAGGAAATCGCAAAGAATACAGTTTTTTTAAAGTTTCCAACTCTCTCTCTAGACTTATTTGGTTAATTAAGTATTATCACTGATCAGCCAATGTAGGTCATTTGATGGCAAATTCTGTGATATATATATATATATATATATATATATATATATATATATATATATATATAATTTGTAAACAAATAGTTTGTTGATAACATCATTTTTAAACAAGGTCGAGCTCATTTGTTTGAACACATATAGAAAATAATTGAATATTTCTTTTTGACCCATAGATAGGACTCTAGCAAGTACTATCACTCCGGATCAGAGTGAACCCGAGAATAATGGCAATAAAGGGGTACTCCACATTCCCCAAAGCACCAGGACTTGGGCCTTATCATCAGATGCACTTTAGTGTCATATCCAGAACACTCGTTAGGTTTGAGATTTTTATCCCCTCTGCAGAGATGCAGTCAGCGGGTTCAACAGCTCCAGCCGATTGGGATCGGCTCTCGACAAGTGTGTTTAATGATGACGACTGGCCGAAATGGGAAGATAGTGATGAAAGCTACGACCACAGACTGAGAGAGAAAATACTAAGAGAGGAGTTGGACGATTGTAAAAGAAAACCAGGATATAACATAAGGCATACTTTAATTTTTGGCTTCAGACTCCGTCCCTGCGGCTTTGGCTTAAAAATTAACTTTCTTTCCAATTTTTTTGCAAATCTTGAGTAACGTGATTTTAAATTATTTTCATCATGTATTGTCTTAGTCTGCCCGTTACATTTGAATTAATTCTTTACCACGAAAAATCCCCTTTTTCTTCATTTTCAGTGCAGTTTCATAATAAAATCACATTCTCCATGGAATCCACCTAAGATATTGTGTAGGTGCTAAACAATTTCCGGCTTGTCCAAGATGAAAAGGATTTGGCGTACGATCTCTATCTAAACACCAGTTCGGGTCGGAACACCGAGTTAAGTCGCATTGAGCCTATTCACTATTTAAGTGGGTGAACACTTGTAACGTGATATGGAGAGTTGAAGCTAGAAAGAGAACGGATGGCTAATTTCTGGGTAAGGGGAGAGAGATGAAAAAATTATGAGAAAAAGCAGAGTTTTAATTCTCTTCGACCAAGGTTACATAGTCCAGCATACCCTACTCGTTGTAGGTCGACTAGTCACGGGTGATTGACTACGCTAATTAAGATGACTAGAAAAAAACCGGAGGTCCCAAATCTTCTGTGCAGCTGTGGAACCACTAGTAACGGATATGTCCTCCTCCGACACCAGACAGAAGTAAGGGAACGACTCGGGTTTGAAAGGTAGCTGGCATCCAAACGCGATGAGTAAAAGACGAGAGTTGAACACCAGGCCGAGAAATGTAAGTGAGACGAAAATTACGAGCCCCATTTTGGGATGAACTCCAAAACGGGGTCTCACACTAGACTCGCAGCTGTGGAGACGAAACCAGCGAACAAGTGCGTTAAAACCACAACAGAAACACAGAAAGAAAAATCAAGTTCTGTCTCTGCTCTATTTCACCTCATGACATTTTCTCTTTGCCCAGCTAACGTGGGTTACTCAATTTTCATACTCTGTTTCTTTCTTCTGAAAAATGTGTAATAGCGAATAAACTTTTGTGTTAGTGAACTAAGACATAGTTTCATGTGTTCGTCACCTTTTCCCACTGTGAGATTACAACGGTACATTTGGTGTGTAACGCTACACAGCAGTCATGTAAACAACCTGATAACAATGTGCTAAACAAGAAGAGCCAAGTAAATAAAAAGAAGCCTTTAAATCTATTCCACGTATACCTCGCGCACATTGTTTCTAACCTTTATTTAATCTTTCGAAAAATATTCAATAAAAACATTTAAAAACTTTCACTCATTTTTTATCAGTCTTTTCATGTGCCTATTTGTGTCTCTTAATATCTACCTTCATATTTCTATAGTAAGCCCGAACTTAGCCTTCTAGCTACAAAACACGTACATATATATGCATATGTCTATCTTTCTTTTCTTTCTCTCCCTTTCTATATTGGACCAGTCGGCTGGGACTGTAGAATACTGTAGAATACGTCGTGCAGAGAGGTAAGATCCCCAACTTTGGAGTCGAGAAGCTTCAGACAAGATATAAATTCGGTTTGTCGGTTCCGATTTCCGTGATATTAACCGTTACTCAATCTCGCGTATCCTGCTCGTTATAATAGACCTGCTAAATCCTTCAAGTGCATTTCCTTGATATATTCCAGCATTTTTTTGATAAATCCCAGTTTTTCTTGATAAATTACAACATTTTTCAGGAGTGGTATTCCGAACTTTTGATAAGGATGGTTTGTTCGCGTCCATCTGTCGTTTGAAATTTGCCCTGATCTAAATCGAATTTCATCTAAATGACGTAACTGGTTGTGCGCGTGTGGGTAGAGCTATTGAGATACCCGCAAGAATTGAGTATTTTTGCTCGTTTTGCGCGGCACAATTATTCAATTAAATTCCCAGTATGCACCTGGCGCGCGTGGTCCCATCCTTAAACACAAGCGATAAGAATCGATCTTTACAACATTTCACGACAGTCACCTTGCCCCACACTCGTCACGTAATCTATAACTTAAAATCTTCCCTCTTTTCACCACCCACACTCAGGCCATATTCTTACTACTTCCCGTTTTTATGTCATAAGAGGTTTTTACATACACTATTGTCTTTTTTAAAAATTATTTATTGTGAATACGGCGGATTTTCAAAATACTTAAATGTATTTTAAGATATTCATGCCATTATTATCAAATGAGTGCATAACAGCTGAAAATTTTTAACAGGGATGTCAGAATTATTATAGTATTAATGACATAAATATCTTTATCAACATTGTGACATCCCTGTTAAAAATGTATTTTACTTGATAGAATTTAACATTTAACATTTCACAAGTTTTCAAAAATTAAGTTGGTTTACTTTCTGACAAGAGCGTTTCGACTGGAACATCACGATCAGATTGTTTTGTGTCCTATCCAGGACTCTCATTGGGGGTCTTACCGCTCGGCAGGGAAACAGTTGGTGTATTTTATAGCCACCCCCTTGTCAAATGGGCAATAAGAATCAGAGATACGCATTTACTCAACCAGCCCACCACGATCAGAATGTGATATAAGGTCAATGTTTAAGCAGAGTTTGAATTTAGAGTCTACCTTCTTCTAGATTGGTTACCTAATCAAGGCTAAAGAACCCTGTCTGCACAACTATTTACCCAGAGCTTGGTTGAAAACAGTTCGTTTCATGAATTTCTTAAGAACAAAGACTAGAAGGAAATATACTCATCTGACCAAATGATCATATAAAATCAGATAAGTGTGTTTATGATTGAACAAAACACCGATCTACAAATTCAGAAAATTTTATTTCTTTTAACTCAAGCGGAACGTTTGTTGAAAAAAAAAAATATATATATAGTGTGTGTGTGTCTCAAAATAGATGCAACCCGTTAATATGATAATGATTTATTAATGCGACAAGAAACTTAGAAAAAGATTGCATGTCCTGGAAGCTAATATAGTAAACATTAAAAAAATCTCGATTTATACCTTGACGTGTTCATATCACGAAGTCCCCACCAAACCTTGTTCAGCACATAAATGTAACGCTCCTTTGTGACAGTAACTCCCTCCTCGTCTGCATTTTCAAACCAGAAAAGTCCTATTATTCCATGTTTTGAGATGGCTATCAAGGCCATGCATTTAACAGAGTGCAAGGGCCTCTGAATCCCCTCGTCTGGAGCTTCTGCGCCTCAGTACACACAGTTATTGACATGTCCACAGAGCCAGAAGTGTGCTTCGTTGCTGAACCAAATATCAGCTGAGAAGTCAGGTTCCTCTTCAAACTTGTTCTTGAACCACCGGCACATCATTAAACGTGTTTCCTTGTCAGCTGGTGTAAGTTTATGCTTGATCTGAATTCTGTAAAAGTACAGGTGAAGATCCTTCTTTAAGATTCTTTGCAACGATGCACGTGAAAGACCAAACACTTGGGAAGGTCTTTGGAGGGACTTTTTCTGACTCCTTCCGACAGAATCTCTCCCAGCGTCCACATTGTCAGGACATCTTGCTGTCAACTTTCTGTCAGATCTGGGATTTTCTGCCTTCTTGCTGAGGTTGTTTACTGATCATGTGGCTTGATTTTCGTGTACCCAACGATAAATCTGGTTTTTCTGGGGATAATTGTCAAAGTTAAAATTCCTGCGAAATATCGCTTGCACAGTTTTGAATGATTTTGCCTCGAAATAAGTAGTGATGCGATATATTTTTCATCTCTTCTTCAAGGTATTGTGATCAAGGATTAATAGTTATCACGGTATACTATTTTCAAATCTGAAACAACAAAGAACATAACATTATTAGTAGTAGAGTTAATAGTAGTCACAGACAAGAGCACTCTGGTAGCCGATAGGGTATAAAAATGTAAACAAACGGACGCTGCTGCTGCTGCTGCTGCTGCTACATAAATACCTTAAAAATTCCCTTAGCTAACGTTGTACACTTGTTGAACGAGCGGTCTGAGACTTAGTCTAACATAAAGTTGGATGGGTTTCGATCCCAGCTTCGAGTTACCTACGTGTCTAGCCACACTGAAGAGTTCTGATAGAACGAAACAGTCTGTCTATGGATGGCAATATATATATATATATATATATATAAATATATATAAATATATCAGTAAGTAAAGTACGGAAGTTGGCGACTTTAGTCAAGGGTGACCCGAAGGCTCCCTTTTTAATTGCTACTACACCAAGGAGTAGGGAAGGGCGCTACTTTTCCCTGGATTACTCCACTTTACCCTTGATACGTACCTTATAATGCTGAGGGTAAAGCAAGTAGGCATCAAGTACCATTTTTAACTCATTGGTATGATTTGACCTGGGATTGAACCCAGGTCTCTCAGGCTATTAGCGAACACTCTAACCGCTATATATATATATATATATATATATACGTGTGTGTTTACCAACACCTCCTCACGAGTAGCATTTGAGACAAAATCAGTTTTTAAGAGAAGTTTAACAGGTTTGAATTGAGAGTTTTCCTTCTCCTTGACCGGTTGCCGTAAGAAGATCAAAGGGCTTAGTCTGATCTACTATTTACTCATTGCTGGAGGGAAAATAGTTTGATACATACCTTTCCAAATGGTATTAGCGCTATATGAAATGCAAACACCTCATCTAGGATTTGAACTCGAGTGAACATTTCTATTTCCAACGACGATAACCATTACAACACGAGCGCATCCAGAATTACGACATATATATATAGTCATCCACAAATAGACTGTTTAATTCTATAAGAACTCATCAGTGTGGCTAGACAGGCTAGATTCCCGAAGCTGGGATCGAAACCTATATATATATATATATATATATATATATTCTAATTTATATATCTGACTATTACATCTTGTTCAGACATGTTTATTAATCTATCTATCTATTACATCCTGTTGAGATCTATCAATCCATATTTACCAACCCCTCTGCCCGGGCAATATATGACACAAGGTCAATTTTTAAGTGAAGTTTAACAGGTCTGAATTCAGAGTTTTCCTTCTCCTAGACTAGTTGCCTCACCAAGGCTGAAGAACTCAATCTACCCTATTATTTACCCATAGTTGAAGGGAAAATAATTGGATTCATACATTTATTTCCAAAGGGTATTAGTACTATGTGAAATGTTATTACTCACGTCCAGGATTTGAACTCGTGTCGCCGTGTCCATTTCCTACGACGTTCACTATTACATCACGGGCACCTCCAAAAGAGATATATCTATCTATGTATTTATCTTTACCTGTGGAGATCTTTCTATCTATCTAGCATATCCGGTTTAGATCTATCTTTCCATCTTCTTCCTAACCCAATGTGACTAAGATTAATAAAACTCGAGAAAACAGGAAACATTACATATAAATACGATAGTGGGTATTTATACGCATGCGCGACGGTTAAATTTGTTTGTGATGCGTCAAATTTTAGAAAATAGACAAATACACCATTAAACGATATTTCACTATTTACAGTTATAGTAACACGTACAGTCCAAGTTCTAGTAAATTTCCTTTGGGTTATTAGGATCTAAAAAAAAAAATGATTTAGTGTGTTTCTAACGTCCAGACACATTTATTGTTCGGGAAGAAAAATAGGAAAACCAAACAAACTAAATACTTTTATGTTAAAGTGACTTTGTTATGTGTTTGTATATTTGTGGAGTAAGGTTTCTTTGTTTGCTGATATATATATATTGTGGGTTATTTAAATCTAAAATTATCCTTCTAGAAGAACAACATTGATATTATTTATCCCACTGCTGGCGGGAATAAGTTTGAAGCTTTACAAAGGGTATTAGTCAGAAAGTAAACGTAATAGCTCGACTTGAGTTCAAAATTGCTTATTTAGAGACAGCAGTCTAACACTTTAGAAATTACGTGAACAAGGAGAAAAATATTAAACATTACAACAAAGGATTTTAGGAGAAATTATATTTCTATGAACAGGAAGTTATATGCATTTACATATGTAATATAGAAGTAATGGTTATCCATATTTACCCAACCCCTCCACTCGGGCTGGATATGACACAAGGTCAATTTTTAAGCTGAGTTTAACAGGTTTACATTCAGAGTTTTTCTTCTCCAAGACTAGTTGCCTCACCAAGGCTGAAAAACCTAGTCTGCCCTACTATTTACCCATAGCTGGAGGGAGAATAATTGGATACATACCTTTCCCAAGGGTATTAGTGCTATGTGAAATGTAATCAGTCTCGTCCAGGATTTGAACTCGTGTCGCCGTGTCCATTTCCTACGACGATAACCATTACACCACGGGCATCTCCAAAAGTAATGGATATCGATGCGGAAAATGGAATTGGCAAGATGAAGTAAACTTCCAGCTATGATTGTTTACGTTCAGGCTGAGCTAATGCACTCGGAAAGAGAATGACCTTTCCCTACCGTGACCAAAATAGTTCAGCAGACTGGACTCTGAAAACCTGGTAGGGTAACCAATCAAAAGGAATGCCAACGCTGAATTCAAACCACTAGCAACATCTCAGAGTAACAGGGGATATCCCAGTGCTTTATATGATTTACTGACATTTTGAAAGGCCTCAGTTCTGCTGTAGACTAAGAAAAAGACTGATATATATATATATATATATATACATATATATATATATACTGTAAGACCCCCCCCAACAAGTGTCCTGCATATAACACAAAACAATCTGATGGTGGGGTTCCCGTAATGCTGGAGCTTTGTGAATGCGGAGAACTTCATTAACATCGCTTCCAGGTCCACTCTGGTCCGCAGTGGTAGCACCTGATAGGGTCCTATCTATGTCGTCAAATAGAACTAAACTGTGTATTCATGTCCAACTGAATTGTTTGAAATGGAACTGTTTTTGACATTTAACCGTATGGAATCAAAATCAGTACTTATACTAAACTGAATTGTTTGAATTAGAACTATTTGACTGGACTGAATAGATTGAAATAGAACTGTATTTGATAATTGAACTGTGTACAAATGCTAAACTGAATATTTTGAAACAAAACTGATTATTTGTATAAAAATGAATTTGGCATAAAATAACCTACAAAAGTTGATAAAACCCAAACAATCAGCCGACCTACCAAAACTTCTTTAATCTGTTTTGTTCCTTTTTTTATCCTTTTCACTGCCAAACAGTGTTTGTGTAACCTAGTTTGGTAGTGGAGGTAATACTCATGTAGCGTGTCCTCGGCATGAATAGCCTGTTGGAGCCCATCCTTCTCCAGGTCTGGTTTGAATTCACTGTTTCCTTTTCCTAGATCGGTTGCTAGACCAAGGTTTGCCTTACCATTTACGCATAACTTGAGAGAATTATCAATTTATTATCCTTTCTCACGAAGAACCACCCTATGTAAAATAACAGATCAAATTTATCCTATTTACCCAACCCCTCCACTCGGGCAGGATATGACACAAGGTCAATTTTTAAGCGGAGTTTAAAAGGTTTTGAATTCAGAGTTTTCCTTCTCCTAGACAAGTTGCCTCACCAAGGCTGAAGAACCTAGTCTGCCCTACTATTTACCCATAGTTGGAGGGAAAATAATTGGATTCATACCTTTCCCAAGGGTATTAGTGCAATGTGAAATGCAATCAGTCGAGTTCAGGATTTGAACTTTTGTCGCCCTGTCCATTTCCTGCGACGATAATCATTACACATCAGGCAATTTATTGTCATACCCAGGACACCATTTTAGGAGGTAGGAGTCTTATCTTTCTTCTCGAAATACAATCAGCGTATTCTCAAACGGCTATCGCATACATAAAAAAGATGAACTAAATTTTATCTATATTTTAAAATTTTTGAAAGGATTTTCGGTTGATAAATTCTATTGGGCATGAAAATGAATGCAAAGCTTCACGAAGTCCACTCCAATGCTCTTTTTTCTTCCTTATTTTTTTTTTTTGGTGGGTGGGGTATTATTTTTTAAAGATAAAGAATTCTGTGATGCTAATAATAATATCACCTTTATTATCTGTTTTCTTTGGAAAATAACAGTAATAATAATCAGTATAAAAGTAATAATATTCAGTATAAAAGTAATAATATTCAGTATAAAAGTAATAATATTCAGTATAAAAAGTAATAATATTCAGTATAAAAGTAATAATATTCAGTATAAAAGTAATAATATTCAGTATAAAAGTAATAATAATCAGTATAAAAGGAATAATATTCAGTATAAAATGAATAATATTCATTATAAAAGGAATAATAATCAGTATAAAAGTAATAATATTCAGTATAAAAGCTCCGACAGAAACTGTCATTTATATGGAGGGAGGTCTCAATCAATAAGCGAAAAATAATGTCACGAATTTTATTCCCTTATCGTCAACATCCGTTTGCCAGAAAATATAAGCCATGGGAGTTCACGCGCATGTGCACACACGAATGCCTGTGCAAATTAGAGTACGCATACTCAGAAGAATTTTGTTTGATTGGAAGGGTTTTTTGGGGGGGTTCTTGGCGCACATTGGTGTCTTTTCCAGCGTAAACGCACGGGCACGTTAATCTTATAATGATGGCACCTTGAATTTATACGTGTGCGTATCTTACTTCTTATAATAAACTTTTATTAGGTTACTGCTATTATAGTTTTCTTCTTTTTATTTTAATTCGCTTTTAAGAGCTTCTTAAATTGTTTAATTCTGAAAGCATATTCACCCATTATAAAGTGATCTGTGAATAGTTAACGGCAGGCTGCATGTAACAAACATACTCGTAACGAATATATTATATTAGGCTGCTTGTAACGAATATACAAGAATTATGTACACCATATAGATTTACCAATGTGTTTTGAAGCAATGTACGAACATTTTCATAGTTGATGGAATGTTTTTCCAACATATCAACACTTGGTTTGGTTTAGTTTGGTTGGGTTGGGTTTTATGGCATATCAACCATGGTAGATTATTTAATGTCGTATCCTCTTTATATATATTACATATGATCTTTGCTGGTTTGTTTGGGTTTATGGCATATCAACATTTGTTGGTTATTTATTGCCATATCCATTTTTATGGAAATAAACAGTTCTATTTTAAACTCTTCAGTTTAGCCTAAGTACACAATTTAATTGTCCAAAACATTTATATTTCAAGCTATTCGGTTTACTTAAACAGTTATAATTCAAACAATTTAGTTTAGTATAAGTATTGTTTTTCTTTACACACAGTTAAATGTCAAAAAAGCTATATTTCAAACAATTTAGTTTAGTATAAGTATTGTTTTTCTTTACACACAGTTAAATGTCAAAAAAGCTATATTTCAAACAATTTAGTTTAACGTAAGTATAGTATAAATGTAACACTATATAGGTGGCCCTCCAAGCAGACGATTCGTTTGTCTGTTTTGGCGCGAAACCAGACAAAGGGTTTTTGGACCTGAAATCTCGCCGTATCCGGAAGTGGTAAGGGGACATGAAAGAGAGTTGGTTGGAGAAAGGAGCTGACAGGCAGTTGGCGTGGAACCACGGACAGGGGCAGTTGACACCGGACACCGGAGCGGTGAGATAGGGTCCAGTGAAAGAAGATCGAGTCAAGAGATGTCAGCATTCCAGTTGCTTTGTGGAATTTTCGCTAGTAATCCATGCTAGCGTTAGTCCATATATGCTATGGGAAATGTAGTGTTGCATACTCTCCTTCTGCTCTGAGTTAACCCCAAGCATTGTTCGTGTTTGTTCGTTTGTCCTTCTATTTTCTCCGGCCCCCTCGATCGTATTCTTGTAGTGGCAAGAAATGTGCGTTACCCCTCCTCGGAACCACTACTTGATCACTGGCCGTAAGAAGCGAATGGTTAGAAGAGAGTATGTAACGTATGTGGGGGCGAGGTGGGTAGCGTTACATAAATGTCAAAAACAGTTCAATTTCAAACAATCCGGTTTAACGTACAAAAAGCAGTTCTATTTCAAATAATTCAATTTAGCATAACTACGCAGTTTAAATGTCAAAACACTCATATTTTAAGCAATTCAGTTTAGCATGGGTACGCAGTTTAGTTGAATTAAAACCATAGATAGGACCCTATCAGGTGCTACCACTCCTGACCACAGTGTACGTTGGAGCAATGGCAATGAAGGGGTACTCCGCATTCTACAAAGCTGCAGCATTACTGGAACCTCATCATCTGATTGTTTAGTGTCATATCCAGGACACTCGTTGGGGGGGGATATTACCCCTCTGCAGAGAAGCAGTCGGTGTATTCTACAGCTCCCAGGTCCACTCTGGCCCGGAATGGCAGCACCTGATAGTGCCCTATCTATGGGTTAAATATGACTAACGACATACTTATGCTAATCTGAATTGTTTGAATCAACTGAATAGCTTGAAATAGAAATGTTTTTGACAATTAAACTGTACTTACATTTAAACTGTGCGCTTATGCTAAAATGAACGATTTGAAATGGAACTCTATTTGACATTGAAACTGTACTTTACATTAAACTGTTTTGAACTGTGTGTAAACAAAATCTGTACTTATACTAAACTGAATTAGAACTGTTGAATGAATTTAATAGTTTGAAATAGAAATGTTTTTGACAATTAAACTGTGTGCTCATGCTAAACTGAATTGTTTGAAAGAGAACTGAGTATTTACATAAAAATGGATTTGGCGTTATATAACCTGCAAAGGTTTATAATGCTAAGTGCTAAGCAAGGCGGAATCAAGTGCCATTTTTTGAGCCTTTGGTATGACTCGACCTGGGATTGAAACCTGGTCTCGCGGACCATAGACTAATACACTAGACCAATGGCCCGGTAAATGATATTAAGTCTTCCTAAAACAAATAATTAACGCACAGTTCTATGGTTTCAAGTAATTATTTCTATTTAATAATTTGCAACTCACTGTGTACCTATATTTGTATTTGTGTAACTGTTGAATTGTTTTTTTCACTCAGTTACGATATCAATTTTTGAGCTCACAATGGATCAGTTTTAAGTATTCTAATCTAAGATAAATATTTTAGAGACAATTATATGATATCTTGTAATTATAGTCCAGTCGGCTGGGTCTGTAGAATACACCGACCGCATATCTGCAGAAGGGTAAGACCTCCCACCCACAACGAGTATATGACATTAAACCATCTGATAGTGAAGTTCTCGTAATGCTGGAGCTTTAAGGAATGCAGAACACCCCTTCATTGCCATCGGTCCCAGGCGGTAGCACCTGATAGAGTCCTATCAATGGCTCAAATAGAACTAAAAAGCGCACTGATGCTAAACTGGATTACTTGAAATAGAACTGTTTTGATATTTAAACTGCATACTTATGCAAAACTGAATTGTTTGAAATAGAACTGTTTTGACATTTAACTATGTTGACAAAAACTATAGTTATACTGAACTAAATTGTTTGAATAAGAACTGTTTGACTAAACTGAAAAGCTTGAAATAGAAACGTGTCTGACAATTAAATTGAGTACTCATGCTAAACTGAATTGTTTGAAATAGAACTGATTATTAGTATAAAAATGGATTTGGCATTAAATAACCTACAAAGGTTGATATGCCATAAAACCCAAACAACCAAAAATCAATCTATTTAATAATAGCCATTTGTATACACACTGTTTTAAGTAATTATTAATAATAATAACTATTAAAAATCCTTAGTAAACAATTATAGCTTCAACTAACTATTCTTAATACAAATAATTTACAGTAACATGCCATTAACTATTTCTATCAAATATGAATGATTTTCAAATAGATTTATTTAACCTATAATTAGGATTCTAACAGATTTTGTGAATCAATTAAAATATCAAACAAACTGATCCCCTTAACAAAGAGTTAAGATAACAGCCTATTAGGAAAAGAATTTTCCACCAAGTTCTCAACAACATAGATGCAGAATAAATTTAAAAAATAATAATATTGAAATAATTGCTTACAAGCTGCTTATTCCAAGAATAAAGTGAAAGGAACAACCTGTTTTGAAAACACTTGATCTATGCCTAAAAAGGTTTGGTTTGGTTTCTTTGTTTAATGGCATATCAACCTTTGTAGGTTATTTAATGCCAAAGCTATTCTTCGAGAAGAACAGTAGTGGGACTATTTAACCCATAGCTGGGAGGATCAGAGGATTCATACCTTTCCCAAGGGTATTTGCCCGAAAGTGAACGTAATAGCGCGACTAGATTACGAACTCGCTTATTACGATTCCGTAGTCCATCGCTTTAACCATTACACCACGTGGACGACCCGCCTAAAAAGGCAAATATGGATAAAAAAAAAGCGATGTTACAAAATGGATCTCGGTATTCGTGATCAAACATAGCTTATTAAACCCTGGAAAAGATGATGAACGCTGTCAAGTCATCTTTTTTCTGACTACTGGCTTTTTTTATATATATATTTTTTTTTTGCTTATAATGCTACAATAAACACAGAAATTGAACAGATCGTAAGAAGTGTTACACACACTATAGATACGTATGTAGTTAGGTTATTACGAAGTGGCCGATTAATATGCAGATTGGGTTGATATCTCAATCGCCAGAATATCTGAAGTTCGAATCTCTTTTGAATATTTTGGCCGTTTTTTCCTCCACTCAACTGGGCCTGAACCAAAGTTTTTAAAATTTCTTAGACAAGCCTGTCGCATCGAAATTCAGTGGTTATATTACAAGAGAAGATCATACGGATATTGTTTATTCTTTTGTAAAGAAGATTTTAAAAGATTGTGAAGGCCAAACTTTAAATCTAAAGAATAATTCTTTTTTACTTTAAAAATGAAATAAAACATGAGTCATGAATTAGAATTACCCAGCAAACATTTTATCTCGTCAATCGTAAATTTGTTTTTCCAACATTTTCTTTATTTAGTTATCTATTTCTTTCTTACGTTTACAGTTTTTCTTTCTTTCTTTTCAGTTTTCTTTCTTTCTTTCTTTCTTTTCTTGATTCTATTTCCGTTCTTTCTTTCTTTCTTTCTTTCTTTTTTTCTTTCTTTGCTTGATTCTACTTTGTTTGTTCCTTTCTTTATTTCATTTTTGCCATGTTTTCCTTTTCTTTATTCGTGCTTTTCTTCATTTCTTTTTAAGTTTTTCACATGTTTGCTTGATCTGTTAAACCAACGCTCCCGTTTCGACACAAGTTTGGATAAGCATTATTATTTAGAATCGACTAGTTGCATCCTTTGAAATGCAAGTGTTTGAGCTCACAATTGATTTGTTTCAAGTATTCCAATCAAAGACCGGGCCATTGGCCTAATGAGTAGAGTGTTCGCCAATGGTTCGGGAGACCGGGGTTCAATCCCTGGTCGAGTCATACCAAAGATTAAAAAATATGGTATTTGATGCCGCCTTAACACTCAGTATTATAAGGTAAGGATCAAGGGTAAAATGGAGCAATCCAGGGAATGGAGTGGCGCCCTTCCCTACACATCAGTTTAGTAGCTATTGGAAAGGGAGCCTCGACTAAGGTCACCAAATTTGCTTTTACTTAAATGATTTCAAGTAATTGTAGCCTCGTTGACTGGGTCTGTGGAATACACCGACTGCATCTCTGCAGAGGGGTAAGACTCTCTCCAACAATGAGTGTCCTAGATATGTCATTAAATAATCCGAAAGTGAGTTTTTAGTAATGCTGGAGCTTTGGGGAATGCAGAGTACCTCTTAATTGTCATTGCTCGCAGGTCATCTCTGACCCGAAGTCATAGCATCTGACAGGCTCCCCTCTATGGAACAAACAGAACATACTATGTGTGTAAACAAATATCTGGTGCTAAATTTTGACTGTTATATAACAATACTTGAGACCATCTTACTCTGAGAAAAAAAAGAAATCCGGCTCTTTTAAGAATGTTATCTACAAAATGTGTTTACAAATAATATATATATATATATATATATATATATATATATATATATATATATATATAGGTATAAACAGGATTTGACATTAATTGATATACAATGGTTGATATGCCATAAAAACCAAAACCCAAATCATATATATTTTATATATATGTATAAAGAGGATTTGGCGTTAAATAACCTATAATGGTTGATATTCCTTGAAAACAAACCAAACCGAATCATATATATCATATATATGTATAAACAGGATTTAGCATTAAATAACCTACAATGGTTGATATGCCATAAAACCAAACGAAACCACATCAAATCATATATATTTTATATATATATGTATAAAGAGAATTTAGCATTAAATAACTTACAATATGCTATAAAACCAAACCAAACCAAACTAAATCAAGTAATAACTCCTAATTTAATAATAATTATGTGTTTGGATACGGTTATATGGTTTCAAGTAACTAATAACATTCCTTGGAAAACAACAGCAACTTCAAGTAACTATTCTTAATACAAATAATCTACATACAGTTATATGGTATTATTATTCGTATTTGATGCAAATATTTTTCAAAGAGATCTGTTTAAACAATACATGGGACCCTAGCAGGTAATACCACACTAGGCCAGAAATGACCTGGAAGTAATTGCAATGAAGGGATGCATCCCACACGCCAGATCTCCCAAACTGGAGCATATCAGATGCAGTTTAGTGATATAACCATGACACCCCTTTTTTATGTGGGGGATGCCTTACCCCACATCAGGGGATATAGTCAACGTGTTCTAAACGCCACCAAAAGAGCGATAAATGTATATATATATATATATATATATATATATATATATATATATATATATATATATATATATATATATATATATATCGCTCTTTTGGTGGAGCTCACAACGTATATATATATATATATATATATATATATATATATATATATATGTAGAACAGAGCTTAGAATATATATATAGATATGTATATATGTTGGGTAGGATGAGGTCGGTAGTATAATTAGTCGTCTGTCTGGAGCGTTGGTGGTACGTACGGCGTGATGTCTACTCCACAACTGGACTCTAGGCTAGCAGAGGTATTTGTCGCGCGCCTGGGGTACAACGCCTTTTTCAAGGTGGATCAAGGCGCTGGATCGTAGTCCATACACATCCGGCGGTTTCAAAAAGCTTTCAGCCCGTTAGCATTTCCTAAAAAGTGGCGCAAGGAAGAAAGTTAGAGCATAGGAGGATGGCCCATTGAGGTTCAAGGAGTATCAGTCTCAGCACATAACATGAATCCTTGCCGGACGGCCTCGGTACCAAGACACACCCAAACTGATTCGTGTTCCAGCCCAGCAACGCCCAGACTGGACTCTAGGCTAGCACTGGTATTTGTTATACGTCCCACTTACTCTAGGCTAGCACTGTATTTATCCTACGTCCCACCACTCTAGGCTAGCACAGATACTACTATTTTTGATCACCGGTTATATAGCTTCTATATGTGTACCCTTATGGCCATATTTGCATACCACGTGTGTATGAATACAAAAATGCATATTCAAATAGCCACCGGTCTACTTCATCGAAACGTTCCTAAATAATATTCATCCAGAACCATACACTGTATATGTATACATATAAACAGACTGGTTGGTTAGTTTTTATGGCATATCAACCTTTGTATGTTATTTAATGCCAAATCCAATTTTATCCGAAGAATCTGTTCTATTTTAAACAATTCTGTTTAGCATGAGTATATAGTTTAAGTGTCAAAAACATTTCTATTTAAAGATATTCAGTTTCGTCAAACTGTTCTAATTCAAACCAATTCTGTTAAGGTTTGATTTGGTTTCTTTGTTTAATGGCATATCAACCTTTGTAGGTTATTTAATGCCAAATCTATTCTCCTAGAAGAACAGTAGTGGTACTATTTAACCCATAGCTGGGAGGATTAGGGGATTCATACCTTTCCCAAGGGTATTTGCCCGAAAGTGAACGTAATAGCGCGACTGGAGTACGAACTCACGTACTACGATTCCGCAGTCCATCGATTTAACCATTACATCACGAGGACACCCCCCCATTTCTGTTTAATATAAGTACAGTTTTTGTCCGCACACTGTTAAATGTCAAAACAGTTCTATATTAAACAATTCAGTTTAGCGTAAGTAGTGAGTAGAGTGTTCGCCAATGGTTCGGGAGACCGGGGTTTAATCCCTGGTCAAGTCATACCAAAGATTTAAAACATGGTATTTGATGCCGCCTTGCTTAACACTCAGCATTATACGGTAAGGATCAAGGGTAAAGTGGAGCAATCCAAGGAATGGAGTTGCGCCCTTCCCTACACCTTGGTGTGATAGTTATTGAAAAGGAAGCCTCGAATAAGGTCACCAAATTTGCTTTTTTTACTTAAATGTAGTAGCTATTGAAAAGGGAGCCTTCTGATAGCCCTCGACTATGGTCGCCAACTTACATACTTACAGTTTCAATGTCAAAAACAGTTTCATTTCAAATAATTCAGTTTAGCATTCGTACGCAGTTTAAATGTTAGAACATAGTTTAAATGTCAAAGGTTGATATATCATAAAACCCAAACAAACAAACAGTAACTGAATAGTTCGTGACCTGCTATCAAGTTGTTCATGTGACCAGTAACATTCCACTTTGGTCTTTACAGGGTTTAATAGTCGGTCAGAGAGACCCAATCCGACCAATCAGCTGGTTATGTCAAGCCCTGCATCGATATGATTGTTCCGACCTTATTCTTTAAATTGCTCTTGGGTCAAAAAAGTACAAATATCCTAAAGTTGCTAGAAGGTGATGACTGAGGGTCAAGTACTCTGAAAAAGCAATACTGAAAACCATTTAAACTGTGTGCAAATGAATGATTGATATTATGTAGAATTATAAGTATTAGATCGAAGTACGTAGTCTAGGCAGATTAGGAAGATATGGTGCCTATATATCCCCATGGTGTAATGGTTACCGTCGTAAGAAATGAACACGGCAACACGAGTTCAAATCCTGGACGAAACTAATTGCATTTCACATAGCACTAATACCCTTGGGAAAGGTATGAATCCAATTATTCTCCCTCCAGCTATGGGTAAATAGTAGGGCAGACTAGGTTCTTCA
>OY757929.1:53248763-53253763 GCA_963585895.1 Sepioteuthis lessoniana | reverse complement strand
AAGTGATATAAACTATTGACAGATTCGTCAATACAAAATCTAAAAAGAATTAAAACTAAGTTTGACAAACTTTGACAAAGTATTTAGTCTAATTATTTGTGTCAGTAAATTCCATAATCTTTTTCTCAATTTTATATTATTCACGATATTTTCCAATATATAGTTTGTAAAACATATACCATAAAAATTTTGCCATTGGTCTAAATAACTTTATCTAGTTGGTTTAAAGACTATTATAGGAGGCTAGAATATCCTGCTGTTTAAGAAAAAATGTTTTGCATCTTATCTATTATTAGTTTATTTACTGCTACGTAAAAAAGTGAGCTGATTCCCTAATTTTCGCCAGGAATAGTATATCAGAATGATCCAATATTTCCATTTTACCGTTACTGTCGAAGTGGGGAATCCCTTAGGTGTAGTGGCTAACGTGTTGGGCTTCCAACTCGAAGTAAAGAAGTTCGATTTCCAGTCGAGCTATTATGGTCACTTTTGGACTAATACCCTTGGGAAAGGCATAAACTCCCTTTAATAAGCCATGAAATAAAGAAAACTAAATCGAACCGTGACACTGTAAAAAGAGAACATCGTACAACTTACTGGCACAGCAGGGTTCATTTTTTTTTAGTTGAGATAATAAAACGATTATTAATCCACTTTACAACTTAATGAGGTGTCTGCAATCACGCTTATACCGATTATTATAATTTTTTGTTAAAATTTGAAAAAATATATCCCCGTTATTTTTCTTGTCAATACTAGACACTAGAAAGAAAAATGACTTCTTATGGTTGATTTGAACGGCATGTCAATCCGTCTAGGGAAGTGCATTCCAAATGAATACGAATAATTTGTAAAATACGAATAATTTGTAAAAAGATAGACTGGACTCTAACAGGTCAGAGTGGACCTGGAAGTAATGCATCGAAGGAATACACTACACCTACCAGAACTGGAGCTTTAGAATCAGTTGCAGTTTACTCTCATACCCAGGACATTTTAAGGGGCCTTTATCCTCTGCAGAGAATGCAGTCATTATCTTTTAAGGCCCCTTGATAGGATGATTTGAATTCATTTGGAGAAGCAGTGAGAATATGACCGTTGAATAGAAATAATTATCGGATATTTCCCATATGTTCGTTGTATTTACATTCTCTCGATTTAAACACTCCACATAGCTAGAGCATCCCGAAAGCACAAACAAACAAACAAACTAACAAACAAACAAACAAACTCGGAAATTATATTGCGTTCTGCTGAGATGTTTAACGAAATTACATCTTTCCGAACTAAACAAGCTTTCATTTGTATCAGGTTTGTGAAGATTGTTTATTTTTGTTCCCCATCCCCCAACTGCCTTTCGGAGTTGGTAAGCCAATCGTGAGTTAAGAGGAAAATTGAATAATAAACCTTGGCAAATAGATAGATTAAGAATTGGATGGAGAAGTGGAGCTCATATAAAGAAGAAAAACTAAAAACAAAAACACTTCTAATTGGATGAATGAATAATACTCTTGCCAAGAACAATTATTTTATGTGATTATGTTTTACGGTATATTAATTAATTAGTAGGGCACACACACACACACACACACACACACATGCGCATGCACACACTTGTTCGCACATACACACTCTCACATACTCACTCACTCACATATATATATATATATATATATAAATGGATATAATATCCAACAGACTGGAAGAAAAATAAAACGTGGAAATCAATTATAATATATAAACACTCCAACAAATTGGTTTTCGCGTCTTATTTCTCTTCCTCACCCCCAGACAAATGTGTGTGTGTCTGTGTGTGTGTTATTGGTCATCGCTTGTAAAAATTTATAGCCAATGGTGGTGACTAAGTTTTGGCGATGAAGAATTCTCTTTCATATATATATACATATATATAAATGATAAAACAAATTAGAATTTACTTTCATGTTGTTTATCTTTGCATTGTTCTTAAATAGTTTCGACCTTAGTTCATCATCAGGAGAAAAAGCCTTTGTGGTTTGGTTTGGTTTGGCTTGGTTTGGCTTTATGGCATATCAACTACTATAGGTTATTTAATACCAAATCCATTTTTAAATATCTTATACATATAAACAGTTCTATTTTAAACAAGTCAGTTTAGCATAAGTATAGTTTTTGTTAACACAAAGTCAAAAGTCAAAACAGTTCTATTTCAAGAACTTCAGTTTAGCATAAATACACAGTTTAGATCTATCTGACCCATAGATAGGATCCAATCAGGTGCTACCACTCCGGGCCAGAGTGAACCTGGGAGCGATGGCAATCAAGGGTACTCCGCATTTCCCAAAGCTCTTGCATTACTGGAGCCTCACCATCAGATTGTTTAGAGTCATATCCCGGTAACTCGTTTGGCGGGGTCTTACCCTTCTATAGAGATGCAGTCGGTGTATTCTACACCCGCTGACTGGGCCCCAAAAGCTTTTTTCTGGGAAAGAATGTTTTTAGAAAAATTTGAAGATTAAAATTTTTATTCTGAAATTTTTTTTCAGGAGTTAATTTGTTAAAATAAAAGCGATGTAAAATATCGAATGATATATGCACACACACACACACGCACACACACACACACACACACACATATATATATATATATATATATATATATATATATATATATCCTCATAGCTATCTCAGAATTAACATAGACGTACACCAATCCAAATAACACAAAAGCACAGCTAGATTACATATTCATATACATGAAATAGTTAAATAGCGCTTTGAAATATGAAGTATTCTCCTCTTTGTCGTTTCGACATAGATTCGCCTGACTCTACGCAGAAAAAACAAACAGATAAAGCTGCACGATATGACTAGTCTTCACTTGCCAATAGTGATATAAGCAAGCAATTTTACTGTAAGAAACGAGTTTGATACTGTAAAATATACTGGTGCAGGGAAATACGAAACACCGACGACTCTCCGTTGTTCAGGTACGAAAAGTTTATTAACTTCTTGACTTTAGTTTTTCGACACGAGGAGAGAGGAACACAATTTTTACTATGCTGACTGTACTATCTGACCCAACAAACGCGCTGTGCATCTCGTAGCCCCCAGCTGGACTGGCCCGGCCCAGAATCGGATCTGAACTCACGACTTTTTCAAAATCACCAAATTCTCAGCCCATCGCTTCCGGGTATGACATCATTCACACCCCAGTCTTATTTTTCTATCAGGGGTTTTTATTATGACATTTGTGATTGTCATATCCTCTGTGGATGAGCGTGAACTGTACTCAATGTGTGTGCACCTGCACTAAGAGCCGAATAGTTCAAAGCCCAACCAAACCGAATGATAAAATATTATTAACGAAAAATGATTAATATAAAAAAATCATTCCGTAATCATATAACAATACTCTTCAGAAGACATCTGAAAGAGATAATCCGAATGACTAAAATGATAACTTTGTTACTGCCTTTATAGAAGCAGCAGCCGAGTGCAGAGCTATAATACTATTGTTTGCACCGTCTGGGTCCTTATCTTGGGCACGGTAACAAATGTAGTACCATCGTTTGGCCGTGGGTTTTCAGGGTCAAATCCTGTTTATGGCTGCGCCTGGAGTTTTTAGCGCCGAATCCTGAGTCTGGCTGATTTGCGGATTTTCGGGGTCGAATACTGGTAACATTGCCAAATGAATTTTCGGATAGTTCGTTTATCAATTTTATCTGTGCCCACGCTGTGTTTTAAAGAACCACAGACAAGGAATGACGCACAATCCATTCGGAACTTCTTCTGACAGTCGGAGGTGATCCGTTAGAACAAATTTGCGTGGGTGTTCGCAACTCAAAGAGAAGAAGAATTAACAATTAACAGTCATTTATTGTTCGATGTTCAGACTGCACAAGAGAGAGAGAGAGAGATAGAGAGAGAAAGAGAGAGAGAGACTGTAAGGGTCTATGAACAGACACAAAGAGACACCCCAGTCTGACAGAACTCAGTGAATGCAATCTTCTAACTGACCGACTTTTCAAAACTTGATAATTTTTTATATATTTAAATTCAGGATATCAGAGATGGTGATGTCATCTTGCTAAAGTATGGTGTCATCTCTCACGTATCCCAGATTCACTATTTTCATTTCTCCAATCAAACCTATCACAAACAAGATATGAATCCATGTTGTGGACATTCTGGCCTTCCTATGTTGTTCGTTATTTACTCGCTTAAATTTTTCAATTTGACTTACATTTCCGCTCAAGGATTTTTGCTAACTTAACAGCTAACTGAAAAATTCGTGGCCTAACCAAACCGAGTAATAAAATAATTAACCATCACGGCAACTGTACCACATAGCAACCAAGCCAAGTGTCTGCTGGTAATCAATAGTAGTTTGGAAAACTAAATAGCGTGAAAAAAACATCCTTATTTAATAAAAGAAACAAAATAAATGCCAATACGCAAAAACTTAATATAGCCCAGAAAAAATTAACCCAAACATACGAAAAATAGCAAAGAAATAAATTAAATTAAATAAAATGAATAAAAAGATCAAAACACAAAATACCTCGAGTAGTGTAATGGTTAGGAAGTTTGACATCTGCAAGAGTGAGTTCGAGTCTCATTGAGTACCCCATTCACCCGGCCTTGTGCCACATTTAAGCAAAGAGCTTAATAAATTACTACATCTAAGACCAAATCCAGTGCTAGTATTTATTAGAGTTCTATTTATGAGTAAAATACACCTGTTTAAAAATTATTCATATTTGATTGGAATATAATTGAATTACCAGAAAATCTGACGAATCCTTACGCTTGACATACGGAAACACTGGACAGCTGTTTGGACCTTATTAGGTCTCATCAGCAGTGTATACCGTGAACTCCACCACTTGAAGATCGAACCAGCAACCACAGATTGCAGAGCCGAAACTCTACAACTGAGCCACGACTTCATATCGCACACAAGTGACGCTAAATTAACTAGTCATGGTAATTGAGCGACCAATTAACCTGAAAGTGTC
>OY757929.1:53218763-53243763 GCA_963585895.1 Sepioteuthis lessoniana | reverse complement strand
AGGATTTGAACTCGTGTCACCGTGTCCATTTCCTACGATGATAACCACTACACCACGGGCACCTCCATAACTATCACCTTTATATTCAAAAGCTTCTCCAGTTCTCTGGCGAAATCTAAGTATTTGTACGTTTTTTTTAGCTTTATTTAGTGATCTGCTGGCACAGCAAAATCTACGAGAAGACAAGTTTGTTCCTATTCGTTTGACTAAGTCAGGTCTTCTTGCCGGCTTTGGTGGTCCGTTTATATCACATTTATTCTAGAGAATTTTATTTGTTTCCCTTTCTGAGACAGAATCTTTTTTGTGCATGTATAAGTATCGTAAAACATTAGTCTTTTGCACAGTTCCAAGTAGGCTGTAGAATACATCGACTGCATCTCTTTAGAGGGTTTAGACTCCCCCAATGAATGTCCTAGATATGACACTAAACAATCTGATAGCAAAGCTTCACTAATGCTGGAGCTTTGGGAAATGTGGATTACTTCTTCATTGCCATCACTCCCAGGTCCACCTGATAGGGTCCCAGCTATGGGTCAAACTAAACTGTGTGCTTATGCTAAACAGAATTGCTTGAAATAGAACTCTTTCTGACGTTTAAACTGCGTACTAATGCTAAACTGAATTGTTTGAAATAGATCCGATTTTATAGAATAGACTGAATTGTTTGAAATAGAACTGTTTTGACATTTAAATGTGCATAGACAAAAAACGATACTTATACACTTTGACTAAACTGAATGGCTGTAAAAAGAATTGTTTTTCACAATTAAACTGTGTACTTATGCGAAATTGAAATGTTTGGAATAGAACTGTTTATTTATATAAAACCGGCTCATTCAATCCCAAGTCGCGTCATACCAAAGACTCAAAAAAATGGTACTTGATACCTTCTTGCTTAACAATCAGCAATATAAGGTATGTATCAAGGGTAAAGTGGAGTAATCCGGGGAAAGAAGTAGCACCCTCCCCTACACCTTGGTGTAGTAGCTATTGAAAAGGGAGCCTTCTAGTCGCCCTCGACTACGGTCGCCAACTTTACTTACTAATTTATATAAAAATGGATTTGGCATTAAATAATCTATAATGGTTGATATGCCATAAAATACAAACAAACAAACATTCCCACTGTCATGTTCTTTTCGTTCCAGTTTGCTGTATTCGCTTATTATGTGATTAAATGATTCATTTCTATCACCACATAACTGACACTTGAAACTCTTCGGCGTTGTATCAATTTTAGCTATGATATAATGTCTTGCTATCATTAAGAAATAAAAAAATTCAGAACCCTCTTATCATCAAACTATTGAGTAGATTAGACTCATTGTCAAATAGAAAAGAAATAATACTATGATTGACTCCAAGCCACATTGGAGTGAGAGGGAATGAAAGAGCAGACTCGGCAGCCAAATCGGCCTTAGATCTGACACCCGATAAATCCAGGATCACATATACTGACCTGAAACCAACAATAAATTCCTTCACACAAAATAGCAACAACAATGGAGCAATAACATCCACAATAAACTCTTCCAAATTCGGCCCACCTTAGGAGAGTGGAGACCAGCATCGAGAAAATCAAGAAGAGAACAAGTTGTTATATCCCGTTTGCGAATTGGTTATGCAAGGCTTACTCACTCTTTCATTTTGAAACAGGAACCACAGCCTCAGTGTTTGACATGCCAGACAACTTGCACATTTAAACACATTCTTATAGAATGCAGAACTTTCGCTGTTATCAGAAAGCGATTTTTCAAAGTAAATAGCTTAACCGATCTGTTCGAGAACGTCAAAATAGATGACATTCTGTCCTTCTTGAGAGAGACAGAGTTGTACCAAAAAAACATGACAACTTAAAACTGGTTAATCTTAATCAAACAAATGAAATCCTGCAAATAGAAAATTTTACCTACCTTAATATTCCTTTTGAAATCTTTGGTATAATATATATGTATATATAGACAGAATTAGGCGTTAAATGACCTACAAAAGTTGATATGCCATAAAACCCAACCAACCAACCAACCAACTATGATATAATTAGTCTTTATGGTCTAATAATTGATATACAGTTTCTCTCTGTCAGTTTTCTTTTCTTAACCATTTCAAGGTCATTTCATATGCAATTTCCTTAGTCTGACATCTAATAGTATCCGTATGATTTTTTTCTTTCTAGTTTCGTTTTCAAAACATTTTTGATTTTTTTTGTTATTGCTGTTACTGAGAGGAGTAGTCTATTTTTGTTTTTGTTTACATATACATTGATTAATTTTATTGCTGCATCCACATAATTCCCAATACCAAGTCTTTCTTTTTCACCTTCTTTTCTTGTAATATAGTCTACCGATGTCATCTCTCTCAGGTGTAAGACCTTAATTTTCTTTAATTTTCTTTCTGGATTTATCCCCTGTCAAGTCTAAGAAGGATCTAAAATATCTTTCGAAAGAAATAGCGCAGGTATTTATTCTTTTGATTAAATTTCTTCGAAAGAACTTGGTTTCGAGAAGTTTTCATGTTTTTTTTTTTTTTGGTCGGGGGTAGGTATTCCTTTCTTACTTTTTCTTTGCTTGATGGTATCTGCTTCTAATATTATTAGTTTTTTTATGGTTTGATTTGGATTGGTTTTAGGACAAATCAACCATTTTAAATTATTTGATGCCAAATCCCCTTTATACTTATACATTAAATTTATAAGACTTAATTTGGATATTAGCTTCAAAGTCTGTGGAATATTGAACCTTTTTTATCTGAAAATTCAAAACAATTCTTCGAACAACGGATTTATCTGGATGAAAATGGAAATAATAAGATAAACTCTAGTTCAAATGACTCATGGAATAAACACAATGGCACATTTAAGTATTTGATGATGATTACAATTTATTAAGGCCATGCAAATTTGAATATGAATTATTTTCTTTATATTAAAAATTTTTGATACTTTGAAGATATACTTTCTACTTATATATATATATATATATATATATATATACGAAGATCATTAAAAAGTTTCCAGACTTTTTTCGTATAGGCACTTTTATTGAGAGTACACACATGAAACTCTAGTCCCCTTCGAAGTAATCTCCTCCGGCTGCAATGCACTTGTTGTACCGTTCCAACAACTTCTGGAAGGCCCCATGGAAGTCCTCTTGTGTGAGCGTGTTAATGACCTTCGTCACGGCATCTTTCATCTCCTCAATTGTCTCATAACCACAGTTTTTCCTTAAGCTTATGGAATAAGCAAAAGTCACAGGGAGCAAGGTCTGGACTATAGGGAGGCTGAGGAACTGTCTTAATGCCCCTCTTGGTCAAATAGTCTATGACAAGGATGGAGTTGTGAACTGTTGCATTGTCCTGGTGGAAATGCCACTGGCCCGATTTGAAGAATGCTGGTTTCTTCCCTAGGAATCTCTTCCTGAACTCTCTTAATACCTCAACATAGTAACCCTAACCCTAACCCTTTGGCCAATTCACTCTGGTGTATTGACTTATTGACTTACTCCTCCTACACATCTCATCATCCCTCACAGACTCTCTGCCTTCCTTGAATCTCTTATGCCACTCAAAAACTGATGCTCGATTCATGCAAGATGGTTCAAAAGCAGTCTGAAGCATTCCAGACGTTTCTGTGGCATTTGTTCCAAGTTTAAAACACAATTTTATTGCATATTGTTCTACTAAAGTGTCCTAATTTCCAGATTGCATTTTTGAAATTCACCAGCTGTGACAATCAGGCTTTAGTAGGGTGTATTCCAATTCCTGCTGTAGTTGTTCATTTAAACCTGAAATCCTAAGAATTGGTCTGTCATATCATAAGATGTATAGTAATAACATAGTGAATTTTCAAGAGTCTATAACAATTTTAAATGCCTGTACAAAAAAAGGTTGGAAGCGTATTGAATTCACCACACACACACATACACACACACACACATATATATATATATATATATATATATATATATATACAAATTTCGTTGAACATAATGGACATTTTCTGTCTACATATTCTCTTGTTGATCCTTTCATATCACCGTATTGATTCTATAGTATTCGGCGGGAACCGATTGATATATTTTCCATGATTGTTCATTTCCCAAGTACTTTCTGCCCGACTTTGGGCCATCATCAGGGGAGTATCTATGACAAAAGTGATGTAACTTTTGTATGTACATTACTACTTTGTAAGAAGAAGAGCATCTGGGCCGTCGCAGTGTGTAGCGTTTACTTTTAAAATTGTTCTATAAATAGTGTCAGTAGCTAAAGACATTTAAGTACATTAGCACTGATTTGAAAATTAATTCTGTTAAGTTTGGGTTGCATGTTTCTAATACGTAGTGCTTCGA
The DNA here is from genome assembly GCA_963585895.1 of Sepioteuthis lessoniana. NCBI lineage: Eukaryota > Metazoa > Mollusca > Cephalopoda > Myopsida > Loliginidae > Sepioteuthis > Sepioteuthis lessoniana. The sequence goes on along the minus strand of OY757929.1, from coordinate 53,239,417 downwards.
GAATCTGTAGTTTTTTTTTGTTATTTTAATGTTCTAATATTGTTGTTTTTTCTGTACTTCTGTTGTTGGGCATGAATGATATATATATATATATATATATATATATATATATTCTTTAAAGAAAAAACCAAAGACCGGTTATTTTAGGATTATAAATTTATTACATTGAGCTCTCCACCAGGAAAATTTAAATGTTCCGCTCTTGAATGATTTTCTTGTCCTGAAGGAATTACTCCCAACTCTGGTTTAACTGGACCGAATAATACTATATATATATATATATATATATAGTATTTGTAATTCATTCTATCGTACATTTCTTTCATAAAGAGTTTCATATGATGAGTGTGACTTTTATTTTAGACAAGATTTTAGAACTCTCTCTCTCTCTCTCTCCCTCTCTATATATATTGTCATCCACAGACAGACTTTTCGTTCTATCAGAACTCTTCAGTATGGCTAGACACGCAGGACGCTCGAAGCCGGGATCGAAACCCATCCAACTTTACGTTAGACTAAGTCTCAGACCACTTGGTATTTATGTAGCCACCGCAGTAGCGTCCGTTGGTTTACATTTTTATACCCTATCGGCTACCAGAGTACTTAATTCTTTCGAAGAGCTTTGCATTATGCGAGCGGCAGCCGACAATTCCTTCGCCAGAGTGCTCTACTGTCTTTCTGAGGGTATTCATGAAAGGGTAGGAAAATTATAGGGAGTTTTAATATCTAATGTTTGTTTTCGATTTCATCTCTCTCTCTCTCTCTCTCTCTCTCTCTCTCTCTCTCTCTCTCTCTCTCTCTCTTTCTGTGTGTAAAGTTAATATCATTAAATGATACATTTTCATCTTAGAGCTGGTGTTCACTTTTTTTAATTACTGATAATTCCTCAACTAGCATTATAAACAAACACTAAAAGAGACGTTTTGCTTTCAATTTTTTTCATTTTCCGTATGTGAACTGATGAATTTTGGTAAAATAACGGAATATGCAATGATTTTTGTGAAGTCACTACTGTTTTGTTTCTTTTAAATAATATTTATACATCGTAATATGCTGTTATGGGTTTCGTTTGTTTTTTGTTTTTTTTTCTTTTAATGGCATATCAACCTTCGTGAGTTATCGAATGCGAAAGAAATCTTTGCTGAGGAACAGCAATGATGCTATTTAATATGTAGATGGGAGCGTTGTTATTGACTGCCTTACTGGTTCAATTTCATTCAATACGTTATTTTATATAGTTCGGGGATCATTGTTTTTCCATGGTTTTAAAACATTCCGGCAGATATATTCCTCGGCCTTCCAAACGTCAATTGAAGCTCTGAGATAAAACTGTTGCCTTATTAAATATATATATATGTCTGTTGATGGTTTTTTGTTTGGTTTTTTTTTTTTTCGTCATTTCTTTTTTTTTTTTTTCTTGCTTCATGATTGAGATGGGTATATTTTTTAGCTTGGAGTGGTTTGATTATATGGCATATCAACTATTGTTATTTATTTAATTCCAAATGCTGTTTATATATATATATATATATATATATATATATATATATATATATATATATATATATCACCAGATGGAGACACAGAATACTTCGACATTGTAGCAGGAGTACTACACACTAACCCCATACCTCTTTATCATATGTCTAGACTACGTGCTTAGAATGTCGATCGATAAAATCAGAGAGAACAGCTTCGAGCTGACAAAGAAAAGAAGCAGAAGGTACCCCGCAAAAACAATTACCGACGCCGACTACGCCGATGACATAGCTTTATTAGCAAATACACCCAACCAACCCGAAACACTACTGTATAGTTTGGAACAAACCTCGATGTCAATGCACACAAAACTGAATATATGTACTTTAATCAAGCAAGCCACACTAGACGGAACCTCTCTGAAACTGACAAATTAACCTACCTTGGAAGCAGTGTCTCATCAATTGAAAAAAGACATCGACACACGGCTAACGAAGCATGGACAGCTATCGATAAACTATCGGTCATATGGAAATCAGACCTGACCGATAAAATGAAACGCAGTTTCTTCCAGGTAGTCGATACTGCTGTATGGATGCACCAATTGGACGCTAACAAAACGGCTCGAAAAGAAGCTAGACGGCAACTACACAAGGATGTTGCGGGCAATATTGAACAAGTCCTGGCGGCAACAACCCACAAAGCACCAACTATACGGCCACCTGCCTCCCATCACGAAAACTATCCAAGTTAGACGAACCAGGCACGCAGGACACTGCTGGAGAAGCAGAGACGAGCTCATAAGTGATGTACTCCTATGGACCCCCACTTATGGCCGAGCAAAAGCAGGTCGACCAGCTCAAACATGCATACAGCAACTATGTGAAGATACGGGATGTAGTCCAGAAGACCTGCCGGGGGCGATGAATGATAGGGAAAAGTGGCGAGAGAGGGTCAGGGATATCCGTGCGGGCGGCACGACATGATGATGATTATGATATATATATATATATATATATATATTTTTACACACACACACACATATATATATATATACATGATTTGGATATACATTTTGTTGATACATACAGTTAAATGATCAAACAGTTGTATTTCCCACAATTCCATTAAGAATAAGTCAGCAAAGTTAAATGTTTCCAAATATTGCTATGTATCTCTAACAATTTAATGAAAAATCAGTCATTGTTTACTCATAGTTTAATGGTCTAAAAGTTCTATTTCAAACAATTCATTTAAGCATAAGTCATTTTTTATGTCATTTAAATATTAAACGGTTCTATTTGACCGATAGATAGCACCCCGTCAGGTGCTACCACTCCGGGTGAGAGTGGACCTTGGAGCAATGGCAATGATGGGATACCCTGCATTCCCCAAAGCTTCAGCATTACTGGAACCTCACTATCAGATTGTTTAATGTCATATCCAGGACACTAGTTTCGGGGGGGGGGTCTTACCCCTTTGCAGAGAAGCAATCTGTGTATTCTACATCCCTAGCCGACTGAGATTGTATATATTTTTGGAACTGTTCAAATGTATATTACATTCAATGCTCTTGTAGATATCGATTTGCACTTTTTCAATCTTGAAATGCATATTTCTGTTGAGCGTTTCGTTCCAGAGTTTAGAAGACCAGAAACGCATTGGCTGATGGGATAAATAATGATAATAATGGTGATGTGGTCGAGATTCCATTCAAATATGAAACCGAGGGTTTTGTTTTAATTGTTTTCCTAGCGCTCTGCAAAAACAATTCGTCAAGAAAAGCATCACGTGATTAATAAGAAATGTGAAATTCAGCCCGGTGCAGAAACGATCGCATGGCGCCATTTTGCTGCACTGAATGAAAAAGGTGTCCGTCCAGGAGACCTGCAAAAACAGATCAATGTCTCGCGCTGAAAGCAATAAACAGGATATCTCTCTCTTTCTCTCTCTCCCTCTCTCTCCCGTACGCACCCCCACAAATATATATATATATATATGTGTGTGTGTGTGTGTGTAATACCACTTCAATAGAAGTTCAAATTTACCTATAAAGGTTTAGTTTATTTGGCCAACGGCATATCAACCCCTATCGGGTTATTTAATGCTACAATTTGATTCATTTATAGAAGTGTGATTTCCATCATAACTATTTATTCAAAGTTTAACTATAAAGGGGACGTAGTGGCTAAAGAGCTTGACTGCGGAGCCGAAGCAAGTTAGTTCGAACTCCAAGCGCTCTATTACGTTCATTTTCGGACTTATATATTTGAGAAAAGAATGAACAACCTTGTCCTTCAAGCTATTGCTTAAATACTATCGCTAGGGTCCTTCGAGAAAGATGGCTTCGACATTAAATAACCCACAAAGTTTGATATGCCATTAAACAAAAACACAAAACCTAAGTATAATAAAAAAATTTTTTGAACACAGATTTATGATATCAAGTACGTGTTGTGGGAGCCTTACCCATATCACCATAATGGACTCTTCTCACCGTTATTAGTACTAGAGATTTCGCTGCCAGAGGGCAGATCAATATCGATGTTATCCGAACAGTATGAGACTTTTTACCTTTTCTATGTAACTCTATCTTTCTTGTGTAATATAATCTGTTATCTAATATTCTTGTTTGTGTTTTCATAAGTGACCCTTTCCGAGGCCACAACAGTACGCCTATCTAATACAAATCATTTTAGATCTATTTGTCATGTATAGATATTAGGGTGCATCAAATACGATGTAATTAAAACTGGTCTGTCCCCAATTCTATTTTGTTTGTTATGGAGTTATTTTCATATTACTTTATGCGACCATGAGGCACTCCAGTATCGCTCGACATAGAAATTTTCATCAAAAATCATTTTTTTCAGGATATAATTTTATAGTTAAATAGGTATAATATCATGTTTTATTGTTTAGCTATATATTTATATAGTCTTCTTATTGATATTTTTTTGATATGATAATATAGATAATTCCAACTCTTCGTACATGTTCTTCGAAAAAATAATTACAGTTTTATCTGCTTATAATAATGTATATAAATAATAAATATTTTTTGTAGAAATCCGTGTTTTTGATTACATATAAAATTATAGTGCATCAACTATTCATGAATTTTGATACCGGCTTAGAAATTGCATGCATTTATTAATCTAATTAAGCTAAAAGTCATAAAACGAACCAATCACAAATTTCTGTTTAGTTTGTCTTATATCCTAAATAAGACAAAAAATAATATACTAAACATAAAATGACTAAGTGGTCATACTAGAAATAAACAAAATTCCATAATTTTTGGCATCAAAGCTTATTAATACAAATAATGAAAAAAATTAGGGACAAATTAATCCTTTGAAATTTTTGAAAAAGGTAGGTATATATATATATATATATATATATATATATATATGCCAGATAGGTACATATATATATATATATATATATACCAGGTAGGTATATATATATATATATATATATATATATATATCAGATATATGTATACATATATACATATATATATATATACCAGGTAGGCATATATATATATATCAGATATATATATATATATCAGATATATATATATATATATATATATACCAGGTAGGCATATATATATATATATATATATATATATATATATATATATATATATATACCAGATAGGCATATATTTATATATATATATATATATATATATATATATATTACCAGATATATAACAAACTCCGATCTCATTACTTTCCTTCAGATTTTTTCTCAGTCAATTGGAGGATTCAGGCCTTTCTTAAAGTCTTTAAAATATCGAATGTAATGGCCTTTAGTTTGTCATGATGTATTTGCAGGGAGTTTTAAACCAGGTTCCTTTCTCTTCTCTTCTCAGCTTTGAAATGAAGAGAGAAGAATATATGCATTTCCAATTGACATTAATTAAGTCACTGCAAACCGCGTCACCTAAATCTGACTTTGCTGATTCCACATCCCCTACGGATAACTATTCCATCACTCACTCCTCAGAATACACCTACATGTACCGATAGATAGATAGATAGATATAGAAAGATAGATAGATATGGGTGGGCTTGTTTGCTTACAAAACTCCTTCATATGAGCAGGATGTGACACAAGGTCAATTTTAAGTAGAGTTTCTTCTTCTTCTTCTTCTTCTTCTTCTTCTTCTTCTTCTTCTTATCAACCAATGTGTTTCTGGTCTTCTTAACTCTGGAATGAAATTCTCAACAGAAATACGTATTTCAATACAAAACGATGTCTACAAGACCATTGAACGTAATATACATATACAGGTCCAAAAATATATCCTAGCCCAACGAGTATATTGGATATGCCTTAAATAATCTGATGGTGATGTTCCAGTAATGCAGGAGCTTTGGGGAATGCGGAGTACTCCTTTATTGCCATCGCTCCCAGGTCCACTATGACTCGGAGAAAAAAGTGCGAAACAATACCTACAATGCCATTGATTGTAATATACATCTGACCAGGTCCAAAAATATATTCTAGCCAAACAAGTGTCTTGGATAGGACATTAAACAATCTGATGGTGATGTTCCGGTAATGCTGGAGCTTTGGGGAATGCAGAGTATCCCATCATTCCCATCATACACACGCACACACACACACACACACACACACACACATATATATATATATATGTTACAACAGTGTAATATCCAGTCGGCTGGGGCTATACAATACACCGACTGCTTCTCGGCAGAGGGGTAAGACTCCTCAACGAGTATCCAGGATATGACACTAAACAATCTGATGGTGAGGTTCCAGTAAGTGTGAGCTCTGGGGAATGCGGAGTACCTCACCATTCCCATCGCTCCCAGGTCCACTCTGGCCCCGAGTGGTAGCATCTATGTGTTAAACAGAACTAAACTGCATACTTATGCTAAAATGAATTGTTTAAATTAGGACTGTTTGACGAAACTGAATAGCTTGAAATAGAAATGTTTTTGACTATTAAACTATGTACTTACGTTTAAACTGCGCACTTATGCTAAACCGAATTGCTTGAAATGGAACTGTTTTACATTGAAACTCTACTTACACGAAACTGAATTGTTTAATGAAGAACTGTTTTGACTTGAAACTGTGTGTAAACAAAATCTACACTTATACTAAACCGAATTGGCTGAAGTAGAACTGTTTGAATTAACTGAATAGCTTGAAATAGTTAAGTTTTCGAAAATTAACCTGTGTACTCATGCTAAACTAAATTGTTTGAAAAAAAACTATTTACATAAAAATGGATTGGTGTTAAATAACCGACAAGGGTTGCTATGCCATAAAACCTATAACCACCCAACCAACCAACCAACTACAACGGTGCAATTATATAATAATAAATATATGTATATTAGTTTTTATATACATTTAATAGCATGGTTACTTATCTGCAACCGCTGGTTTCATGTCATCTTATAACAGCAATCATTCTGCCAGATACTTCTCGTAATAAGACGGCATAAAACCAACATTCGCAGATAAGCATCCATACAATTAAACATAAATAAAAACTATATATATATATATATACATATATATACCTAAAGAGCCAGTAGTTGTCTACTAAGGTTTCACCAACCGGGTAATCAGTATAATTCTGATTAAAGAAAGTTGGCCCAAACGACATTTTATTGATAAAGTGGCTACCAGAAAGAAAAATAAATAGCATTAAAAAAAAAAAAAACGAAAACCTAAATCCACATTCTACTTTTAAAATAACCATGTTTTTTATGTCTGCAAGTATTAGTTTGTTTCTTTGTTTTTAATGGCATGTCAACCTTTGTACTTTATTTAATGCCAAAGCCATCGCTCTAGAAAAACAGTTGTGGTACTATTTAACCCATAGCTGGGAGGATAAGAGTGTTCATACTTTTTCCAAGGGTATTTGTCCGAAAGTGAACATAATAGCCCGACTGGAATTCGAACTCGCTTACTACGATTTCGCAGCCCATCGCTTTAACCATTAAACCACGAGGACACCCCCCTGCAAGTATTAAGCATCTCAGATCTCTGATTGAGTTATTCATAAGGGTTATTGTAAGAATCTCTCGCTAATTTTTCCTCCAGACAATATTTATCAACACCTTATTTATATATTACCAACAGCTGAACAAAAACGACTGAAAACATCAAACCTGTAATGATCTTAGTCCATTGAATCCCCAACATCGAGAACAAAATCCTTCCCCCACCAAAAAATAGGAGAAACCGAATAATAAACAAAACCATAAAAAAGAAACAAAAACAATGTAACTCCCAATGATCAAAATAATTGCAAAACTCAAGTTAGTGAATGTAAATAAAAAGAATATATAACTACCGTGTATGTGAGAGAGGTAAAGTTGTATGCAAACGTTTTTCTTAAACTGTATCAATTCTACCAAGTAGGGAGCTTTTGTGGCGTAGTGGTTAACGTGCTGGATAGCGACATCGAAGTAAGCGAGTTCGATCTCCAGTCTCGCTGTTACGTTCACTTTCGTTATATTCACAAGGACTAATACCTTTAAGAAAGATATGAACTACAGCTTTGGGTTAAACAGCACCACCACTGTTCTTCTAAAAGGATGGCTTTGCCATTTAATAATCCACGAAGATTGATATGTCATTAAACAAAGAAAAAAATAAGAAAAGAAAGAATTCAAACTATTCACGTAGAAACCACATATACAAAAAACAAAACAAGATTTGGCAATAAATATCCCACTAACGTTGGTGTGTCATATAGCAAAATAACTAAGCAAGCAACCAACTAACTTAGCTATTTACGTACAAATTATGCATACAAAAATCCAACTTTTAAATAACCCAAAAGGGTTGATATGCCATAAAACAAAATCACCAACAGGTACACGCACACACACATGCGTACATATAACGTGGTGTTGTGGCAAATAAGCTGGCCCGTGACTTCATAGTTAGCGAGATCGAACTCGAGTCGGGCTATTTCGTTAACTTTCGGACCATTGAGAAAGTTACAGAACCCCCTTATCCCTTTTGGTTATGGATTAAATAGCACCGTAACTGTTCTTTTACAAAAGTGGCTTTGTCAAAACTCATGAAGGTTGATATGTCATTGAACAAAGAAACTAATCGAAATTTTCATTTGTTTAAATAGGATATACCTTTATTCGTGCTTAGAACTTCGATTGATAAAATCAGAAAAAACGGCTTCGAGCAGAGAAAGAAAAGAAGCAGAAGGTACCCCGCAAAAACAATTACCGACGCCGACTACGCCGATGACATAGCGTTACTGGCGAATACACCCAACCAAACCGAAACACTACTGCATAGTTTGGAACGAGCATCCGCTGGTATCGGCCTCCATGTCAATGCACACTAAACTGAATATATGTGTTATAATCAAACAGGCGATATTTCTACACTAGACGGAACCTCTCTAAAACTGGTTGACAAATTCACTTACCTAGGAAGCAGCGTCTCATCAACCAAAAAAGACATCGACACACGGCTAACGAAGGCATGGACAGCTATCGATAGGCTTTAGATCATATGGAAATCAGACCTGACTGATAAAATGAAACGCAGTTTCTTCCAGGCAGCGGTCGTATCGATACTGCTATATGGATGCACTACTTAGACGCTAACTAAACGGCTAGAGAAGAAGCTAGACGCCAATTACACAAGAATGTTGCGAGCAATATTGAACAAGTCCTGGCGGCAACACGCCACAAGATACCAACTATACGGCCACCTGCCTCCCATCACGAAAGCTATCCAAGTTAAACGAACCAGACATGCAGGACACTGCTGGAGAAGCAACGACGAGCTCATAAGTGATGTACTCCGATGGACCCCCGCATATGGCCAAGCAAAGGAAGGACAACCAGCTCGAACATATATACAGCAGCTAAGTGAGGGTATGGGATTTAGCCCTGAAGACCAGCCAGAGGCGATGAATGATAGGGAGAAGTGGCGAGAGAGAGTCAGGGATATCCGTTCTAGCGACACGACATGATGATTATGATGATGATACCTTTATGAAAAGGTATATTCTTATGGTGTCGTTTTCGTGGTGTAGTAGCTGAAGTCCTGGACTGCGGCCTCAAGGTAAGCGAGTTCAAGCTCCAGTCACCCTATAATGTTAACTTTCGGACTATTATCCCGGTGAAATGAATGAATCTCCTTATCCCTACCCAACTGATCTTTCCACCAGAATGACTTTGATATTAAATAACCCACGAAGGTTGGTATGCAGATCAACAAAGAAACAAAAGCATCCTTTGTTGTTACTTATTTTTAAATTGTTCTCAACTCGTTTCGACCTTAGGTTATTGTCAGGAGAAAAGATTTTGTTAAGAAAAGTTATTTTAGAAAGTTTATGAAATAGTTTTTAAAAGAATTGATAAGCTACAAAAGAGACAACAAAACATGGACTGGTAACGTGGCATTCGTTGAATGAAAATCAATTTTTGGTATCCAATTGTCTTCAATTGACCATTTTATGCTGTCATAAACACCTGGTACAAAACTTAACCGTTGGAAGATATTTCTAAAGCATGTGTTTCTAATTACCGCGAACTGTTCTAGTCTGATATTTAGCACGGGCATTTGTTTTATTCGAGTGTTTAAGTGTTAATTCAAATCTGTCCATCCTATTGCAAGGCCTTGTTTTGAAGAAGTTTGAGTTTGATATTAAAACCGATTATGCTCTATGTTTTCAGACTATTTATCCATTTATATTCATGTATATCTATTATTAACGTGATAATTTCTAAGTTTGTTTTTGCTTTAATTTGTTTTCTTATTTTATTTTGTTTTTATTTTTGTTATATGATGGTAAACTTCGCATCTCTGTTAAAATTGCAGCCATTTGAGCGGAAATATTTTTCCACAAATATTATTTTATTGTAATTCATAGATTTGATTCAGTGTACGTAGTTATTTCCTCGAAAGAAAAATGACCATTTTGACATTCCAATGTACTGATATTGGCAGCATGTGCAATCCAGTAAATAAATCAACTTTTTGCTTCTGCAATGAGAGTCATGGCAAATTTTAAATGTATTTTTGTTGTGAAGCTAGTGAAGAAGTTAGTTCATTTGAGGTGTTTGCCGCATTGGGTGTTATAAATGTTACATGGGTGACAGTATATATATATATATATATTTCATTAAACATAATAGACATTTTATGCCTACATATTTTCTTCTGGATCCGTTCGAATTCCCGTATTACTTTTATCGTATTCGGGGGGAATTGATTTAGGTATTGTCCATAGTTGTATGTATCCCTAGTAATTTCTGCCCGACTTTGGCCCATCATCAGGGGAGAATCTAATACAAAAGTGATGTAACTTTTGTTTTAGCAAATTACTACTGTGGGTCTGTCCTGGGGTCTGTCCTGGGCCCGATTTTCAGTAATTTCTACATGTCCGATCTAGAAAATAGAATTTTTGATAGCATAAAAAACTCCAATATACCTAAGATATGTTGATGATATCCTTATTCTTACTAATAATATTAACGAAATCAACATACTACAAGATACCTTCCAAAACAATTCAGTTCTTAACTTTACTCATGAACTAAACAAAAACAATAAAATTTCCTTTTTAGATATTCTCATTGATACTAACAACAATAATAACTTCACTACCTCCACTTACATAAAACCCTCTCGTAATAACTCCTGTACCCTCAACTTTAAAAGTGAATGCCCCTTCAGGTATAAAAAAGCAATTATTCGTAATCTAATATCCCGTGACAAACTAATCTCCTCCTCCAAAACAATATTTTATAAAGACGTAGAAAACATAAAACAGGCTCTCATCAATAATGGGTATCCTAACTATATTGTTGATGAACAAATTAAACGTATGATCAAAAATGTTAACCAACAAAATAAACAGTGTACTACTCCATCCAGTCAACAAACATATATCAAACTTTTTTTATCGTAACCAAATGCACTACAATTATAAATCCGATGAAAAAATAATGAAAACATTGATTCACAAAAACATACTCCCCACTGATCTTAATAAGAAAATAAAACTTATTATATATTATAATAAGTTTAAAATCTCGAATTTGGTCATTAGAAATAATTCCTCTCCCTCGATTGGGGTGTTGCAAAAAACCAGCGTTATATATAAATTTAAATGTCCCTTAGGAGATTGTATCTCTGATAATAATAATAATAATAATAATAATAATAATAATAATATATATGTTGGTTTAACCTCAACTACCCTGTCGAGGAGACTTACAATGCACCTTTCTGACACAAGTTCAATAGCTCAGCATTTAAAAAAACATTCATGCCCAACAACACAACTACGAAAATTTCTCACCGACAACACAATACTCGAACATCAAAATAATAAACAAAAACTTCAGATTCTCGAAGCACTATATATTAGAAACCTGCAACCAGCACTTGATAGAATTAATTTTCAAACCAGTGCTAATGTACTTAAATGTCTTTAGCTACTGGCACTATTTACAGAGCAAACACCATAATCTTCAACGGCAAAGACGTCCTTACACAGTAGTAATTTGCTAAAACAAAAGTTACATCGCTTTTGTAATAGATTCTCCCCTGATGATGACTTAAAGTAGGGCAGAAAGTACTAGGGATACATACGACTATGGACAATACCTAAATCAATTCCCCCCCGAATACGATAAAAGTAATACGGGAATTCGAACGGATCCAGAAGAAAATATATAGGCATAAAATGTCTATTATGTTTAATGAAATTTGCATTAACGAAGAAATGCTGCCTAAATATATATATATAAGTGTGTGCGTGTGTATATATATATATATATATATATATATATATTACAACAGTGTATGGTTGTCACTATCTCACTAGGTGGGTTTTGTGGCAGGCCAAATTCGGTATATTTTGGAGAGTATGCAATATCTGTAATATAATATAATATGATAATGAATAAATATATTAGTTTATATATATATATATATATATTCAATGACATGGAGGCTTATCTGCGACCACTGGTTTTATGCTGTCTTTATACGATAATCATCAGCCAGCGAAAGAAAGATTTTGGAGAAATTGAAAAAATCGAAAAAATGCATTCAAAATAATTCTCTGCCTGATGATTGTCGTATAAAGACGGCATGAAACCAGTGGTCACAGATAAGCTTTCATGCTATGAAATATAAAAAACTAATATATATATATATATATATATATATATATATATATATATATATATTTGGCTATAATAAATTTATTTCAGCTAGCAACTCCATAAGAGAAAACAACCTCTTCTGATAGCCATCATACAATAAGAGAAAAAAATTTAGAATTATGAAAATATTCTTTCAATGGATTCTTACTCGTTTAAAAATAAATAAATAAATAAATAAGAGTGAGACAAAAAGATATAGACAAGATTTGGCTGTCAAAATCGGATGGAATATCATCGTATGGTGTCGTGTATCCTTATATATATCTAAAAAAAAAATGTTAACAGACTCACAAAAATTTCAGCAACTAAAATCTTGTCAAATTCTACAAAAAATATGTCCATTTATTTATTTATCTATTTATTAGGGAAAACGTGGCGATAAATATTATTACTAAAATTAAACATGTTTTTTTTTTTAATTTGGTTTTATTTGATTTCTATTTAAGATTAAAATTTAGTCTTTATTTAATTCCCTATTATTTCTATATACATTCGTTTTTGGCCCAATGAGCAGAGTGTTCGCCAATGGTCCAGGAGACCGAGGTTCAATCCTAGGTAGAGTTATGCCAAAGACTCAAAAAATATACTTGATTCCTCCTTACTTAACAGTCAGCATTATAAGGTAAGCATCAAGGGTAAAGTGGAGCAATCCAGGGAAGGAGAAGCCCCCGCTCCAACACCTTGGTGTAGTAGCTATTCAAAAGGGTGCCTTCGGGTCATCCTCGACTACGGTCGTCAACTTTACTTTAAGGTAACCATTATTACACCTATTGCTAGTTTAACATTATTATTACTACTATTAATGTTACTGTTATATTACCAATGTCAGTTGTTATACTGATACTATTAATTTTATCTTACTATTGTTATCACTATCAATTTTTATATTATTAAGCTTTTTCATATGAGTTTAAATGTATTTTCATGGCTGCATTTAAACATTAGTCCATTACATTAATTTTATAGTTGGCTCGTAAATCTATATATAATGATGCTTATTTTCCCCCTCCAGGCAAAGGTTACATCTACTTATATATATATATATATATATATATATATATATATATATATATATATATATATATATATATATTGCATGGCAGTTTGTGTGAACCTGAGTTTCATGCTTTACGCAATCGTGAGACACACACATATATATATATATATAGTATAATGGTTGTCGTCGTTGGAAATAGACACGGTGACCCAAGTTCAAAACTTGGACGAGGCTGATTGCATTTCACATAGTGCTAATACCCATGGGAAAGGTATGAATCCAACAATTCTCCTTCCAGCTATGGGCAAAATTGTAGGACAGAATGGGCTCTTCAACCTTGGAATGGAAACCTGTTCTAGGAGAAGGAAAACTGAATTAAAACTTAATATCTGCTTAAAAAATTGATCTTGTACTCATGCTAAACTGAATTGAATGAAATGGAACTGTTTTGACATTGAAACTGTGTACTTATGCTTAACTGAATTGTTTGAAATAGAACCGCTGAACATTTAACTGTGTATAAACAAAAATACTATACTTGTACTAAACTAAATGGTTTGAAATAGAACTGCTTATACCTATAAAAATGCATTTGTGATTAAATAACCTACAATGGCTGATGTGCCATAAAACCAAAGAAAATACAAACCATTTATCCAATAACAAATTCCAAAATAACCGACGTTTCCATTTTCCCTGCTTTTTAAAACTGAATTGGCATTAAATGACTGAGGAGGTTGATATGCCGTAAAACAAACAAATTAACAAGCAAAATCACCTGTAAGAGGAATTAGAAAAACGACTGACGTTTTAAATACAGAAGGAAGAACTTCATCCTATTCCATTATCCTCAGCACCATGCTATATGTATTGTTCGTTGACGAGTTCAACAGCGGGGATAAGTTGAATAACTAAATATTCTGCAAAAATAAATAAATAAAAGAATAAATAGATGAAAAAAAAGAAAGAAAAGAAAACGAAGGTAATCTAAACTCTTCTAGGCGGAAGCGACTGATGAATCATGAACTAGATAAGTATTTGTGCCAGGCAGACAAACAGAAAAATGTTTATTAACATAAGTGACTTAGAAAAAAAAAGCTGGATGAGATAGATAGATAGATAGATAGATAGATAGGGGAGAGGGACGGAGAGAGTGTGAAAGATATATATATATATATATATATATATATATATATATATTGATTGAGAAATGGAAGGATAGAGAAAAATACAACTGATATACATTGCTTGACGGCGAGGTAGATTGATTTGAAACGTTTGGTCTGGTTTGGTTTGGTTTTATGGCATATCAACCATTATAGGTTATTTAATGCCATATCCATTTTTATACCTATAAGCAGTTCTATTTCAAACAATTCAGTTTAGTATAAGTACACAGTTTAAATTTTGAAAAAGTTCTTTTTCAAGCTATTCTGTTTAGTGAACAAAGTTAAGGTTCCTTGCATTGCTATGTATCGCTAACAATTAAATTAAACATCAGTCATTTATTTACACTCAGTTAAATGATCAAACAGTTCAATTTCAAACAATTCAGTTTAGCATAAGTATACAGTTTAGTTTTATTTGACCCATAGATAGCATCCTATTTATAGGTTTTATGGTATATCAACCATTGCAGGTTATTTAATGCCGAATCCATTTTTATAAACAGATATTGGGCCAGATTTGAAAAGTGGGATGATGCATATATATAAATAAAATAATAATGAATAGATATATATTAGATATATATATATTTAATTCTATGGAATGTAGACAGCGACCTCGGGGTTTCATGGAGTTTTTTTTTACAAAACCACAATCGTCAGGCAGTTAACAAAATGAAATGAATCGAAAATCGAAAAAATACAGTCAAAACCGTTGTGATTTTGAAGAAATTTTTACGTGTGATTGTAGGTGTGTTGGTATGTGCGTTTGTGTGGATGTGTTTGCGTGGGCTATAGTTGCGTATTATTGTGTGTATGTGTGGGTGGCATATAGTGCAATATGATATGGAGAGTGTTCAATATCTAGGATAGAGCTATTATATAATAATAATAAATAAATAAATTTATATATATATATATATATATGTTTATTTATTATTATTATTATTATTATATAATAGCTCTATCCTAGACATTGAGCACTCTCTATATTATATTGTTCTTGGTTCGACAAATATATATATATATATATCCAATATATATATATATATATTATTATTAATATATAATAGCTCTATCCTAGATATTGAGCACTCTCCATATTATAATGCACTTTGTTTGACACAAAACCACAAAGTGATTAAGTAACAACCAACACTGTTATAATATATATATATATATATATACATCATCTTACTTTTCAATATATATATATATGTATATATATATGTGTGTGTGTATGGGTGTGTGTGTGTGTGTGTGTGTGTAAAGACAGAGTGGTGGGGGAAAGGGGTTTGGTTGGATATGTTTAATGGCATAAGAGCCTTTGTAAGTTATTTAATGCAAAAATCCTATTTATACATATATATTGAATATATATGAATTTTAAATGAATAGTTTGTAGGAAATATTTTTGAACGATCCAGAGCTCATTTATGTGCACCCTGTTAAATAGTTTCAAGTTTAGAAAATAACTACCTATTTCTATTTGGCCCATAGATGAGACACTAACAGGTATTACCCTCCGAGTCGGAGTGGATCTGGGAGTAATGGGAACAAAAGGATCATCTACATTTGCCAAAGCGCCAGACCTGGATGGATGGTTAGTTTGTTGGTTGTTTGCTTGGGTTTTATGGCACGTTGGTTATCTAATACCAAATACTGTTTATTGATATAAATATTAAATATATGTTTTGTAATAATTTGCTGGTAAAATTTTGAAATAAACCGGAACTCATCTGTTTGTACACATTTGAATCATTTGAAGTATTGCAATGTATCACTAGCAATTTAATTGAGTATCAGTCACTTGCTTGCTCACAGTTAAATTGTAAAAAGTATATTTAACTTAAAGATGCTACACTAACAGGTACTACCTCTTCTGGTCAGAGTGGACCCAATGTATCACTAGCAATTTAATTGAGTATCAGTCACTTGCTTGCTCACAGTTAAATTGTAAAAAGTATATTTAACTTAAAGATGCTACACTAACAGGTACTACCTCTTCTGGTCAGAGTGGACCCAATGTATCACTAGCAATTTAATTGAGTATCAGTCACTTGCTTGCTCACAGTTAAATTGTAAAAAGTATATTTAACTTAAAGATGCTACACTAACAGGTACTACCTCTTCTGGTCAGAGTGGACCCAATGTATCACTAGCAATTTAATTGAGTATCAGTCACTTGCTTGCTCACAGTTAAATTGTAAAAAGTATATTTAACTTAAAGATGCTACACTAACAGGTACTACCTCTTCTGGTCAGAGTGGACCCAATGTATCACTAGCAATTTAATTGAGTATCAGTCACTTGCTTGCTCACAGTTAAATTGTAAAAAGTATATTTAACTTAAAGATGCTACACTAACAGGTACTACCTCTTCTGGTCAGAGTGGACCCTAGAGTAATGGAAGGAAGGTACCCCATATTCCCCAAAGCTCTAGGACTAGAGTCTCACCATCGGATATGGTTTAGTGCAATATCTACGGCACTCCTTGGTATAAGGGGAAAACTTACTTCTCAGCAGAGTTGAAGTCATTATATTCTATAGAAGATATATATATATATATATATATATATATATATATATATATATATATATATATATATATATATATATAGAGAGAGAGAGAGAGAGAGAGAGAGAGAGAGAGAGAGAGAGAGAGAATAAACTGAAACAGATAATGAAAAGTGATTGATAACTAGCTAGCTAACTAGATAGATAGATGCCTGTATACATAAACATATTAATACAAATACATTCAAATGTAAATATATGTAAAAGAACAAAAAATACGAGGTGGTGTAATGGTTAAAACGATGGACTACGGAATCGTAGTACGCGAGTTCGTACTCCAGTCGTGCTATTACGATCACTTTCGGGCAAATACCCATGGGAAAGGTATGAACCCCCTTATCCTCCCAGCTATGGGTTAAATAGTAACACTACTGTTCTTCTAGGAGAATGGCTTTGGCATTAAATAACCTAAAAAGAGTTTATATGCCATTAAACAAAGAAACCACAAACCATAAAAAATACGACGTTGTCTTAATCCAGTTTTTATCTTTCTCTGAATCCTCTTAGGATTTAAATATTCTACATCTATTTCAGTTTCCAAAAAATGCTCCTCTTCATGTAATGGTCAACAAGCTAGGTGAGTAAATTATTGTTAGTGAGTTGGATTCTCACAGAGGGACTCACCCTCTTGGCTTAGCTAATTAAATAACTTGATAAATAACATCATGCAATCTTATTTTTTAAATCAGCAGAAATGTGAGAAAGTATGCAGACCTCCATCTACTTTCAAAAAAGAATCTTTATTCAATGGTCGGAAGAAGAAGAAGAAGAAGAAGAAGAAGAAGAAGAAGAAGATAGATAGATAGATAGATAGATGAAGAGAGAGAGCGAGTGTGTGTCTGCTTGCGTGTGAGTGAGAGAGAGAGTGTGTATGTATGTGTAGGTGTCTGTGAGAAGGAGAGTGAGAGTGCGTGTGTGTGTGTGTGACAGAGAGAAAGAGTACGTATATATGTGTTTGAGAGAGAGTGTATGTATTTGTCTGTGAAAGAGAGGAAGAGAGAAAGAGAGAGAGATTGTGTGAGTGGAAAAGTGTGTGTGTGTGAGACAGAGAGAGAGAGAGCGAGAGAGAGAGAGAGATACTGTGGGGGTGAGATTGGTTTGGTTAGTTCCGGTTTTATGGCATATCAACTCTAACCATTTTAGGTTATTTAATGCCAAATCCTTTTTATACATATATATATATATGAAATATATATAATTTGTAAGCACATTTTGTTGAAAACTTTTTTAAACGATCCTAAACCCATTCTTTCACACAGTTAAATGGTTCAAAGTATTGCTATGCATCACTAACATTTCTATTTCAAATAATTTAAATTAGTCAAATGTTTGCAATCAGTTTAAATATCAAATAGTTCCATTTGATCCAGAGATAGGACCATATCAGGTGCTACCACTCTGGATTACAGTGGACCTGGGAGTGATGGCAATGAAAGGGTACTCTGTATTCCCCAAAACTACAGCATTACTGGAACCTCACGATCAGATTGTTTGAAGTCATAAGCAGGACACTCAGCAGTCGGTATGTTCTCCAGCTACAGCCAACTGGGCTGGAGTGAGAGAGAGAGAGAGAGAGAGAGAGAGAGAGAGAGAGAGAGAGAGTGTGTGTGTTCGTGTGTTTGAGAGAGAGAGAGAGTGAGTGTGTGTGTGTTCGTGTGTTTGAGAGAGAGAGAGAGAGAGAGAGAGAGAGTGTGTGTGTGTGTGTGTGTGTATGTGAGAGGACAATGTGTGTATATGTGTGTTTGAGAGAGAGAGAGAGTGAGAAAGAGACTGTGTGTGTATATGTGTGTGTGTAAAACAGAGACTGTGTATATGAGAGAGAGAGAGAGAAAGTGAGAGAGTGCGTTCATGTAAGTTTTGTGTATATGTAAGAGAGAAAGAGAGAGATAGTATGTGTGCATGTGATTGAGAAAGAGTGTATTTGAGAGAGAGTGTGTGCTTTGAATGTATGTGTATGTGTGTGTGTGAGAGAGTGTGTGAGAGAGAGAGAGAGTATGTGAGAAAGTGATAGAGAGAGAGTGAGAGTGTGTGTGTGTGTGTGTTTGTGTGTGTGAATATATGTGAGAGATAGATAGAGAGAGTGTGTATGTGTGTGTATGTGTGTGTAAGGGTGTGCGTGTGAATGTATATGAAAGAGAGAGAGAGTGAGTTTATGTGTGAGAGAGAGAGAGAGTTTTTGTGCGTATGAGAGAGAAAGAGAGAGAGAGAGAGAGAAAATCGTAAACAGACACTACTATGTTTAAAGAAAAGCTTTTATTCAATAATCAAGAGACGTGACCAAAGTATGTTGCTTCAAAAGACTAAAATGCTATTTCAACAGATTTAATAGCAAAATGTTGATGGTTAAAAAAAAATAAAATGAAAATAAAAATAAAATACGAAAATGACTTGGCAATATATACCCCCGACATCATCTTCATTTCAAAATATGGACAAATAAATATTCATTTTTGTAAATGACAGCATGTCTAATGTTCAGAATCCAGTTCACGGTCTCAATTGACTAAAACTCGCACTGAGTAAAGTTTTCTGGTAACTTTCTAAGAAACACATCCAAACTCCCCCCATATATATATATATATATATACACTTTTACATAAAGACAAAAAAATTTCACTATCTTGGTATCACTAAACATTTATTTCAAGCTCCTATAAATTCTTATGCGTTCAAAGTTTAACTTATAAGCTTTATAAAAACCATAATTTATAATCTAAAATTTAAAATTTTAAATATTTCAATCGCTGATGGTTTTTACAAAGTTTATAAGTTAAATTTTAAACTCATAGGAATTTGTTGGAGCCTGAAATAAATTTATAATGATAGCAAGAAAGTTAATGTTTTCTCTTGTCTTCATGTAAAAGAATTTTTAGTTCTACACGTTGAGTGTTGGTGTATCGTTAATACCAAATTCATTATATATCAATAGCCGTTAGTATTGAGCACTCATATTGAATACTCCTACCTCTTGGAATTCCTCCTTGGATCATGTAAAGAAAAAACCATATATATATGAGGGTCGTTCAAAAATTTGGTAGGGTGACCGGGGTCTAGAAAAAGAAAAAATTGTGAATTCAATACTTTTTCTGCAGACTATGTGGCATAGTGGTACACCGTTCTTTCGTTATCAGGTCCTCCAAGAAGTGTAACTGGTTCTAAACTAACCTTCACCATAATAAACAAATCACTTAAATTGTTAGTCCAACAGTTCATATC
>OY757929.1:53203927-53218563 GCA_963585895.1 Sepioteuthis lessoniana | reverse complement strand
GTTCATATCTTAAACCGAACACTTGGACTCTTATACAGCGAGATTGACGATAATCCATTATATATATATATATATATATATATATATATATATATATATATATATATATATATATATAAAAGGATGAAAAGGAAAGAGAAATCAAAAATTGATACATATTGATACAGGAATTGAATGTCATTTGTCAATCGGACAAAAAAAAACAAATGGTCTGGTCTTTACAAAAAAAAAAAAAAAAAAAAATGAAATTTGGTCTAGGGAAATAGGGTAGTTGGAATTTTCTGGATTTTTCTAAATCTTGATAAGAAATTTTTCATTATTTCTTGGTCTGAAGATGCAGATCTAAAATTTTTAAAAATGTCGGGTCTGCTGAAATAAATATTATTACAAAAAATATGATTAATTTTTAAAGGATTTTTCTTTTATATATATATATATATATTGATTATTATATGAGTACTGGGAAAAAGGAAACTGAACCACTATATATTGAGGACAATTTAACAATATTGCGACATTTCGTCCTCTATTAATACACTAAGTCAGGTAGTAAGAACCATAATCGTCTTATATATATATATATATATATATATATATATATATATATATATATATATACATAAGAATTAAATTAAATCCTACTAAAGTCTCACCTTTTTTCTTTTTTCTTTTTTTCTTTTTTCTTTTTTCCTGGTAACCGTGAATGCTGGTACATAGTAGGTTAGTAAATATATATATATATATATATATATATATATATATATCGCCTAGAAGTAATCGTGTTGCCATTAGCGTTTATTGCAAGTCTCTTCATATATGAATTGAGGTCTCGGTAGCCGTTAAACGGATGTATGTAAACAATAGTAATTGTGATTCATAACCGTTTAAAATTTACTTCGCAGCTAATGGCTCCTCGTAGCTGAAGGGTTGGAAGCTTGCGTTTGAGTCAACCGGGTTTCGATCCCAGCTACGGGAAGCTAATGTCTTACAACACTGATGAGTTCTGATAGAACGAAACAGATCTGTCTGTGGATGACTGTGGAAAAGTGGATAAATCAAACACTTACCACGGGTTTAGTAGTAATATTTCGTTCTTTAAGGAAGACTAAATTTTTTTTCAGTTTTTCAACATTTTAGCAATTGAGGATATAGTTAAAATAATGGTGAAAATGTAAGGTAGGATTTTATTGTGCATTTTCGTATTATCTTTTCCTCTTAGCCTTTCTGCAGAAAAATATTGCTGTTCTTATGAGAGTGAGCAGGGATGATGTATCTTTTGTACTTTCGCAGTTTTTTTTTTTTTTTTTTTTTTTTTAAATTTTGGTTATCCATTCCGACGATATATGGTAGATTTCTTGTCAGGGTTTGGTTCTGATTTGTTTCTTGTTTAATGGCATATTAACCTTCTTGGATTATTTAATGCCAAAGTCATCCTTCTAGAAGAACAGTAGTGGTGGTACTATTTAACCTATAGCTGGGAGGATAAGGGTGTACATACCTATCCCAAGTCACGCTATTATGTTCACTGCTGGATAAATTGTCCGAAAATGAACATAATAGCGCGACTGGAGTTCGAACCCGAAGTCAATCGCTTAAACAATGACACCACGAAGACACCCCTATTTCTTGACAGATTTATCAAAATCTACCACTTCTCTCCCTCTCTCTCTCTCTCTCTATATATATATATATATAGGATTTAGTTGTAAGAAAAGCTTGAGAGTTTAGAAACACTTCCTATGGACAAGAGAGGGTCCGGATTCATCGTATTCTTTCTTGCTAATCCACATCTGCTGGAAAGTGGAAATAGAAGCTTAGATAGAACCAACGATCCAATAAAAATCTATTGTGTGAGCAGCAGTATTTAAAGCAAACAGGCCCCAAGCTTTTCGCTTTAGATTTACACTCCACCGGACACACATCTCGATGGTCTGCTTTCTCTTCGTCTAAATATATCTTAAACACAAGGCAGTTGTCACTTGCCTACCTTCGATTTTACAGAAATATTTCTTGTGTTGTTTTAGTTTATCACTACCGTTAGATAGCCCAGTCTGCTGGGGCAGCAGAATACTCCAGCTACTTCTCAGCAGAGGAGGAAGTCTCCCCTAAGAAGTCTTCTCAATTCTCCAGGACTCTTCTTAGTATTCTGGCCGATCTCAAAAATGCTGTAATTTGGATTATATCCACTCTTCCTCTAATTTCCAAGTCCTCCAGTTCTTGTACCAATCCTTTGGTGATCGTACCGAACGCAATAATTATTTTGATTATATTATGATTATTATAATTATTTCGTATATGTATATATTTTGACCCTAGTCGGCTGGGACTGCAGAATACAGCGAAAGCATCTCTGCTGAGGGGCAAGACTCCTGCAACAAGTGTCCTCAATATGGCATTAAACAATCTGATCGTGAGGCTTCAGTAATGCTGGAGCTTTGGGGAATGCAGAGTATCCATTCATTAACATCGCTCCCAAGTCCACTCTATCTCGGAGTAGTAACACCTGATAGGGACCTAACTATGGGCCAAATAGAACTAAACTCTGTATTTATGCTAAACTGAATAGTTTGAAATAGAACTGTTTCAGACATTTAAACTGTGAAATTGTAATAAACTGAATTGTTTGAAATAGAACCGTTTATATGTATGAAAACAGATTTGTCATTTAATAACCAACAATAGTTGATATGCCAAAAAAACCAAACCAATCCACCTTGAAAAATCACTATATATATATATATAGAGAGAGAGAGAGAGATGAGTATCGTTATCATGGAATTATTTGCCATTCTGTCTCGTAGATTATTATTATCTCGTGGTAGATTTAATCCTCTTTGGGTCCCCCACACAAACCTATTACATCGATATATCTCCTAAGCTGAACTTAGTAGGTATCTATGTTAATATGGGAATCCCCAATGAATGTGCAAGTGTTAAAAGCAAGATTTTCTAAAAAAAAACAAACAAAAAACAAAAAAGAAAACTCTCTCATTGTTTTTAATAAAATGAAATGAAAACGGAATAAAACGACAAAAGCCATGACATGCGTTTCACAAAAGAGATATGAAAAATTCAAATGCATCTAATGGCTAAAAAAGAAGCTATGGAAACAAAACAAAAGCAAATTTGTATTGAGAACAACAAAAAGAAAAAAGAAAGAAAAAAGAAAAGTTTAACCGAAGATTCAAATGTCATTTAAGTTGTCACATTAACAAGAACGACATCAACTTCTCGCGTTTTTAAAAATATTTTCCGTCATCGTTTGCTTTTTAAAATTACAACACGATTTGTTTAACATGATACAGCATTTTTTGAGCTTTAATAAGTTGTTATGTAGTGTTCATATATAATTGTATTTTATTGTATTGTATGATATAATATGTTATTGTATTGTATAATATAATATTCCTCGACCTGGCTTTTGTTTAACGCCGTTTGAGATTTTCCTATCGGTCTTATTTAAAACTCACTAAGCAAACTGGTATGATCGAGAGGATGGAAAATAATAAAATCTTATATCGAAAACAAAATAACAATAGGCCTATCCCATATTGAACACAGTCAAACAAAAACATAAGAGCATAAAAGACGAGAATAAATAATGCATATATATATATATATATATATATATATATATATATATATATATATAAGCATGTTCGTGGTGTAGTGATTCCGGGATCAAATACTATCGAAGTCAGCATGATACTTAAATAGACAACACGCGTGGTGTAATGACTAGTACATTCTACAAGCGGATCAGTATTAATAATTATAATTCTTACTGGTTGTTCCATACATCTGGTGTTGTGCCACAACTAAGCTAAGCTTAGTAAATACCTACCTAAACTCACATACACCCCCCATAGTTAGATAGATAGAAGTAAAGTTGGCGACCATAGTCGAGGGTGACCCGAAAGTTCCCATTTTAATAGCTACTACACCGAGGTGTAGGGAAGGTCGCTACTCCTTTGCCTTGATTGTTCCACTTTACCTTATAATACTGAGTGTTAAGCAAGGAGGCATCAAGTAGCATTTTTGGAGTCTTTGGTATGACTCGACTTGGTATTGAACCCCGGTCTCCCGGGCTATTGGCGAACACTCGAACCGCTATGCTAATGGACCAGTATATCAGATAAATTTCATCTGACGAACTTGAATCATCATCTTCATCTTGTTGTGCCATCAGCTCGGATATCCCCAACCCTCTCTCACCATCCCTTCTTATCGTTCATCGCATCCGGCAGGTTCCCTGGGCTACACCTCGTATCCTCACAGAGCTGCTGTGTGTAGTTTCGAGCTGGCCGCCCAGCTTTTGCTTGACCATGTGAAGGGGTCCATAGGAGTACATCACTTACGAGCTCGTCCCTACTTCTCCAACTGTGTCCTGCATCTCTGGTTCGTCTAACTTGGATAGTTTTCGTGATGGGTGTTAGGTGGCCACTGCTTTGTGGGGTGCTGCCTCCAGGACTTGTTCATTATTGCTCACTGCATTCTTCTGCAGTTGCCGTCAAGCTTTTTATCTAGCTGTTTAGTTAGCGTCTATGTAGTGCATCCATGTTGCAGTATCGACACGATCACTGCTTGGAAGAAACTGTGTTCAATTTTATCGGCCAGGTCTGGCTTCCATATGACCGATAGTCTATTGATAGCTGTCCGTACCTTTGTTAGTCGCGTGTCGATGTCTGTCTCGGTCGTTGAGACTCTGCTTACCAGGTAGGTGAACTTGTCTACTAGTTTCAGAGAGCTACCGTTTACTGTGGAAACATCGAGCTTGAATAAGCGAAATAAATCTATTATAGAAATGGAATACTATTTCTAAATTTCTTGCGTTGGACTGATATCTTTGGAAAAGGTATTAACCCGACCAGTTATGGAATAAATCGCATCATCGTTGTTCTTCTCCAAGGATGGCCTTGGCTTTAAATATACCACCAAGATTTATATGCTATTTGACAAAGAAGACCAAATCAAAATAGATGGATAGATAGATAGAAAAATTGATAACAAGGTAATCCAAGTATAGCGTTTCGGTTCTACTGAACCATCATCAGGACCATGAAGGTTCAGTAGAACCGAAACGCTATAGTGTCGACTTCTCAATAAATCTCTCCTTCCACTTGGATTACCTTGTTATTATTCTCCCTCCAGCTATGGGTAAATAGTAGGACGGACTAGGTTCTTCAGCCTTGGTGAGGCAACTAGTCTAGGAGAAGGAAAACTCTGAATTCAAACCTGTTAAACTCCGCTTAAAAATTGACCTTGTGTCATATCCTGCCCGAGCGGAGGGGTCGGTAAATAGTACCTTGTTATTAATTTTTCTACATATTGTCGGATTGCAATCCTTTATTTACTTTCATAGATAGATGGATAGATACTTCGATCAATGAGTAATTAAAATCATCTTCGACAAGCATCTTTTATTCGAAATCCCGATAGACAAAATTCCTAAAAAAAACAAATACCTAATTCTCAAGACCTTTGCTATAGAATTTTAAAAAATCAACTTTTGCTATAATTTTCTTTAGACAAAGTTCTAAAAGGACAGGAAGTTCTAAAAGTATTTAACTAGTATAATCACTCTTTTCCTTATAACTTCCGTCTGATATCATCTATCGAAGTATCTATCTATCACTGGCCAACATTAACTTCCTTTAAATTGTAATTGTTGTACGACATTGAAAAAATCTTTAATAATTAATGACAGCATTGTTTAAAATAAATATAAAATTATAAATTATTAAACCATAAAACTATATTCTTGAAAATGGAGTTAGACACCACCCAAAAGGCTTGAAACACTGATTTTTTCGAACAGTTTTTACATTCATTCAACCTGAATTTATGTTTCCTTGTCCATAATAAAAAGAAAAAATACATTAACCAAAAAATGCTGCGTACATATATATATATATATATATATATATATATAAGTGCTTGTGTGCATTTTTGCACACATATATAGTTGGTGACCTTACTCGAGGGTGACTCGAAGGCCTTCTCTTCAATAGCTACTACACCAAGGGGAGGGCACTACTCTATTCCCTAGATTGCTCCACTTTACCCTTGATCCTTCTAATGCTGAGTGTTAAGCAAGGCGGCACCAAGTACCATTTTTTTAAATCTTTGGCATGAATCGACCTGCGATCGAACCCTAGTCTCCCGGATCATTGGCGAACACTCTATTCATTAGACCAACACACATATACATGGATTATATGACGATATATCTATCAGTAGAGTCAAATGCGTTCGCATATACATTGAACTCGACTTATTCCACTGAAGAACATATATGTAAATAAATGTATGCCTTCATGTGAAAGTATGAAGACAGAAACAGGAGAGAGAGAGAGAGAGAGAGAGAGAGAGAGAGAGAGAGAGAGAGAGGAAACAACAACCCTGAAAGTGTATGTGCATACGGGTATGTGTATACATAGATGTATATGCATGTATGCTAATGTACACACACACACACAACCATTCATGCTCACAAAAAAGTACATACTTGTATATACATATATAAAAAAAAACACATCTGTAGACGTCAGAGGTTTTAACAGACCATTAAGTTCAATGGACATTCACATATACAAATCCTGGAATTAAAAAGGATTACACCTCTATCAAAAATATCTTCACTATAAAAGCTTCAGTAAAGACTAAGCCAACAAATATCAACCTCCTGAAGAAGACCATAAAGTCTGAAACACGTGCAGAGCACAAGCAGGTAAAATAATAAAAGCAAAAATATCAAATTCAGATTCATGTGCGAACCTGATATATATATATATATATATATATATATATATATATATATATATATATATATATCAATTAGTTGGTCGACTGCATTCGAGAGTGACCTGAGCGCTCTCTTTTTAATACCTACAACACCGAAGTATACTTGAGGGTACTACCCCTTTCCCTAGATTGCTCCACATATCCTTGATCTGCACCTAAGAATGTTGAGTGTTAAGGAGATCTCGAGTACCATTTTTTTAATCTTTGGTATGACTCGACCTAGGATTGAAGCCCGGTCTCCTAGACCATTAACGAACACTGTAACCAAATGCCAATGCACCGTTACCTTGAGTCAAGGTTTAGTTCATAGAGAAGTTGCCCTATGTCCTGCTCCTAAGGGCTTTCGATCATATCGATTGATCTTCAGGAGAATTTTTTTATATGTATTGTTTTTTTTTCTTGTTTTTTTTTGGGGGGTGCAATATTTTATCATGTTGGACGAAAACACAACTGAACACCCGAAACTAATTAAACACTTCATCTACTAAACCAAATTTAATACATCAAATCTCATTATTAAAAATAATAAAAACTCTCCTAAATCCTATCTAAACTAAACAAACGTCGTTTACAAATGCACATGTCCAATTCGGGAGTGTCTTCCTGTAAACCCTTAATATCTACATTGTCCCTACAACAACCACAGTTTCCTGTCGTTTGAAGTACCGCCACTCTGATACTAGTGCCATTAAACAACACATTGTAATAATGCTGATAAAATCATTTCAGATGAAATACGAAAAACCCTCTCCACTAACACAAAAATCACATATAAAAATAATTTTTAAAAAGCCTCCAAATCCTCGAATTCTTCAGTATTAAAAATAAAAAGGGCTGCCAAAAAAGAAAAAAAAATCAAAATAGAGATAAAAAAAAAAAAACTCTATTTACGCGTTTAGAACCGGCTCATTGGCCAAGGGGTAATCGTGTTCGCCAGTAGACTAGGGTTCAATCCCAAAGACACAAAAAATGCTACTTTGTACCTCCTTGCTTAACACTCAGCATTATAAAGTATGTCTCAAGGGTAAAGTAGAACAATCCAGGGAAAGGAGTAGTGCCCTCTCATACACTTGGGTGTAGTAGCTATTGAAAAGGAAACCTTCGAGTCGCCCTCGACTATGGTCGCCAACTTTACTTACTTAGACGTTTAGAAAGTACTCAAGAGTTCTTGATGCAAACAAGAAAGAAATTGGATTTTTATTGTTATAGAGAAGGGTTGAAGATAGTTTAAATTATTTATACGGTTGTGGTGGTGGGGTTACTGAAAAGTGTTTCTACCCATGGACTTAATGGTCCTTTTGAGTCCTTGAGTTTAAGACCCCAGTTTTAAAATGTAGATGAATACTCACTCCCTCTTAAAAATCATTTTATTTTTAAAGTGTCCAGAATAAGAAAAGCTGTTTAAACATAAAATCTCGCTGGGTTAATTATCATCTTGAATTTGTAAAATCTGCCATATCCACGTGCTGTACGCGTTTCTCCTTCTGTGAAGAACCTCAACTGCGTCATTTCGTATTTTCTTTTACTGTTCTTTTTTTTTGCATAAACCTCTTCTCGTAATTGTTACAATCTGGACATCGCCAGTCGTCTTGAAAAATGGCGAACAAGGATGCCGAGATGAAAGTAGCATAATATTTTTCTATCATTAATTGAGATCAGGTCTATGTCTGACGCCAACGACTTGTGCCTTTAACTATTGCGTTTAAGAGGCCAAATAAACAGCTTCTGTGTTTTATGCCACTCGTTCTGCGCATGCATCCGGGCGTCTCTCTTTCGCAAATATTTTGACGTTTTGTACTGGTGTGAGTTGCAATCACCGAACGCTTGCATGTGTAAATATGCACACGTATACGTTCGGTGGGTATTTTGCCTTGTATAGAGATATTTTGAAGGATTAGCCTGTCGGGTACAAGGCTTTGTAATGCGGAGGGAGTTTGTATTGTGATAATCTTTTGAAAAAAAGAAAGTAACTCTTTTCATAAAGCAATAAAGTTTTTTTTTTCTTTTGCTCGGTTTGGTTTCTTTGTTTAATGACATATCAACCTTTGTAGGTTTTTAAATACCAAAGCCATTCTTCTAGAAGAACAGTAGTGGTACTATTTAACCCGTTGCTGGCAGGGTAAGGGGGTTCTTACCTTTCCCAAGGGTATTTGTCCGAAAGTGAACGTAATAGCGCGACTGGAGTACGAACTCGCTTACTACGATTCCGTAGTCCATCGCTTTGACCATGAGAGCATCAGGACAGCCCCTTTTTAGCTCGCTTAGAAACTCATAACGTCATTTAGTTAGGTTTGGTTTCTTTGTTTAATAGCATATAAACTTTCGTGGGTGATTTAATTCTAAAACTATTCTTATCGAAGGTTACTAGAGGTACGATTTAACTCATAGAGGATTGATAAGGGTGTTTATATCTTTCTCCAGGGTATTAGTCCAAAAGTAGACGTAATAGCGGGATTGGATTTCGAACTTGCTTACTACGATATCACAGTCCAGTACGTTAGCAACTGCGCCATAGAGACCCCACCTCATTGCGATTTTTTGCCCTGTCAGCTGGGGCTGTAGATTACACCGACTGCACCTCTGCAGTGGAGTAAGACCCCTCTCGTAATTAGTGTCCTGTATATGACACTAAACAATCTCTTGCTGAGATTCCAGTGATGCTGGGACTTTGGGGAATGCGGAGTACCCCTTCGTTACTATTGCTCCCAGGCCCACTCTGGCCCGGAATGGTAGCACCTGATAGGGCCCTATCTATGGGTTAAATAGAATTGAACTGCCTACTTATGCTAAACTGAATTGTTTAAATTAGAACTGTTTGACTAAACTGAATAGAAATATTTTTGACAATTAATCGGTATATTCATGCTAAACTGAATTATTTGAAATAGAACTGATTATTTGTATAAAACTGGATTTGGCGTTAAATAATTACAAAGGTTAATATGCCATAAAAACCAACCAACCAACTCATTGCGATTTTGAAATACATTACAAACTCAGTCACTAAAAAATCTGATTTTTCCTCGAAATCAATAACCATATCTCTGCTAAGTCGTTGGGTCTTGAAATACACTGACTGTATATCCAGTAGAGTGGGTAAGACCCCAAAAAAGTGTGTCCTGTATATGTCACTGAACTACATCTGAGAGTGAGACAGCAGTTTTTGCGAGCTTGGGAGTTTGAAGTAGCCCTTCCTACCATTACTCCCAGGTTTACTCTGACTCGGATCGGAAGTACCTGTCAGAGACTGATTTCTGGGTCAAAGAGATCAGTTTAACCATTTCACTGTGTAGAACTATTTGATTGGACCGTGTGCAAAAAAAAAAAAAATGTAAAAAAAGATTTAGAAAGAATCCCACAAAAATGTAAATATATATGTACAATAAACGAAATTTCCTAACCTGAAGGCTTAAAATAACCCTAGACTGGTCAATATGCCGTAAAAGTCAATCATTCAATTTACTTTTTGCGGTCTGCTCACATCTTTTCATTGGAGACGTACTTAGTGTAACAGTCACCATCAATGGAAATGGAATCGATGACCCGAGTTCAAATCCTGAACAAGGCTGTGTGCATTTCTTTTCGTACTAATACCTATGAAAAAATCATGAAATCGTTTGTTCTTCCCACTCCCATTTATGAGTAAATAGTTAGGCAGACTGGGTTCTTGATTAAGAAAACAGTTGAGTAGAAAAAAAAATCTCTGGATTTAAACCAAGTTTTCTCCGCTTAAAAACTGACCTTGAGTCACATGCTGCACGTGACAGAGGGGTCAGGTAGATACATACTTTTTCTTTCTTTCTTTCTCTCTTTGTCTCTTCGTATTTATCTATCTATCACGATACACCAAAGTACGGAATTTTAAAGTCTTTTTTTTTTAAAGAAAATGATAATTTTGGGAGTAGAGGGTAGAGTGTTCACAGTGGTCCGGGAGACCGGGGTTCAATTCTTGGTCGTGTCCTACCAAAGTCTCAAAAATGATATTTGATGTCTCTATACTTAACACTCAGCATTATTAGGTACGGATCAAGGGTAAAGTGGAGCAATCCGAGGTTTGGAGTTGCGCTCTTCCCTACACCTCGGTATGGTTGCTATTGAAAGGGGAGCTTTCGTGTCGCCCTCGACTCCAGTTATATCTTATTTGTTAGTGCTATTAACTATAAACTTTATCTGAATATAATAAATGCTTAAGATATATTATGGTTAAAAATAAGTGGGGTTATTGGCCCGATATCTAAATTTATTAACAAATTCATCAGTCTGCATATCAGCAAATATTCATAACACTATATATATATATATATATATATATATAAATTCATAAGTCTATAAGTCTATATACATCAACGTCTCACTAGGAGCAGAATGTGACACAATGTCAATTTTGGAGCGGAGCTATCAGTCTAATATAAGTATAATGCTACAAATAGTTGACACAGGTTTTAGACATAAATCAATAAACAGTATTAGATATTTAATAAAGAATCCCTTATTTCCTCTGACGTTTACATTGATTTCAACTCGTCTGCAATTATTTTATTCCCAGAGGTTAGGGAATAGCGTATATTATACGTCTATAGTTACATTTTTGTGCAGTTGTAACTTAAGAGTTTTTTTCCACGCAGTTATATATCAAGTATTACCAGGCCATTGGCCTAATGAGTAGAGTATTCGCCAATGGTCCGGGAGACCGGGGTTCAATCTCAGGTCGAGTCATATCAAAGACTCAAAAAATGGTACTTGATGCTGCCTAGCTTAACACTCAGCATTATAAGTGGAACAATCCAGCGAAAGGAATAGCGCCCTCCCCTACAACTTGGTGTAGTAGCTATTGAAAAGGGAGCCTTCCGGTCACCCTCGACTATGGTCGCCAACCTTACTTATTTGTATCTAATACAAATAATTTTGGGGCACTATCGGCTGGAGTTATAAAATACACCGACTGGATCTTTGTTGAGGGGTAAGACTCTCCCAACGAGTGCCCTGGATAAGACATCAAACAATCTGATGGTAAGGTTCCAGTAATACTGAAGCTTTGGGGAATGCAGAGTACTCCTTCATTGCCATCGCTTCTTGTTTCTTTCTGATCCGGAATGGTAGCACTTGATTGGGTCAAATACCGCTATAGGTCAAATCGAACGTTTTGACATTTAAACTTGAGTGCAAACAAATGACTTATATTGAATTGCTAGAAGTAAAACTGTTTGATCATTTACCTGTGTGTAAACAAATGACTGATATTTAATTGAATTGTTAGTGATACATAGCAATACTTGGAACTATTTGACTGTGTGCAAAAGAATGAGCTTAGGCTCGTTAAAAAATGTTTGCAACAAAATCTGTTTACAAATCATATAAATATTTAATATGTATGTATAAAAACGATCTGGTATTAGATAAACTAAAATAGATGATATACCATAAAACCAAATAAAACTAAGATAAAACAAATAATCTTTACAATTGTATGGTGTTAAGTAATCCTATTTAAAACGAATGATTTTTTAAAGCTGATCTAATTGACCCATAGACGAGATTCTTACAGTCACTGCCCTCCGGATCGGAATGAACCTGTGAGTAATGGTTTAGAAGGGGTACTCTATACTCCACCTGGAACTGGAGCCTCACCACTGGATGCTGTTTAATGTAGCATTATCAATCTGTATGTAATTCGAAACACCCTTAGGACCCAAGGAGATCTTCAGAAGGATCTACAGGCTTTTGAGACAGAAGGAAATTAAGAAACAAATCGTCGGACACTTCACCGAGTAAGACTGCATTCTCGGACTCCTCTGAAAAAAAAAAAGCTCTTCTGAAGTTCAGTCACGTGACGTCTCGTCTAATCATCTCAAAGATTCTGCTTCGTTTGGTTTAAAATCGGATGCAGATTGTAGGCGGTGCAAAGAAATTACTTAGTTACTTCACTTACATCGGCATTCTTTAAGCACTGAGCCTTCAGCCAAGCTCTTACTTATTCAACGCGAAGAGGGAAGTTCTGGGTGTCGGGCGGGGAAAGACCCTCTGATATTGAGCTAACTCCCATCCCAATCTACACCAATGCCTGCCAGAAAATCCAATCTTAGTTCAAAGTACATGCGGATGAATCAGATTGTCGGTCTTTGTGTGTGGCGTTCTCTAGTGGGACGGCGTAAGTTTGCTAATTAATAATTTGAATGAAATACAATTCGAAACTGTAAATGTTTTATTGATACTTTTGAAATATGTACAAAACTTTCAAGTGCTACTTATATGTTAAATTTGTCAAAAAATCTAGAGGTAGGGACATATTTTCTATTCCCGATCCACCTTGAACATATTACTACCCCTGATAAAAAAAAAAGACGAGTAAATTAACACTCTTAGAGGATGTTCCCATATCTTTTTTATTTAGCAGTAAATAAACTAATAGCTGATTTGACGCAAAACATTTTTAATAGCTGAAGATAAAATATTCATAAAATATTCTTTAAACAAACTAAATTAACCTATTTTTTTAATGGTAGATTAAATATTATATCGAGAAAGGGTAAAACAATGCAGAAAAAAACAGAACATTCCAAAACAACGAAAGAAAATTCTACCAACAAGTAAGGGGAGATGGTACAAAGACGTACCAACAACCAGATGAAAGCAAAGCAAGAAAAATTGTAGAAGCTAAGCGATATGGCAAACAAAAGAACATTAAAAGAAAACTGAATGGATAAGCAATATAGCAGAAGAGTTAGAAGGACTCGAAGAAGGACCAAAAGCGGAAATACGCATAGATTTACTCAGAACAACAATAAAAAAAAAAATCAAATAGGAAAACGCCTAATTATGATGGCATACATGGATTCTGGTTCAAGAAATTCACCTCCATCCGTGACAGACTAGCATTTGAAATGAAAAGATGTCTACAAGAAGCAAACGTACCTAAATGGATGATCAAAGTTAAGTTCCAGGTGAGCATTGTCAGAAGATAGCGGTTTCAATTCCTACCCAAGCCGGCAGGAGGTTTACTTGGTCAAAAATGTGGTGCGATAGACAAGAATTATGGAAGGCAGTAATTACTGGGGATACGGTTACAAGACTCAGCATTCCTATCCGAATCGCGGTTAATCACCTGAAAAAGGACAGATGTGAAATTTGGCTGAAACTTAGTGAAAGAAGAAACAATACAAAAACTACTATGATGAGGACAAAAAGTCTGCAATTAATAAAAAATTAATTCTCAAAGTAAAGACAACATTGATCCATAAAAGACCTCCTCAAGGGAATTGTCCCAAACAACTACAGACGCATAACATGCCTACCTATGATGTGGAAAATACTAACGGCACAAATAAGGAAAAAGATTTACGACTCGTTAACAAGAGTAAGACGAGACAGAAAAATCTAGCTATGGCCCGGATTGACTAAAAAAAGGCATTTTATATGGTCCAACAAAGCTGGATAATAAACTGCTTCCAAATGTACAAGATATCAGCTGAAGTCATAAACTTTATCGAGAAAACCTAGAGAGTGGAATTGACTGCAGGAGAGAAAAGCTTGGCTGAAGCGAAGATCCGAAGAGATATGTTCGTGGGAGATGCACTATCACCATTATTTTTTGTAATAGCGATGATGGCACTCAACCACATACTCTGGAAATCCACTGCCGGATACAAACTTAGTAAATTACAGGAAAAGATCAATCAACTAATGTACATGTACGACACCAAATTGTTCACAAAAAATTAGAAAGAATTGGAAACTTTAATATACTTAGTAAGACTATAAAGTCAGGACGTAGGGATGGATTTTGACATAGAAAATGCGCCATGTTAGTAATGAAAAGCAGGAAACGACACATG
>OY757929.1:53093927-53198927 GCA_963585895.1 Sepioteuthis lessoniana | reverse complement strand
AGGGAGTGGAGACCGAACAAAGACTGCAATATATTGACCCCCACTCTTATGGCCATCAGCGTTGTGTCTTTCTCGTTCTCCTGATGCTTAACAGGAGGCCCGGGGGCTCAGCTTTCTGCTGAGTGCTGGCTTTCTCTACCACATCTTGTCTCCGACGTCTCTGATCCCCAACTGTCCGACTTCCTGTTTTCACCGAATTATATAATAGTTCAATCGCCCACTCAATATTTGGAATGGCCTGTTTGATCGTCATCAAGCGGAAATAACTGTCATGCAGTTCACAGGTCATTCTCTTCCGGTGCATCAGTCTATGAGTGTACCATGGGAATTTTACCTTGTCCCATTTTGTTAGCCAAAACTGCCTACGCGATTTCTTTCGATTACTGGCCATTGGGATGAGTCACTTCCTTCTAGTGCATCACTTTGAAATGGCATGTTTGGCCAGGTCGAAGGTCAATATATAACACTACGCCACGGAGAGCCACCCGAAACAGCATTATGATACCGACAACTGAAAAGACTCCACACTCAATTAAACCGCTTTTTCGGTGCTTAAGTGATATAGATAGCTGTTTGGTGGGTTGGTTGGTGGGGTTTTATAATATATTCATCTTTTGAGGAGTATCTAATGCTGAAATCATTCTTCTTAAAAGAAATTATGGTTTCAAGGAACACATGTCGCGCCGCCAGCACGAATATCCCAGACCCTCTCTCGCCACTTCTCCCTATCATTCATCGCCTCCGGCAGGTCTTCAGGGTTACATCCTGTGTCCTCACATAGTTGCTGTATGTAAGTTCGTGCTGGTCGTCCTGCTTTTGCACATCCATATGTGGGGGTCCACAGGAGTACATCGCTTATGAGCTCGTCCTTGCTTCTCCAGCAGTGTCCCGCGTGTCTGGTTCGTCTAACTTGTATAGTTTTCGTGATGGGGGGCAAGTGTCCGTATAGTTGGTGTCTCGTGGGGTGTTGTCGCCAGGACTTGTTCAATACCGCTCTCAACATTCTTGTGTAATTTCCGTCTAGTTTCCTCTCCAGCCGCTTAGTTAGCGTCCATGTAGTGCATCCATATAGCAGTATCGACACAACCGCTGCCTGGAAGAAACTGCGTTTCATTTTATCGGTTAGGTCCGACTTCCATATGATCGAGAGCCTATCGATAGCTGTCCATGCTTTCGTCAGTCGTGTGTCGATGTCTTTTTCGGTTGATGAGACGCTACTTCCTAAAGAAAGTGAAAAAAATGTGGCACTTTAAAACTACCAGCGTGCCAGTAATAGTGGGAGAACTGGTTATGATCAAGAAAGCGAGAAATAAACCCATTAACAAGATAACTGGCAGTCGCAACCTGTATGAAATACAAAAAAAATCTTCTTTGCGGAATAGCTCATCTATTTAGGAAAAAAAGGTCAACAAAAACATAAATATATCGAATATACAAAATCATTACCAAAGTCTTGTTTAAAGAACCGGCGGATTGGAAAACGTAGGACGAATCGAGACCATCTAAAAAACAGCATTGCCAAGATCGGTCAGAATACTGATAAGAGTCCTGGAGACATGAGGAGATTTGCTATCACTCAGACTCCAGTAAAAGAACGTCAACAAACGCCGGTGCGAAAAACTCGCAAGGAGTAATAATAATTATTATAACCAAATTACAGCATTGCTGAGATCGGCCAGAAAACAAAAAAGAAAAAGTTCTGGCTACTTGAGATGATTTGCTGCCACTCAGACTCCAGTAAAAGACCATCATCTAACGCAGGTGTGAAAAGCTCGCAAGTTAGAATATACAGTCAGGATATAGGAATGGAATTTAGCATAGAAAAATGTGCAATGCTTGTAATGAAAAGTGGCAAGTGACATAGGACTGACGGAATGGAACTACCAAATCAAGACAATATTAGTACACTCGCAGAAAACGAAACCTACAAATACTTGGGCATCTTGGAGGCTGACACCATCAAGCAAGGGCAAATGAAAGACAAAATTTAAAAAGAATATCTCTGGAGAACTAGAAAAACTACTCAAGACAAAACTCTCAAGCAGAAACCTTATCAAAGGAATAAATACCTGGGTTGTACCACTTGTTAGATATTCTGGACCCTTTCTCAAGAGGACCAGAGACGAACTCAAACAAATGGACCAAAGAACAAGAAAATTAATGAGGCATTACATCCCAGAGACAACGTTGACAGACTATATGTTTCAAGAGAAACGGGAAGGAAAGCAACTCTATGGACGTTTTAAACGACTAATAAACATCTCACACGACAAAACCTGGACATGGCTAAGAAAAGGAAATTTTAGGAGAGAAACAAATTCTACTAATAGCAGCACAAAATAATACCATAAGAACCAATCATATCAAAGCGAGAATTGATAAGACGCAACAAAATAGCAAATGTAGACTATACGGTGACAGAGATGAAACCATCAATCATATAATAAGCGAATGCAGCAAATTAGCGCAGAAGGAATATAAGACTAGACACGATTGGATTGGCAAGGTGATCCACGGGGAGATGTGCAAGAAATTGAAATTTAACCATACAAACAAATGGTATATGCACAACCCAGCACCTGTCCTAGAAAATAACACATAAAATCCTAAGGGATTTTGACATACACACGAATCACCTAATCTCGGCCAGAAGACCTGACCTGATAATAATCAACAAAAAGAAGAGAACATGCAAAATTGTCGAATAATAATAATAATAATAATACACATAAACTCCTATGGGACTTTGACATACACACGGATCACCTAATCTCAGCCAGAAGACCAGACCTTATAATAATCAACAAAAAAGAGAATGTGCAAAATTGTCGATTTTGCTGTCCGGGCTGACCACAGAATAATACTCAAAGAATGTGAAAAGAAGGATAAGTACCTCGACCTTACAAGGGAATTGAAAAAACTATGAAACATGCAGGTGACAATTATACCAATTGTAATTTGTGCGCTTGGAGCAGTAACTAAAGGATTACTAAAGGGACTGGAGGACTTGGAAGTTGGCGGACGAGTGGAGACCATCCAATCTACTACATTATTAAGAACGGCCAGAATACTAAGAAGAGTCCTGGTGACTTGCGGAGACTTGCTGTCACGCAGACTCCAGTCAAAAATCATCAGCTAACGCTGATGTGAAAAACTCTGATGAGTAAATAATAATAATAATAATAATAAATAATAATTTGTTTTCTGGTCAACTAGTGGATTTTACTGTTCCAGCAGTTCAGACTGCAATAAGAAAATGAAATAAAAAGACTAGTACTTAGATCTTTCCAGAGGGCTGAAAGGCTGTGGAACATGAATGCGACTGTAATACCAAACGTAAGTAGTGCCCCTTGGAACGCAGGGTCGAACCACATCAAGTGATAGTCAACAAAAATAAGAGAATCTGACGAATAGTGAATATTACTGTTTTAGCTGACCACTGGGTAAAACAAAGAAAACGAAAAGAGAGATAAGTACCAATACCTTGCTAGGCGGTTGAAAGAAATATGGAAGATGAAAGTGACGGTAAAATCAATTGTAATTGGCGCTTGGTACACTCACTAGAGGATTGGTACAAGAACTGGAGGACTTGGAAATACGAAGACGAGTGGAGACTATCTAAACTACAGGATCGTTGAGATCAGTCAGAATACTAAGAAGAGTCCTGGAGAGTTGAAGGAAATTGCTGTCACGCAGACTCCAGTGAAAAGCATCAGCTAACACTGTCACTCAAACTTCAGAGAAAAACTACGAGCCTAAGTTAGTGGAGAGTTACTGCAGTGTATTGGATAACGTACTGGACTGTGAGATCGTAATGAACGAGTTCAATCGAGCCATAACGTTGATTTTCGGTCAAATACCCTAAGGAAATGCGTGAAAACTCTTTAATCCCCCAGTTATGGGTTTAATAGTGTAATATAGCCATGATACGGATACGTGAAGTGTACAGATATGTAAAAACGTTCACATGCATAAAATGTTCATACGCATAGGAATCCGAAAAACACTCGAAACACCGACGACTCTCTTGGTTCTGGTACGAAACTTTTATTACCTTCTTGACTTTTAGGTTTTCAACACGAGGAGAGAGAGACACAAATTTTACTATGCTGACTGTTCGTCCAGCGTCAGCTCTCAACTCACTGATCCTATAAACGCGCGCGCATCCCGCAGCAAACAACTGGACTGGCCTCGCCCAGATTCGAATCCCAACTCGCTTCGTCCAGTCTCAAACCTCAACTCACTACTTTTTTCAAAATACCCAAGAATCTCAGCCCATCGCTTACGAGCATGACGTCATTCACATCCCCAGTCACATTTTCTATCCAGGGTTTTTATTATGACATCTGTGATTGTCACATCCTCCCCGCGTGAGTGTGAACACTTGCGTTCAATGTGTGCCCCTACCCGTGCACTAAGCCGAAAAGTTCTAGGCCTAACTAAACCGAAAGGCAAGATATAACCGACGAAAAATGATAATATAAAAAAATATCCTTCCGCAATTATATAACAATAGTGTCTCAGCAATTCTCCTCCGACGAGGATTTGGGCGTTAAATAATACACGATGGTTGATATGCCATTAAATAAAGAAACCAAACCTCAAACAGGATTTTATTTGTAATGGAAAATTTCACAGTAAAGACGGATATTATTAGGTATTATTTATTACCAATTTCAACAGTATCGAAACACTGAGACCAAAAATGAAATTAGAACAGTTTTGTCATATCAACGTTAAAGAGGCGAGCCTGCTCTTATATTTACCCATAGCCTGAGAGAGAATTTTTGGATTCATGTCTTTTTGAAAGGAATTTGTGCAATATGTGAAATAAAAAAAAAACTCATCTCTCTCTCTCTCTCTCTCTCTCTCTCTCTCTCTCTCTCTCTCTCCACCTATCTATCTATTTACAGATTAGATGATCTGTTCATATCTGTCAGTTTGTTTATCTATCTATCTATCCACACACAGACACACACAGACACACACACTCTTTCTTTCTCTCTCTCTCTCTCTCTCTCTCACTCTTTCTCTCTCTCTCTCTCTATCTATCTATCTATCCATACATACATACATACATACACTCAATAGATGAGATGATCTGTTCATATCTACATATCTATCCATCCACACACGCTCTCTCTCTCTCTCTCTCTCTCTCTCTCTCTCTCTCTCTCTCTCTCTCTCTCTCACCCTATCTATCTATCTCTACATATATACATACACTCTATAGATTAGATAATCTATTCATATCTGTCTATTTATCTATCTATATGGATACATATATACATAAACATACTCACTATCTATCTATCTATCTATCTATACGTACATACATACATACATACACTCTATAGATCAGGTGGACTATTCTCTCTCTCTCTCACACACACACTCTCTCTCTCTATCTCTCTCTATATATATCTCCATAAATATATTCATACATACACACACATGCATACTTACATACATACATACATACACTATAGATTTGATGATTTTTCATGTCTGTCAGCTTTTCTCTCTGTCCATCTATACAAACATTCACATACATATTCTCTCTCTGTTTCTGTCTCTGTCTCTCACTCTATCTATCTATCTATCTATCTATGCAGTAGAGTTTGGTAATTGATAATACCTAACATTATTCATTTTTATTGAATACTATTCCACTAAAGATAATAAAGTTCTGATACCTTTGCTTTTGAGGAAAATTAATTTTAATTGTAAAAAAAAATTAGGTGTGTATACATTAATCGACGATACTGTATACAAAAGCTGATTAAAATAGATCGAGAAATACAATCCACAGTGGGTCGTTGATAGATTACGAGAAACGCATCTCTGGCAGGCGAGTGTGCATCTTGTTCTGACACTTCTGGACAGGGTGTCTCACGATAGAATATGATTAGACTGGAAAGAATCCAAATTTAGAATTGGGATTGTGGAACCGAAAATATCGGTGAAGAATTCCACGCACCATTCCTAGCGTCATAGAATATCAAAGAAATTGGTCAAGGGGAAATATTACTGGACGTGGGCCCAAATCCGTAAGTATTCACACTTGTAATCATTGCCATTTTCATGGCACATTATATAACGCTCTTTAAAAATAGGGGTCTGCCGCCCCCGCCTTATTTTCAGCATGAATCTACCAATACGTCTTTGATCACTTAAAGGGTAAATTGACTATTCATCCGTATCGTTAGAAGATGATTGATTCCTTATTGGTAGAGACTAAAGTTAACTTTTTCTTTATGGGAAGAGCCTACCTGCCTTGAAAATCTGTATTCGATGTCGCATTAACCTTAGATCTGGTGAGAAAAGATGAAAATATTTAATTCAGGAAGTGGACTACCTATCTATCAATCTATCTAAATATACATAGATACATACATACATACATACATACATACACAGACATACTTCCTATATATCTCTCTTTCTCTCTCTCCTTTCTTCTCTCTCTCTCTCTCTATCTATCTATATATGTATCTATCAAAACATATATACGTGGTGCCTTCAATAAGTTTCCAGACATTTTTGTACAAGAATTTAAAATTGTCGTAGACTCTTGAAAATTCACTATGTTATTGCTATACATCTTATGAGATGACTGACCAATTTTTTTCAAATGAACAGCTACAACAGGAATTGGAATACACCCTACTAAAGCTTGATTGTCACAGCTGGCGAATGTCAAAAATGCAAACTGGACGTGAGGAAGAATTATATGCAATAAAATTGTGTTTTAAACTTGGAAAAAATGCCACAGAAACGTATGGAATGCTTCAGACTGCTTTTGGAGCATCTTGCATGAATCGAGCATCAGTTTTTGAGTTGCATAAGAGATTCAAGGAAGGCAGGGAGTCTGTGAGGGATGATAAGAGGTGTGGGAGGAGTAAGGAAATCAATAGACCAGAGTTGATTGGCCAAAGGGTTAGGGTTAGGGTTACTATGTTGAGGTTTAATGGGAGCTCAGGAAGAGATTCCTAGGGAAGAGGCCAGCACTCTTCAAATCAGGTCAGTGGTATTTCGACCAGGACAATGCACTAGTCGACAACTTCAACCTTATCACACACTATTTGACCAAGATGGTCAAGAGAGTTCCTCAGCCTCCCTCTAGTCCAGACCTTGCTCCCTGTGACTTTTGCTTATTCCCTAAGCTCAGAGGCTGTCGTTATAAGACAATTGAGGAGATGAAAGAGTCTGTGACGAAGGTCATTGATACGCTCATACAAGAGGACTTCCATGGGGCCTTCCATAAGTTGTTGGAACGGTACAACAAGTGCATTGCAGCCGGGGAGAATACTTCGAAGGGGACTAGAGTTTCATGGGTGTACTTTCGATAAAAGTACCCCTACGAAAAATGTCTGGAAACTTATTTAATGATCCTTGTACGTACCTGTTCATGTCTGCATGTCTGTTTACCAATCTCTCCATCTATATATAGATACAGACACAAATTCTCTCTCTCTCTCTCTCTCTCTCTCTCTCTCTCTCTCTCTCAGTATCTATCTGTTATATACTCACATAATAAATATGCTTATATACACATATACATGTTCATGCAGTATCACAACGATACCATAAATAATTAAACAGACGCACAATGATAAAGTCGCAGGAATAAACGACGCACGCAAGGAAGACGCAGGAAGACTTCTTTATAAAATATTTTACCTCTCTTCTTTATTTGTAAGTTTCGAAAGGGTTGTTCCAAGTTTGCGTGTGAGAGAGAGCTGGAGACCGAACATTACTGAAATATTTTGACCCCAAAGTTATGGCCGTCAGCGTTGTGTCTTTCTCGTTCTCCATGGTTGCTCAACCGGAGCACTGGCTTTCCTTACTACATCTCGTCTACCTCCTCAACTCTACTCGCCTGTCTCCATTGGCTCGTTGAACTCAACTGACCGGAACTCAACTCGTCGGCCTTAT
The DNA here is from genome assembly GCA_963585895.1 of Sepioteuthis lessoniana. NCBI lineage: Eukaryota > Metazoa > Mollusca > Cephalopoda > Myopsida > Loliginidae > Sepioteuthis > Sepioteuthis lessoniana. The sequence continues at coordinate 53,190,989 of OY757929.1, read as the reverse complement.
ATTACCTTCAAACTCCCACGCGCTGATATGGACACGCCTCCACGACTACTTCCGATATCTGGGGACCGGGATGTGTCACTTCCGCTTTCTTTGGAATGGCCTGTGTGATCGTCATTGAGCGGAAATAACTGTCATCCAGTTCAGAGGTCACTCTCTTTCGGTGCGTCAGTCTATAAGAGTATAATGGGATCTTTTTTACCTCGTCCCATTTCATCAGCCAATTTCCGCCCTCGCGATTACCTCTCATAACTGCCACCAGAATGTGTCACCTCCTTCCGGTGCATTACCTTGAATGGCATTTTTGGCCGGGTCAACAGGTCAAAACATAACATATCTACCTCTCTCTCTCTCTCTGTCTATCTACCTACCCCCTCTCTCTCTCTGTATATATATATATATATAAACATAATTGCATCCATGCATAATACATTAGATGATCTGTTCATGTGTATCTATTGCCCAGTCGGTTGGGATTGAAGAATACACTGACTGCATCTCTGCAGAGGGGTAAGACAATCTGATGGTGAGGTTCCAGTATTGCTGGAGATTTGGGGAATACCATCGCTCCCAGGTCAACTCTGGCTCGGAATGGAAGCACCTGATAGGGCCCTAACTATGGATCGAATAGAACTAAACTGCATACTTATGCTAAACTGAATTGCTTGAAATTGAACTGTTTTGATATTTAAACTGCGTACTCATGTTAAATAGAATTGTCTGAAATGGAACTGTTTTTGTATGCTAAACTGAATTGTTTGAAATAGAACTGTTTTTGACATTGAAACTGTTCTTACACTAAACAGAATTGTTTGAAATAGAACTGTTTTGACATTTAAGTGTGTAAACAAAAACTATTCTTATACCAAACTAAATTGTTTGAATTAGAACTTTTTGTCTAAACTAAATAGCTTGGGATTTGTAATGTTTTTGACAAGTAACCTGTACTTTTGCAAAACTGAAATGTTTGAAACAAAAAAAAAGTGTTTAAATGAATTTGGCATTAAATAACCTACAAAGGTTGATATGCCATGAACCGAAATAAACAAACTAACAAACATGCCTGTCTATCTGTTTATCTATCTATCTATCTATCTATCTATACATTCATAAATACACACACACACACACACTCTCTCTCTCTCTCTCTCTCTCTTTCTTTCTCTCTCACTACATCTATCTATCGATCGATCAGTTGTAATGGTTATTGTCTTAGAAAATGGACAAGGCGACCTGAGTTCAAGTCTTGGACCCGTTTGTTAGCGTTTCATAAAATACCTTTGGAAAGGACATGTATCTAACTATTCTCCTTCAATCTAAGGGTTAATAGTAGAGCAGGCGTTGACCTTGCTATGGCAACCTGTCTAAGAGAAGGAAAACTCAAATAAGTTAAACTCCGCTTTAAAGATTGACCTTGTGACTGCTCGTGCGGAGGGGTTGGGTACATACATACTTATATACATACATACATACATGCATGCATAAATCAACTACAAATTAGATTATCTATCCATCTATCAATCTATATATATATATACATACTTATATACATACATATATTCATACATATACTGCTAGATCGTCATATCTGTCTTTCTATGTATATATCTATATATCTATGAAATTAAATCTGCTCATGTATGTACGTGTATGTCTATCTCTCTGTCTATGCCAGAGCATTATTCATGAATGATACACCATTTTCCAAAAAGCGTTAATTTTCTTTACGGTCAAAGATACCAGGAATTTATTAATTCTAGTAGAAGAAAACTGGAGATCTATCTATTTATCTATCTATCTATCTAAAATTTAGTTTTCTCATATGCAAATCAATCTCTATTAAGCAAACTTGTTAGGAGCAAGAGAAAAAGAAATCATTCTGATTGTTAGGAGCAAGAGAAAAAGAAATCATTCTGATTGCAACAATTCATTCCCCCCGCCTCAAGTGAGACATGGGTAACACGGTGTAAAACGGGCTGAACATTCTGTTCAAATCACCCGGGATATTTATTAGGTAAGTAAAGTAAAGTTGGCGACCGTAGTCGAGAGCGACCAGAAAGCTCAGTTTTCAATAGATACTACACTGAGGTGTAAGGGAGGGCGCTGTTCCTTTCCTTGTATTGCTCGACTTTATCCTTGATACGTACCTTATATTGCTGAGCGTTAAGCAAGGAGGTATCAAGTACCATTTTTATACTCTTTGGTATGACGCGACCTGGGATTGAACCCAGGTCTCCCGGATCAAGGGCAAAGTGGAGCAATCCCGGGTAATGAGTAACACACCCTCCTACACCTTGGTGTAGTAGCTATCGAAAAGAGAGAGTTGGGTCACCCTCAACTACGGTCACCAAGTTTGTTAATGTTATGTTCTGTGATGATCAACTGAGGCAAAATTTCCAGATTTTTGTTTTATTGTGTCTGTTAGAAGAATAACTGCCGATTCTATGGCTAATCATCTCTTTTTGTTGGGCATATGTTTTATAATTTTTGCTCCTTTTACATAAAAAATTATGTTTTCTTTTGTTTCTGTGTAGGACTAGGGCATAACTCGTGTCGTTTTTAAGAGAGCTTGTTTGTGTTCATAAATCCTCTTTTTGAGAGGTCTTGATGTTTTACCAATATATGGTTTATTACAAGTTGCACATCTGATTGAATATATATATATATATATATATATATATATATATATATATATATAAATATCTTCTTTCCTACATTTTTTAACTTTTAAAATCCTATATTTTGCATCAATCTTGATTTTTATTTATTTATTTTTTTCGTATTGTCTTACTTTTTTAAAGTGCATCCAGGAACTTCCTTTCGTTCTTTCTTTCTTTCTTTCTTTCTTTCAATTAAATCTTTTCTTCTCGTAGGTATATTCACTAACATGTGATGGTTTTATAAGTTTTTCTTTTATTTTGTAGAGAACTTATAATAAATGAGGGGCGGTTAAAATACACTTACAGATGTAAGCATACTCTATCTCACACAAGGATATACTCGTATATGTATGTCCACGCTCACACTCACATATACAAGGCAACACGCATATATATTTCAATACACTTAAAATACATCTTTTTGTGATAGAAGATAAAAGCAGCCTTAACAAGTACTTATTCACATGCACGAACAAAAGGTTCACACGAACAGAGTAGATAAGACATACTCGTTCACCTTTATTATGAATTGATTATATATATATATACATATATATATATATATATATATATAGTCATCCACTGAGAGATCTGTTTCGTTCTATCAGAACTCATCAGTGTGGCTAGACAGTAGCTTCCCGTAGCTGGGATCGAAACCCGGTTGACTCAAACGCCATATATATATATATATATATATATATATGTGTGTGTGTGTGTGTGTGTGTGTGTGTGTGTGTGTGTGTGTGCATCTCTCTCTACATACATACATACATACATACAGATAGATAGATTCGTTTGCCTTTGTTAATACGAAGCTTCGGTTAGCTAGTTTGCTAAATAGAGATTGGTTTGCATTTGTTAAAATTAAATCTTAGTTAGTTAGTTTGTTAGTTAGTTAGATAGATTTGAATATCCAGAGAAAATCTAGACTAAACTTAACTATTTTAGCATCTGAACAAAAATAGGTGAAACCCATTGAAAATTAAACTCACTAACAATGGTGTGTAAGATGTTGATTGATAGATATAAACAGACCGAGATAGATAGATAGACAGATAGATAGATCGAATGAGATTGATAGACTGATAAATGTTGTGAGGGAAGAGACCTACTTTCTCTCTGTGCCCCTTTTTATCGGTTGATTAGCCAACAGGTCTTTTAAGGGTATAACAGTACTTTGGAGATTCATGTTGTTCTCTGGGCAGTCAGTTTTTGTGGTAACAATGTTAATAAATCTTCTTAAGTAATGTGCATCCTTTCTATTGAATTTATGTAACACAATCACATCAATAACATTATCAGATAGATAGATAGATAGATAGATAGATTGGCTCGTTTGTTTTAGTTAATACGAAGTATATATATATATATATATATATATATATATAAGCTCTATCATTGATATTGAGCACTCTTTAGAAATACTGCAGTATTTGGTCGTCCTTTAACTCACCAAGGGAGCTAGTGAGAACCCAAAACATCTACAATATATATATATATATATATGTATATATATATATATATATTGGAGTGATGAACTTATTACGAAATCAAGTCAACGTTAAAACGTTCCGGTTTAAAAGAACCTTCATCAGGACTTTAAAATGTTGAAACAAGTGTTGATACAACAACGATGGATGTTTAATAAAATACAGTTACAGGGTAAAAGAAAAATATATACAAAAAAGATCATATAATTGTTCAATCATTCAATCAGCATTTTTTTCGAAAAACTATCATGCGATTGGCACAGGCAATGATGTTAAAACATCGGGAATTTCAACGAGATACAACGCATAAAAAGAACCAAAGAAAGTAATATATATATATATATATATATATATGTGTGTGTGTGTGTGTGTGTGTGTGTGTATTTGTCTATAGCAGCTATATTATTTATTTGAAATTTGTCCTTCGTTTGCACTCAGTATAAATGTCGAACAGTTCTATTTGACCCCTAGATGAGACCCTTTCACGTAATACCACTCCAAGCCGGAATGGAGCAGGAAGCGATGACAATGAAGGGATACTCTACATTCCAAAAAACTCCAGCATATTTAATGATGTATATGAATTACTTGGTGAATAATTGACTTTTGATATTAGCCCTGGATTTGTTTTGGTTTCTTTATTTAATGCAATATAAACGTTCGTGGGTTATTAATTCCAAAGCCATCCTAGTTGAAGAACATTAGTGGTACGATTTAACCCATTGTGGGTATTAATCAGAAAATGAACGTAATACCGGCGCTGGATTTCGAACTCGCTTACTGGAGTACCTCTGCCTAGCATTTTAGACACTACGCCCCGGAGACTCGTTCCTATTAGACTTGCATTTGCTCCTACTCAAATTGTAAGTCGACATTTAGTAGTATTAATGGAAGTTGAACCCCTATCCCTATTCTACTTGTTGTATAGTCACATAATACATATGCATGCAGAATCATAACAACGACACAATAAAGACGAGCGACACTGGTCTTTAGAAAAATGTACCTCTCACTTTATTGAAAGGGTTGTGTGTGAGAGGGAGTTGTAGACTGAACAGAACTGCAACATATTGACCCCCACTCTTATGGCCATGACAGCGTTTCTTTCCCGTTCTCCTGGGCTGCTCGACCGGGGGCCTGGGGGCCCAGCCTCTCTGGGACATGGTCCTCTTTCCAACACCTTCTCTCCAACTGCTCTGAATTTCAATAGCAAATGCTCAATCAAGGGCTTAAGGGCCCCCTCTGCTGGGTGCTGGTTCTCTCTCCCGCATCTTATCTCCAACTGACTCGAACTTCCTGTCACCGGGGTTATATAATAATTTGACTCCACTCTTCTTCCTGCGAGCGTCACAATTTCGCACTCAATTCAACCCCTCGACAGTCAAGGTTATATCCTGATATTCCTCGACCGGATGCACCTGTTATTAACTCAGGTGCATTTCCTATTTTGACAGCTTGGCCGGGTCGGAGGTCAATATACAACATACTCAAGACTCCTGTGTATAATTGCTACTCTATCGCTTGATTTACGAGAGCCAACAGTGCAGAAAGATAAACCTATCCATGGAGTCTTATTCCTTAATTTGCCTTGAATGCCTGTTACTGTCATATTTGATGCTTGTTTATATATACTCATACTGGTATTATCTTGAATTGTATTATCATACAATTTGCATTGTCTGTGTTATATAATTGCGGAGAGATTTTTTTTATATAATAATTTTTCGTTTTATATATCTTGCCTTTCGGTTTAGTTAGGCTGAGAACCTTTCGGGCTTAGTGCATGGGTTAGTTAGGTGCACACATTGAGTGCAGGTGTTCACGCGTGCGCAGGGAGGATATGTCAATCACAGATGTCACAATAAAAAACCCAGATAGAAAATAGAACTGGGGATGTGAATGACGTCATGCCCTGAGGCGATGGGCTGAGCATTTTGGGATTAAAAAAAAACAGTTAGTTGAGTTTCGACGCTAGAGGAAGGTAGTCGATTTTTGATCTGGACGAGGCCAGACCAGGGGTCTACGGGATGCCCGCGCGTTGGTTGAGTCAGTGAGTTGAGAGCTGACGATGTACGAAAAGTCAGCATAGTAAGAAATTGTGTCTCTCTCACCTCATGTCGGAAAACCTTAAACTCAAAAAGGTAAATAAAAGTTTCGTACCTGAACCAAAAGAAAGTCGTCAAGTGTTTCGAGTGTTTTCGGATTCCTATACCGGACATTGGCCTAGCGGTTAGAGTGTTCGCTAATGGCCCGGGAGACGTAGGTTCGACCCCAGGTCGAGTCATACCAAAGACTCCAAAAATGTTACTTGATGCCTCCTTGCTTAATACTCAGCATTATAAGGTACGGATCAAGGGTAAAGTGGAGCAATCCAGGGAAGGAGTAGCGCCCTCCCCTACACCTTGGTGTAGTAGCTATTGAAAAGGGAGCCTTCAGGTCACCCTCGACTATGGTCGCCAACTTTACTTTTTTTTTATAAGAACATATGTATATTTCACGTATTCATAGATTATAGCTATGTAACATCTGTTAGTATTTGTTTTAACTGATAATTCATTTATTTTAATCTTCTGTAGCAACTCTTCAGAATGTCAGTCTACAGACGCTACATAACAGTCCTAATTGACATGGTATTCTTTTTTTTTTGTTTTGTTTATATGGTACTGACTATAGAATGAAAATATTTCATTATCTCTCTCTTCTCTCTCTATATATGTATATATATATTGTGCGTGTGTTTGAATAGTCAGTAACTGAGCCTGAAACCACTAATTCTCACCTCAGACACTCTTGGCCATATGATCATAGAAGCAAGAAAATTACAGTTACCTAGCGTCGTTACCTCTATTCAATATATGAACTATCACCAATATTGCGCACTTCATTTAGAAATATAACAAACTCTCTCTCTCTATACATATATATATATATAGTCATCCACAGACAGACCTGTTTCGTTCTATCAGAACTCATCAGCGTGGCTAGACAGTATGTTCCCGTTGTTGGGATCGAAACCCAGTTGACTCAAACGCCAAACCAAAGCTTCTAACCATTCAGCCACCAGGAGATATAGCTGCGAAGTAAATTTAAACGGTTATGAATCACAATTACTATTGTTTACATACATCCGTTCAAATATATATATATATATATATATATATATATATATATATATATATATATATATATATATATATATATATATATATTCTTATCATTAAGGGTTTTCAGACTATTGTCTTCATCTTTTTTGTTATTTCCACAACGTTTCGGCCAATATGTCCTCCAGTCTTCTTCAGGTGTTTGTTGAACACGGGAACCTACACGGAACTTCGAACTACGTCCTTTATTGAATCCAGGGGGTCGCCTGTTGTGATTCCGTTAGCCATAACCGGGTACAAGTGTTAAGTATTCATGTATTGTTATTCGCCTGCTGTTAAGATTGAACCTGCAACCTCCAGATTATTGTCGCCTTAGAAGCTTAGGGAACCAATGCCTATATATATATATATATATATATATATATAAAAAGTATTCGTCAATCCAGTAAATCCGGAATAGGGAACAATTCATTTTATTTTCTTGTTGGTTCTGATGAAGTCCTGTTAAAATTCTTTTGGAGTTTTGATTCATATCAATGCTCTTAACAGGATGGAATTAAATTTATTATCCTAATATTTTTTTTTTTTTTTGTTTTTTGAGTTGTGAGGCATACTCCGCGGGTGTGTCCTCCTGTTATATAATTGCGGAATGATTTTTTTTATATTATCATTTTTCGTTGGTTATATCTTATCATTCGGTTTAGTTAGGATTAGAACTATTCGGCTTAGTGCACGTGCAGGTACACACATTGAGCACAAATGTTCATGCTTGTGCACGGAGGATGTGACAATCACAGATGTCATAATAAAGACCCCAGATAGGAAATAGGACTGGGGTGCGAATGACGTCATACCCGGAAGCGATGGGCCAGGATTCTTGGTGATTTTGAAAAAATGCAGTTAGTTGAGATCTGACACTGGACGAAGCGAGTTGAAATCCGAAGCTAGGCGAGGCCAGTTGAGATTTGAAGCTGGACGAGAGGAGTCCAGTTTGTGGCCTACGGGATGCGCTGCGCGTTTGTGGGGTCAGATGGAACGGTCAGCATAGTAAAAATTTTGTCTCTCTCTCCTCGTGTCGAAAGACTAAACTCAAGAAGTCAATAAACCTTTCGTATCTGAACTAAAGAAAGTCGTCGGTGTTTCGCGTATTTCGGAATTCCCAATGTATATTGTACATGTCCGTATATTGTACGTATTCGTATTTGGCTATGTTACACTCCGATCACCGAATAGTCACTAATAATTAGTGTATTGATCACTTTTTTTTTTCGTTTTTTTCGCAAAGTATTGTGGTGCTGGTTGAATATTTTTAAGCAGTACGGATGATTTTAGTCTGTTCTTTTTTTTATCACTTGTTTTCTCCCGATATATGTTTGTGAATTTTTTTTAGCCACAAATTGCATCATCTGGTTTTTTACACGCCACCACATTTTTAGAAATACATATATATATATATATATATAGACAAATTAATATTTTTTGATAGAAGTAATTTTTTTTAACCATATAATTCTTATATTTGATAGGAATACTTGAAACAATACAAATATGTGCAAATCTCTCAAGAAACTCAAGAATGAGTTGTCCCCTTAGCGTAATGGCTTACGTGTTTGACTGCAACAACGCAAGTTCGAATTTTAGTCGTGCAATTACGTTCACTTTCGGCCCAGAAAAGTATGAGCACTCTCATCCTCCCAGCTATGGGTTAAATAGTACCACTGCAGTTTTTCTACAAGGATAAACTTGGCATTGTTTAACCCACGACGGTTGATATGCAAAAAAAAGGCATCAAATCCAACCAAACAATTACGCAAAAAATATTAATCCTATTTACCACCCCCTCCGTTCGGGCAGGATATGACACAAGGTCAATTGTTTTAAGCGGAGTTTAACAGGTTTGAATTCAGAGTTTTCCTTCTCCTAGACTAGTTGCCTCGCCAAGGCTGAAGAACCTAGTCTGCCCTACTATTTACCCATAGCTGGAGGGAGAATCATTGAATTCATACCTTTCCCAAGGGTATTAGTGCTATGTGAAATGCAATGAGTCTCGTCCAGGATTTGAACTCGTGTCGCCGTGTCCATTTCCTACGACGATAACCATTACACCACGGGCACCTCCTAAAATCTGTTATGCACATTATTATCTTTAACAATATATTTTCATATATATATATATATATGTGTGTGTGTGTGTGTGTGTGTGTTTTGAGAAGTGTATGAAACAATATTCAATCGAAATGAACAACAGTAAAGAAGACATACAAGAATGAAATGAAAATACACACACACACACACACACACACACACACACACACACACACACACACACACACACACACAAATGAACTATGCAAAAAAGTCACACACGTGAACTAAACAAAAAGTGGCCATTCAAAAACTAAACGAAAAAAATACAAATACACACAAGAATTAAACAAAAAAAAAAAAAGACTCTCACAAGAACTAAACAAAAAGAGGACACACAAGAATTAAACAAAAAAAGACTCACCCAAGAACTAAACAAAAAGAGCACACACAATAATTAAACAAAAAAAGACTCACCCAAGAACTAAACAAAAAGAGGACACACAAGAATTAAGCAAAAAAGACTCACCCAAGAACTAAACAAAAAGACGACACACAAGAATTAAACAAAAAAAGAGACTGAAGAATCAAACAAAATGGACAAACAAAATTAAAAAGCATGCGTGAATTGAAAAGAAAACAAACATACACAAGAATTAAACAAGATTAAGATACACATACACATGCAAGAATTATACAAAAAGAAGACACATACACAAGAATGAAACTAAAAAAGACACACAGAACGATTAAGCAAAAAGAAGACGCACAAAAATTAAACAAAAAGAAACCAGTTTAGTTCACTGTTAAGATCACCTGTATGATACTTCTTCCCCCTTATGAAATCACAAAAGGAAATATCCCCTCGAAAGAGAAATGATTCCCATAAGCGAAATCATTCCAATAATTCGTTTTCTTTCGCTAATGATGGCCGACCAAAGAGATTTTGCCCCAACATTCAATCTGCAAAATATTATCATTTCCCGTGTAAATACGAATTCGTTTCAAGCAAGAGAGAAAATCAAGCCCTTTCTTTCCCTTCGGCACTTTTCGGCATTTTCCGTTCCGTTATTTTCCTAACGGAAAATTAAATATTTATACTGAGGAAGTGAGCTGAGAAGGCCCATAATTACTCAAAGACCCTTTTCTTTTCACAGAATGTCTTTCTCTCTTAATCCCCATCCTCAGTCTTCGTAACCTTCACTTAGGTGCACACACACACACACACACACACACACACACACACACATACACATACATATATATATATATATGAAAAGATATTGCTAAAGATAATAATGTGCATAACAGCTTTTAGGAATTAATCCCGATTGGGTGATAATAGTGGGTGAGTAGTAGAGGGACCTAACGTTATGTAATGGTTTTAACGAACAAGGATAGCAGATCATTGCTTTTAAGTTCGAATCAAACGGCCTTTAATTCTTCTTGCCTTGTTCCAAACTTAGTAAATCTCAACAACTCTAGATAGATAGATAAATAGATAGTATTTATCTAGTATGCATTAGTCCTTTTACATATAATTCTTAATTATCGTAATTCCAGTGACTACATACCTGAATAAGTTCTATTTGCATCAATGTAACTACACTCCTTAGTTATTCTTTTTTTTTTTTACTTCCGGGTCTGCTCGAAACACGACTATATTTCTATTTGTACAACACTTAACCTTCTACGTAATAGGTAATCTTCACATCTATTTTTTTCCAACAACTTCCGGTCTTAAGCTAGGAAGAATCCTCCTGGCGTTGTGGATAACGTGCTAAACTGTGACATCGTAAAAAGCGAGTTCGAACACTATTTGCACTATTATATACACTTTCAGAAAAGGCATGAAACCCAATATTCCCATCAGCTATTAGTTAAATATCACCACTACAGTTTTTTTACAAGCATAGTTTTCGCATTAAATAGTCCACAAAGTTTGATATGCCATTAAAAGAGAGAAATCGAAGAAACCGTTAGAATTGTTAGGTAACTATCTTAGTTTATATATAAGACGTGTAGAAATCTGAGTTTCAACTACGTGAAACTCAGAGTTATGAGATCTTGTTTTATTTTATATTATATTTGAAGTACACACAATAGTAGGTTCTATTTACATTCATATAACAACACCGCTCAGTTATTCACGTTTTTTAACCTTTTAAACTTTGGTTTCGTGCCTTCCAAAAATTATATTTTTCAAAGATATTGCCAGAACATTAAACTGTTTCCTTAGTTCCGGTTCACCTCTTAACCATACTTTGTTTCTGTAACTACTGTGACTAACCCTCTTATCTTGAAATCTATTTTTATCCGCCAACTTCCTGTTTGAATATTGTGTTTATGCTCACGTGAAACGGTAAAGGATAGTGAGGTAACTAATTTAGTTTTTAATACGATGAAGGGTGTTAGTTTAACAAAGCAGTTTGGTAAACGTCCGAGACAGAAAATCATGAAGCGTTTTAGGAATGTCGTCAAAATTAACTTTTCGGCGCTTCGTCTAAATGTTGAAGGACCGAGAGTAGATGGCGGAAAATCGATCAGTTTGGAAAAAAACTGATTAACGATGGTTGTGAAGCATTTAAAGTACGAAGAATCGAACACTTCATCCTGAGACAAGCATTTCGGAAACAAGACTTGAACTCTGTCTCAAACACTTTTCAAACTGAACATGTTTGTTACCTCAGTGAGTAGGGTCTGCTGGTCCAAATACGGACTTGCTCGTCCTTTGAGATCTCATGACAACAAATCATCGCAAACTGATTTCACACAGGTTCTTCCGCAGCAACCTACTGACTGGTTATGCCAATTCTGCGACAAAGCACCAGATTTCAGAACCCACATGAGAATTCACGGGGATAACGTTAACGCTAAAGACAATTCTTCAACTTGTCATATTTACAGTAAAGCTTGCAAAGATGAAGTTTGCCCGAGAAACCACGTGTGTTCTCATGGGTTCTTTTTGCGCGTTGAGAAGAAGACGACCATTTTCTGTAAAGAAGTATCAGTCACTATATATATACATATATATACACGTACACAAGGAGGTGCATATGGTTATCGTTGGAAGAAATGGATACGGTGATCCTAGTCCAAAACCCGGACGAAGCTGTTTGCATTTGACATTGCGTTAATACTGTTAGGAAATGTATTGTACCTTTACACACCATATGTACGGTTGTAATCTCGCCATGGGAAAAGGTCACGAACACACAAAACTCTGTCTTAGTTCATTAACACCAAAGTTTATTCACTACTACACTTCTTAAGAGAAAGAAACAGAGTATGAAAACTGAGCCACCTGCATTAGCTGGACAAACAGAAACAACATGCCCCGAAGAGAGAGAGAGAGAGAGAGAGAGAGAGAGAGAGAGAGAGAGTAGACACAGAACTTAAATTATCTTCCACGTTTCCTCCACTAGTTCTAACACGTGAAACCTCGAAAGGACTGTTCTCACTGCTGTGCGTCCGGGCTCCAACTGCTCTGAATCTCCCAACCAACTAGCCAACTCCTGTCTTTACCTCGTCATGTCTCGCAGCCGACAAACTTTCAAACCTGTTTCGTTCCCTTACTTTCGCCTGGTGTTGGAAGGGGGAACGTGTCCGTTTTCGGTTGTTCCAAACATGCGCAGAAAATTTAGAAACCTGGGTTTTTTTCAAGTCCTTTTTTAATACCATAGTTATTCACCCGTGACCTACAACGAGTGTTTTGGCCTGACTCGCTCAGAGTTCAGTTGGCGGTTCTGTAAACTCTTTGTCTGCTTTTTCATCTTATTCTTTTTTCTTCTCTCTCCTTTTCCTTATGAATCACCCTCCCATTCTCTTTCTAACTTCGATACTGCATTAGTTGTTCAATCACGTTACAGCATGAATCCAGTTATTCGACTTCTAGCTTATTGTAGGGTCATCTAGACTCAGTAACTTTGATACGGCATCTGGTCAAAGAGAAATAAAAAAATTGAATTCAAACCCATTAAACACCGCTTAAAAATTGTCTTTGTGTCACATCCTTCTGGTACTCGAGGGGTTAGCTTTATCTTTTGGTCTGTCTATTACTACTATAGGAAGTTTTTTGGACAGTGGATATCCTCACACTATTTTTTGCAAAGTTCTATTATAATAATTTATGCAATGATAATTTATGCTATAATGATTTATGCTAAATACCGTATAAATTTGCGTGTCATGCAGCTTTCTGAGATCTAAACGGAGACCTTTGGAAAACGAAATTGTTGGCATGCCAACAGGCCTCGGCTTAGGCCAAGCCTTTGCTGGTGATTTACACACAAAGTCATGCATGTTGCGATCCCATATTATTAGACAAAAATTTATGTCTCAGGAAGTCGTATGATACGCGAGTATATATGATAAATATGTCACTTCAATTCACAATCATTACTCCCGTTGACCTCGTGCCAGACTACATTGATTTTTCTGTATTTATTGGCAATGGTCTATAGCAAATGGTCGAATATTAGGTATTTGCTTAGAAAACATCATATTTCTGAAAATCATTTCTTAAGGTCAGGTTCGTCTATTATTCGTCAAGTTTCTATTCTTTTTGTTGTTTTTGGGCATTTTATCATTACAATCAAGTATTGATTGTTTTTGTTGTTCGCTGGGCCGTTACTGCGACATTTAAATGCTTCGCTGGTTTGTAAGCACCTTTGGCCTTAAGCAAGTTCCTCGATATTTGGCAATCGATGGAATGATAGATGGAAAGCTGTTCGTACTATTGATTACAGACCGGTCTCGGCGGCAGTTGAACTGCAGGTGGAAATGTGTCGAAAATATGGACATATGGGCAAGGCATTTACAGTGATAATCTTTCAACTTTACGTTCTATTTGCTTAATGGATCTTCGAAACACTTTTGTTCTTTTCTTCCATCTTCACCCAATACTTTTTTCTTTTTGGTTTGTTTTCGATTTTTTTTTTATCATTTTCTTGTCATTGTTTCCTTCTCAATATCGCTTCCACGGTCAACGCGGCATAGAACACGCTGATTGTTTGCCCTGCAGAGAGATAGAAATCACCCCCTAAAAATGAGGCATTCAGAGTATGACATTACATTGAATCTAGAGCTCTGGTCACTGTAGAGTACCTCTTCATTACCATAACGCCCAGGTCCACTCAGATCCGAAGTTTTTGCTTGGTTTGATTGGTTTTTTGGCATATCAACCATTGCTGGTTATTTAATGCCAAAACCTTTTTAAAAATACATATTTAATATATGATTTCTAAACACTTTTTATAGATGACATTTTTAAACGAGCCTGAGCTCATTTTTGGCACACTGTTAAATAGTTTCACTCGTGTCCTCGTGGTGTAATGGTTAAAAGCGCTGGGCTGCGGAATCGTAGTATGCGAGTTCGTACTCCAGTCGCGCTATTACATTCACTTTCGGGCAAATACCCTTGGGAAAGGTATGAACCCCCTTATCCCCCCAGCTATGTGTTAAATAGTACCACTACTGTTCTTCTAGGAGAATGGCTTTGGCTTTAGATAACCTAAAAAGAGTTGATATGCCATTAAACAAAGAAACCAAACCAAACCAACAGAGAGCAATACTTGAAACCATTTAACTGTCAGAAAATAAAACTATTAGTGTTAGATAGTAATACTTTTATCACATTCATATCATTTATATTAAATTAATTTCAAATAAATTACTACAAAATTAGCATTAGAAAAAAAGTAAAAATCCAAAAATTAAGTGGAAAAATTAAGTAACCACATATTATAATTTTATGATTTCCATCTTTTTTACAAACTAAGCTTTTTGAAATAAAATTCCGTATCTTATGAATAAATACTGTATGTTTTATTAAATTCTATCAATTAGTTGATATTTATTATGATTTTAGCGAGTACGTTATTCTGTTTCAAGACTGTAATTCATTATCCTCTTTAGATATTTACTAAGGTTAGCTTAGTAAATAAACGAAGAAATCGAAACCGAATAATTCTACTTACTACTAATTGTTTGTTTACACACAGTTAAATGATCAAACGCTTCTATTTCAAGCAATTCAGTTTAGCAGAACAAGTCATTTGTTTGTACACAGTTTAAATGTCAAACAGTTCTATTCGGCCCATTTATTAGACCTTTTCAGGTGCCACCGATCAGAACCTGAGTGGACCTGGGAGCGATGGCAATGAAGAGGTATTCCCTGTTCATCAAAGCTCCAACGTTAGTGGAGCCTCATCATTCCTTTTTTTTTTTACTGTCGTCGGTGGTGGGAGGGTCTGAACCCGGTGCAAAGATGCAGTCGGTGTATTTTACAGCCCCGACGACTAGGCCACCGAACTTTTGGTTCCTGTTAAGTTTCCGTGTCTGAGTCAAACAGATCTTTTTAAAGAATATTCTAATTCAATAGGAATACTTTATAACATATAACTGTGGAAATTTACTAAGCTTTTTGCTTAGATGTGGCACAAGGCCATATGAAAGGGGCACCCAATGAGACTCGAACTCACTCGTGTAGGAATAACATATAACTGTGTGTAAATTGTTTGCTGGAAAGTCCTTGTGGCGTAGCGGGTAACGTGATGGACTGGGGAATCGTAGGAAGCGAGTCCGAACTCCAGTCGCGCTATTACGTTCACTTTCAGACTAATACTCTTGGGAAAGGCATGAACACCCTCGACTTATTGGTTAAATAATTCCACTACTTTCTACAAGATTAGCTTTGGCATTAAATAACTCACGAAGGTTGATATGCCAATTGATAATGAAACTGAAACTATCTCTACATTTCTCCTTTCTTCCACCCATCGTTTCTCTTATTTTTATTCCTAACGTCTCTCTTCAACCAATTTTCCCCCCATTTTCTCCTTTTACTGTCTCTCACGTTATATTTCTCTCTCTCTCTTTCCCTTTCACAATTTCTCTCACTTCCTCTATCTCTTTCTTAGCGTCTTCGTTCACCATCCCCCATTTTATACACTTAATATTTCTCCCTACCACTTTTTTTGTAGGAAATAGTATTCGTGGCGTAATGGTTGGACTGCAGCCTCGAAGTTAGTGAGATCAAATTCCAGCCGTGCTATTATGTTCATTTCCGAACTAATACCCCCGGAAAGGGTCAAAATCTCTGCCTAGTTATGGGTTGAATAGAATAACTGTTGTTTTTCTATGTGGATAGTTTGGGCATTAAATACCCTGCGAAGGTTTATATGGTATTAAACACAGTAACCAAACCAAATCTTTCAGTCTCTGTGTTTTTGTTTTTTTTTCTTTCTTCCGATTTCCACTCCCTCATGTTTTGAGCCTTTTCTACCATATTTCTCCATCTCCCTCTCTATCTATCTGTCTCCATCCCAATCTCCTCTTTCTCTCTCTCAAGGGATACTCTATCGATACTTTCTCATATCAGTATATATATATATATATATATTTTTTTTTTTTTGTAAATTTATTTGGATATCTCCTCAAATTCTTTCATTTTCTTTGCTGTCTTTAGCAGAAGAAAAAAAACTGATTTTATGTCCGTTCAAATACTTAGGATCAATACTTTCTATAGTCGTTGTGAGCTCTGCTTATCGCGGAAGTACTGGTTATAATACTCTTGGGCAATATATATATATATATATATATATATATATATATATATATATATATATATGATCATCTTTGACTATATACTTATTGTCACGTAAAATGTTTAATCATCTTTGACTACATTATTATTTTCTGCGAAATATTTGATTATCTATGGCTTCATATTTATTGTCTCGGAAAATCTAAGATCATCTTTGGCGACATACTGTCGGGAAAATTCTTAAATCATCTTCGGCTAGACTCTGTCGGGAAAATTCTAAGATCATCTTTGGCTACATACTGTTGGGGAAAAACTTATATCATCGTTGGCTACATATTTATTGTCATGCAAATTTTTTTTATCATTTTTGGTTACATACTGCCAGGGAAAATTTTAGATCATCTTCGGCTACGTACTGTTGGGGAAATTTTTAGATCATCTGCTATATTCTGCCAGGGAAAATCTTATATCATCTTTGGCTACATATTGCCAAGGAAAATCTTAGATCATCTTTTGCTACAAACTTATTGCCACGCAATTCTTTTTATCATCTTTTGCTACACTCGTATTGTCAGGGAAATATTTGATCAGTATTGGCTTCGTACTTATTGTCTTGGAAAATCTTGGATCATCTTTGGCTGCATAATTTTTGCTAGTCAAAATGATGGCTGATAGCAGAGTATTAAACACATTATCTTTTTTCCCGTTATCTTGAAAATTCTGGGGTTACCACGTTACACTGTTACTGAGAAAAAGTTTGTCAGGCATTTCCAAGGGCTAGGTTGAGTTGCCACGCCCTTTTGACACTTTACCGATTTTTTTATGCTAAAGCAGTTACTTAATAAAAATGGAAGATGAGACTTCGCCCGCGATATCTTTGTGTTTAGGCTTCCATGGCAGAGCTGCGTGGGCTGATATTTGCCTTGATTTTATTTACAACAAGCAAAATTTATAGCACTGACCTTAAACCTTAACAACAGCTCACGTCCATTTTGGCAAAAACTCTTTAAGACGATGTCTGTACTTTTCTTTCATGGCTGATTGATTAGATTCTTGTGTGAACACTTCTCTCTTCCTTCCTTCTCTCTCTCTCTCTCTCTCTCTCTCTTATCTTACTCCTCTCCACTTTCTCTCTGAATCTTTTTTCTCTTTTCTTTTATTTCGTCTTCAAATAGTTCTCTCTCTGCCTCTCTCTCTCTCTCTCTCGTCCTCACTCTGTTATCTTTTTAGTCCTTCCCTGTTCTCTTTCTTTCTTTCTATCCATTTTATCCTAACTTTGTTCTCTCTCTCTCTCTTTCTTTCTCTCTCTTTCTTACATCTCAACTCTCTCTCTCTCTCTCTCTCTCTCTCTGTTTCGTCCTCACCCAGTTCAATCTCTCTCACCCCCTCAGTCTCGCTATCTATAAGTTTATCTATCTATTGATCGATCGATCGATCTTTTTCTATCTTTGTTTTTCTCTCAATCTTATAGTCCTCTTTTTTCTTTCTCACTTTTTCTCTCCTTCGTCTTCACCCTGTTCTCTCTCTCTCTCTCTCTCTCTCTCTCTCTCGATTTATCTATCTATCTATCTACCAATCAATTTCCTCCTCACCCTGCTCCTTTTCTCTGTCAACGTCACTCACTCTCTCTTTTTCTCTCAATTTATATATATATATATATATATATATGTGTGTGTGTGTGTGTGTGTGTACTTGCACTAGATCTGCTCCAATAGGTTTCCTATCAATCTAAATCTGTTTATTTGGGGGGATTGTCAATGGCCTTTGCGGCAGCCTGAAAATAACTACTGACGTTAGTGTTTCCAACTCTTTTTACAGTGAAAGTGATTGACTTGTATTTCAGGTATATATAATATCGCCCATAAATAAGTACACTCCTGTCATTATATTTTTTTCTTCAAAAGAGAAGATACCAGAATTGTATTATTTCCAGCAGGAACACAATGCATCGGTTTTGTTTGGTTGGATTTTATGGCATATCAACCATTGTAGGTTATTTAATGCCAAATCCTGCTTATACATATTCATTAAATATATATGATTTGGTTGTGTTGGGTTTTATGGCATATCAACCATTGTAGGTTATTTAATGCCAAATCCTGTTTATACATATCCATTAAATATCTATAATTTCTAAATACATTTTGTAGATAAGATTTTTAAAGCTCGTGCTCATTTTTTTTTACACAGAGTTAAATGGTTTCAAGTATTGCTATGTAACAGTCACGATTTAACATTAGTCGATTGTTTGCGCACATTTTGGGGATAATTTTATATTTAGATGAGAACTAATTTATTTGCACACTAGCATAGCTATTGTTTCTACCCAGTTTCAGTTATTGCAATTTATCACTAACAATTCAATTAAACAGTTATATGTTTAACATAAGGTTTTATGATCAAACAGTTCTATTTCTAACTATTCAATTTAGCATAAGTTATTTGTTTGCTCACAGTTTAAAAGTATAACAGTTCTATTTTACACAGAGATAAAACCCTATCAGGTACTACCACTTCGGGTAAAAGTGGACCAGAGACAAATGGCCATGAAGGGGTACAAATAGTATCATATCCTGGACACTCGTTGGGAGGGGAGGTCTTACACCTCTGCTGAAATGCACTTGGTGTATTCTACAGTCCCTCCTGACAGGGCTAGGAACATAATACAATTAATATGGATAGCGCAATTTCTATATTGATCTCTACCCAAAGTGATTTTCTTGCAATTGTTTGGTGATCAGATTCCTATCCACAATTTCAGCTAATTGAAGGATTTACAAGAAATGAGTCTTTTAGGTACTTGATTTAGTAAGCGTAATTTGGCGTTTGGCTAGAAGTATGGATCTCTTGGCGAGAATCGAACCCAGAAACTCTTACATCATGTGATGTACCAACGGTAATACAAACACAAATAATACAAATATCTGAAGGTTCCCGTGGTGTAATGGTTATCGTCGTAGGAAATGGACACGGAAACACAGGTTCAAATCCAGGGCGAGGTTGACTGGATTTCACATAGTACTGATACACTTGGGAAAGGTATGAACTCTATTCTCCCTCCAGCTATTGGTAAATTATTTGGGAGCCAGGGTTCTTTAAATTTAGTTTGGCAACATTTAAAGGAGAAGGAAAATTGAATTCAAACCTGTTTAAACTTCGCTTAAAAACTAACCTTGGGTCATATCCTGCCTGTGTGGAGGGGTTGGGTAAATACATACAAATATAGGATTGTATAAATCAATCCTAATGAACTTTTAATCTGGAAGATTAAACCTAGTTTAGCACAAGAATCAAACATATTAACTCTGGGCAGTTAGTATATCTCACTATCCATTATGCTACATGAGGCATTCAGCTTCTTTGTGGCTCAAAGCCATAAGCAAAGAAGTGAGAATCGAAGTCATTAGTCATGGTGATCTAGTCAAGCCCGCTAACCAACCTACCAAGTGAGATGCTCTAAAACTAAGAAGATATGTTCATCCAACCCAACAGAGGCGCTCGTGGCGTAGTGGTTTCCGTCGTTGAAAATGGACACGGCGAGACGGTTTGTTGGCATTTCACATAGCGGTAATACTCTTGGGAAAGGTACGAATCCAAATATTCTTTCTACGGCTATGGGTAAATAGTAGGGCAGAATGGGATCTTAAACCTTGGTATGGCTACTGCTCTCGAAAAAGGAAAACTCTGAAAAACCGTTAAACGCCTTTTAAAAATTGACCTTGTGTCACATCCTGATCATGCGGAGTGGTGTGCATATATATATATATATATATATATATATATATAATTTCTATCTTTATACCTATTCTATAATTCTTCCAGTATGAAAAAAACCCAGAAAAAACAATTTGTAAATAAAAGAGATATTACACAAACTGATATCTGGGGTAAAAACAATAAAAAGAGAAAAGATTGAAAACATTTGTACTACTTGAAAATTATCAATTTATACCGAAATGCCAAGTGAAAAGAAAAAACACAAACAGAATCGCTTAAGCTAAAATGGAAGAGTTTTCAATAGACCGAGTAGTGCGAAATTCGAATACGTACAGAGCTAGAAGTAATCTACCAACGTTTCACCTACCGGATCATCAAGATAATTCTGAAACTTTGGTCGGATCTGTAGGTATATATATATATATATATATATATATATATATATATATATATATATATATATATATATATATATATATATATATATATATATATATATTAAGCGAATGTATGTAAACAATAGTAATTGCGATTCATAACCGTTTAAAATTTACTCCGTTGCTACTGTTTCCTCGTGGCTGAGTGGTAGATGCTTAGATAGGCGTTTTAGTCAACCGGGTTTCGATCCCACGTACGGGAAGCTAGTATGGCTAGCTACACTGATAAGTTTTATATTTATCATTTCTTTTTTAAAAAAAATAAGATAGCCGGTTTTTGTCCTCTCTGGTCATAGTAAAAAAGAGGACAAGGATTAAGAAGGAAAAGGTGTAGGGAGTGTGTAATGAAGTGGAGGAAAGAAAAAAATGAAGTTGACTAGAAAAGGAGGGGTAAATTAAATACTAATCAAATTCAGAACCAATAAACATTCTCTTTATAGAGGGACAGTTTATGGGTGAGAATATGAATGGTCTCAAGTACTTTCAGGTGATAGTCCGAGTGGGACTTGCTCAAAATGGTAAACAAGTCCACACTGCAGGACGAGCCACATCATCATCATCATGTCGTGCCGCTAGCAAGGATATCCCCGACCCTCTCTCGCCACTTCTCCCTATCGTTCATCATCTCTGGCGGGTCTTCAGGGCTGCATCCGTATCCTCACATAGCTGTTGTATGTATGTTCAAGCTGGTCGTCCCGCTTTTGCTCGGCCATATGTGGGGGTCCATAGGAGTACATTACTTTCTTCTCCAGCCGTTTAGTTAGCGTCCAAGTAGTGCATCCATACTGCAGTATCGACACAACCGCTGTCTTGAACCTGTATGTATTGTTTATTCGGTCAGCAAAGTAGTTCCCTTGCTGTATTTTTATGTGTACATGTTTTATTCTTGAATCCAGACGTTATATATATATATATATATAACACGAAGAAAAATATAACCGGGCTTCTTCAGATCCAATGGATATGTTATATTTTTCTTCATGTTTTTGGTTCACACCAGAAACTGAAAAACAAGATGAAAATAAATTTATAATCCCAGATTAACCGGTTTTTGGTTTTTTCTTTAAAGAAATATTGCTCTGTAAAAAATTACATTGAGCTCTCCACCAGGAAAATTTAAATGTTCAGCTCTTGAATGATTTTCTTGTCCTGAAGGAATTACTCCCAACTCTGGTTTAACTGGACCGAATAATACTATATAATATATATATATATATATATATATATATATATATATATATATCCAACTCTTCCACCACGGAAAGGATGTGGGACAAGAAGGTCAATTTTTATTCGGTCAGTTAGTTTAGTTTGAGTTCAGAGTTTTCCTTCTCTTAGACCCATTGCCTTTTTAATGCTAAAGGGATCAGGCTTGACAAGTTGCAATGGTTTAAAATCTTTCCCAAGAGCATGTGAAACTCAAATAGTCTCACCCAGGATTTGAACACAGCTGACCGAATCCATTTCTTATGACAGTAAACGATATACCTTTAGTGTCGCCCACAAAACTAAGCAGAGATTTGACATAAGACTACAACAGTGGGGCACCCAGTGAAGACTGTACTCACTACTCAGTAGTAATCGGTCTGCAGGATTCATTTTTAATTCTTTAACTAACAAAGGAACCGTAGTCGAACTCAGATATTAACTGAATTATAGTCTGAATTTCTGTATAATGGATACATTCCAACTGTGATCCAATCAAATATCGACACGTCATTTTCCATATATTATCATGTCGGTAGGGCTTAAAATACACCTACTGCATTCCCTGCATCTATCTATCTATCTATCTATCTATCTATCTATCTATCTATCTATCTATGTCTGTTTATATCTTATATACCTATCTGTCTGTAGGTCTCTGTCATTTTTCATATTTGTATATATGTCGGTCTGTCCATCTGTCCATGTCTTACATGTTTATATCAATATGTCAGTCTGTTTCCCAATCTATCTATCTATCTATCTATCTATCTATCTATCTATCTTATTCTCTCTCTCTCTCTCTCTCTCTCTATCTATCTTATTCTCTTTATCTATCTATCTATCTATCGATATATCTATCTATCTATCTATCTTATTCTCTTTATCTATCTATCTATCTATCTATCTATCTATCTATCTTATTCTCTTTATCTATCTATCTATCGATCGATATATCTATCTATCTTATACTCTTTATCTATCTATCTATCTATCTATCTATCTTATTCTCTTTATCGATCTATCGATCTATCTATCTATCTTATTCTCTTTATCTATCTATCTATCTATCTATCTTATTCTATCTATCTATCTATCTATCTATCTATCTATTACATGTTTATATCTACTGGTCTGTCTGTTCGCCTATCTATCTATCTATCTATCTATCTATCTAAATTATTTTATATGCGTCAATCGTTGTATCATTTCGTCTTTATTCATTGTATAAAACGAAGAATAAGAACAATATCCATAGTAAACTGCCTTAAATGTCGCATCACAACGCTACAAAGGAGAGAAACTTCAATTAAGGAAAGCATTTATTCAGAATAAATATATTTAGATGATAAGATTTGATCAACTTCTTTTTACCATTTTCATTTATGTGATGATCGTTCGATACAATCTCTTTATGGTTCCTATTTACATCGGCGCCATTTCTAGTAGCAAGGACAACAAGAGACGAATGTAGGCGACAAAACAACATACTTGAATCTGTAACAAAATTCCTTGCATGAATCGCTTCGTCACTTTATCTTTTTACTTACTATAATAAGAGAATTTCCATATAATCCAGTCGATATGTGTAAAAAACAGGAAGATGTATCGTCTTCTTGTCGGAAAAGACGGTGAAGTCTCCCACCGGTTCAAGACATCGGTGTTCGAGCATAAACAAAAGCAGAAATTTGAATGCTGATTTGCAAGGCATACATGCATCAACAAGAAGCAGTCTTTTCTCATTTTGAAAATTGAAGAGTGTTTTCCTTTGTTTCGGCTTTTGGTTTCTTTTGTTGCTTTTTTTTAATCCCATTTGACTTGTGAAGAATTCAATATGTATTTACCAAACCCTTCCACACAGGCAGAATGTGACTCAATGTCGATTTTTAAAGCGGAGTTTAACAGGTTACAATCCAGAATTTTCCTTCTCCTAGACTGATTGCCTAACCAAGGCAAATAACACTGTTTGCACTACTATTTACTCATAGCTGGAGGGAGAATAGTTTGATTTGGTTTTATGGCACATCAACCATCGTAGGTTATTAATACAATATCCATTTTTATATATATAACATTTCAAGCAATTCAGTTTAGCATGAATATACGGTTTAGTTCTATTTGACCTTTAGATAGTGCTACCACTCCGGGTCAGAGGGGACCTGGAAGCGAATGCAGTGAAGGGGTACTCAGCATTCCCCAATGCTCCAGAATTACTGGAACCTTACTATCAAATTGTTTAGTGTCATATCCAGGATATTAATTGGGGGAAGGGGTCTTACCCCTCTGCGGAGAAGCAGTCGATGTATTCTATAGTCCCAGCCAACTGGGCAAGAAGGGAAAATAATTGGATTCATTCCTTTCTCAAGGATATTAATCCTATGAGAAATGCTATCAGTTTCGTCGAGGATTTGAACTCGTCACGCCGTTTCCGTTTTCTTGGAAGATAACCATTACACTACGAGCACCTCCATTTCTTGAGAAGTGTTCAATAGGTTTGTGACTCTCTGGTTACTGGTAACCTTTGCAGAGATGTAAGAAATCCGCAAAAAAGCGTTGTCCAAACTGTGATCCTCGACTCCATTTGATGGTAAGGCTCCAATTCTGGCGATCTGGGCAATGAGGGGTACCTGTTATGGTCCCATCTTTGAATCAAATAGATCTGTTTAAAAATTATTCATATTCGATTGGAATACTTGCAACCATATGATTGAAAATAATATGTCTTAAGAATAATCACTTGAAGCTATAATTTTTACCAAAGATTATTATTAATCACTTGAAACCATATAATTGTGTACATAAAGATCATTGTTATAAAATAGAAATAATTCCTTGAAACCAAATAATTATTACTATTCGATTGGAATACTTGAAACCATATGATTGAAAATGAGAATATAAGAATAACCACTTGAAGCTATAATTTTTACCAAATATTATTATTAATCACTTGAAACCATATAATTGTGTACATAAAGATCATTGTTATAAAATAGAAATAATTCCTTGAAACCAAATAATTATTACTATTCGATTGGAATACTTGAAACCATATGATTGAAAATATGAATATAAGAATAATCATTTGAAGCTATAATTTTTACCAAAGATTATTATTAATCACTTGAAACCATATAACTGAGTACATAAAAACGATTGTTATAAAATAGAAATCATTCTTTGAAATTATATAATTATTAGGTTTGGTTGGTTAATGACATATCAACCTTTGCAGGTAATTTAATGCCAAAGCCATTCTCCTAGAAGAACAGAAGTGGTACTATTTAACCCATAGCTGGGAGGTTAAGGGGGTTCATACTTTTGCCAAGGGTATTTGCCTGAAAGTGAACATATTAGTGCGACTGGAGTATGAACTCACTTACTACGATTCTGCAGTCCATCACCTTAGACATTACACCACGAGGACACTCTATGCAGGCAAATGTTTATTATTGAATAAAAATAATTCCTTGAAACCATATAATTATTAGTATTAGAAACCATCCAACTGGGTTCATATTTTTGTATTAGGTAAGAATGATAAAACAAATGTACAATAAACGCAATTTCATAACCTTTAGGCATGAAATAACACCGGACGGGTTGACGTGCGATTAAAACCAATCAATCTTTAATCAATCGTGATTTACGCATCTGCAGAAGCAAAGCAGAATATTAGGAAATATTTCTCCTGATCCCCTATCTGTTGTTGCTGTTGTTGTTGTTGTTGTTGTTGTTGTAATTGTTGTTGTTGTTGTTGTTGTAATTGTTGTTGTTGTTGTTGTTGTAATTGTTGTTGTTGTTGTTGTTGTTGTTGAGGTTGTTGTTGTTCAATTCAACTTGATGTGGAGAATTCATGCATCATTTAACAAAAAGAATAGGAATGTTGAGAAGTGGCTAAAAAGCCAGAATTACTAGAATGACTTCAGAATTTTATATGGCATCGTATGAGAATCACAGAAGGAGAAAAAATGTTCTGTATTCTTTCTTTACCTGAAAACGACGTACACACGTCAAAAATAATAGAAAAAAAAAACATGAAATTTTAGAATATATATGGATAGAAAACAAACAAGTAACACACACACACACACACACACACACACACACACATATATATATATATATATATATATATATATATATATATATATATATATTGTACTATCCGAAGTACTAAAGGCGCGCTTACCGTCGTAGGAAATGGAATCAGTGACCCAAGTTCAAATCCTCGATAAGGCAGTTTTGGAGGTGCCCGTGGTGTAATGGTTATCGCCGTAGGAAATGGACACGGCGACACGAGTTCAAATCCTGGACGAGACTGATTGCATTTCACATAACACTAATACCCTTGGGAAAGGTATGAATCCAATTATTCTCCCTCCAGCTATGGGTAAATAGTAGGGCAGACTATGTTCTTCAGCCTTGGCATGGCTACTAGTCTAGGAGAAGCAAAACTCTGAGTTCAAACCTGTTCAACTTCGCTTTAAAACTGACCTTGAGTCATATCCTACCCGAGCGGAGGGGTTGGTAAATATGGATAAGGCAGTTTGATCTTCACTTCGTGCATATACTTTTGGGAAAGGCATGAATCGATCTGTTCTCCTCTTAACCAGTGGTAAATACAAGAGAAGAATATGTTCTTAGATTTAATTAGGCAACCAGCCTATGAGAAGGAAAAACTCTGAATTCAAACTAGTTTTACACAATTAAAAAATTGACCTTGTGGCTGGGGGGGGTGAGAGGCTGAGTAAATACATCCATGCAATTCAGTGCGATGTCTTTTAAAAAAGATTTCTTAGAAACACAGGAAAATCCTTAAAATAAATACGGGAAGTACTCTCCTGTGAACAGAAAAACTACACTGATTCATTTACTAGTTTTATTAACAATAATTTGAGGAGGTGCCCGTGGTGTAATGGTTATCGTCGCAGAATGTGGACACGACGACACGAGTTCAAATCCTGGATGATAGCACTAAAGGTATGGGAAAGGTATGAATCCAAATATTCTCCCTCCAGCTATGGGTAAATGGAAGACTAGGTTCTTCTACCTTGGTGAGGCGACTAGTCTAGGAGAAGGAAAACTCTGAATTCAAACCTGTTAAACTCCGCTTAAAAATTGACCTTGTGTCATATCCCGAGCGGAGGGGTTGGGTAAATATGATTAACAATAAGACTGTTACAAAATAGGCGACGAATCAAACTTCAAAAACAAGATCTACCTTTCAGAATACACAAGTTGCTCCAAACAATACACTGAGAAATCAGAAGGATTGTTCAGTTATAGAATAAATAACTATATATAAATAATAATAAAATTCAATCAAATGTAAATAATTAGATGTAAATATTTTACTGCACTCTAAATACATTTTAATGATTTTATCTAATCTAAAATTCTTTTTAGTTTTTAATTTTTAATCCATCATTGCTATTTTATAGGCATTTTAATCATTTCAAAAATATATTTAAGGAAAGATTTATGCATTTCTCGTTCTTTTATTATGAGGTATCTGGTGCTGCTGTAATGTCCTATAAATTATTTTGGGCGGTATACCACTTATTCCCACAAAGATGGCAGATGCTCACATATTCAGTCTCGGGAAACCATTGGCCAGGAGAACCACGAGACATGTTTAAAACTACGTCCGCGCGTAAATTCTAGTCCTGCGTTTTTGAGCCACCTACAAGACGCGTATTTTCTATAAATACGTCGTCTTCAAACACCCTTGTTCTCTTTGACCAAATTTCTTCGCAGCAGCAACACACTCCCTCCAGCGTGAATCAACAGGAGTGAAAAGCAACACTATGGATGGGCCTCTCAGACATTCAAAATATACATTGACTATGAGACGCTTTCCAGTCTCAGAGAAACTGCCCGTTTCTAATCATAAAAAAGGACATTTTAAATATGTAATCTTTTTATAGCTTAGTTGTGTTAGACACACACACACACACACACACACACACACACACACATGTACACACGCTATTATTTTGTTAGTAGAATTAGAAATATTTTTATGTATCAATGTAAGTTTTATTCTAGTAGAATATAAATTTGTTTTTGTTCTTCGCCTTGTTTTAAATGTTCTTTTTGTCCGCGCCGTTTTACAACCTTTACTCGTTTCATTCGTTTTATATCATTTACTAATTTGTTGCATATCCTTCATTCATTGGCTTCCATCATTTACTACTTTTTCCATGTGCCTATATTATGCCCTATACTAAACCTTATTCTAAATATAAAACTTCAACATCAAAATAGTCGGGGACCATAAATACACAGTCACCAACAGTGACGTAAAGACGAATTCAATGTACGCTGAAATGACGTATAGTGGGTCAACCATGGCTTGCTTACATGGACAATCCATATAGAAGGGTGCTAGGACTATGGTTCTACACATGCTGATCTTTGTGCCTTTCTGGTGTCTGATGAACCAGACGCGTTTATATAGTCTGTCAAATCCACTACTCGACTGTTGTCGACTTCTTTGTCAATCTTGGCATCTAACATAATAGTGAACCTTAGGTAGGTCCCAGCTATGGGTTAAATAGTACCACTACTGTTCTTCTAGGAGAATGGCTTTGGCATTAAATAACCTAAAAAGAGTTGATATACCATTAAACAAAAAAACCCCCAAAAAACCAACCCTAGGTAGGTGAAACGATGGACTGCCTTCAACTTAATCCCGCCAATAATGTGGAAAGGATGGTACTCTTGTTGATGTGCCAGCTGGTTGATTACCTATGTTGGTCCAGTCAGCTGGGGCAGCTAAATACACCGACTGCATCTCTGTTGAGAGGTAAGACTCCCCCAACGGGTGTCTTGGTTATATAACACAAAACAATCTGATAGTGAAGCTGCAGTAATGCTAGAGCTTTGGGGAATGCGGAATACCCCAACATTGCCATCGCTCCCAGGTCCACTGTGGCCCGGAGTGGTAGCACCTGAGAGGGTTCTACCGATTGGTCGAATAGAACTATTTGACATTTAAATCGTACTTATGCTATACTGAATTGTTTGAAATAGAACTGTTTATATGTATAAATATGGATATGGCATTAAATAGCCTATAATGGTTAATATGCCCGAAAACCAAGCCAAACCAAAGTTCCTTTGTCTTCCCTAATCTGACTTCTAACCCAAAGATCTGGACAGACTTTTTAAAGCAAAAAATGATGCTGTGTAAAGCTCTCTCAGTGTGGGCAACAGGGACAATATCAACGGAGCTGGGGTCTCGGATTAGTTGCTCCAAGGTCTTCGTGTGGGCTTGTAATCGTCAGAGATTAAACAGGCTGACATTAAGACATTATCTGATATACGACTCCGTCATCATTTTGTGACCAGTTTCAGAATCATAATGAAGATGGTAAAGAGAATCGATGCAGCAGCCTACACTGCTTTACTCGACTGGTGATCAGGAAAGGCTCTGAGAAACACTGTCCTGTTTGAATTGGCCTCGCTAGTCTTCGTGCTGCTGTATGATTATGTTAAGAAACATTGCGATTCAATCGAGTCGTCCCATGATTTACCACATTCCTCCTTTGTTCACTGTCAAATGCTTTAGTCAGATCAATGAACGTTATATACAGCTTCGTGCTTGACTCCTTGAACTTTTCTTACTGCTTCCGAAGAAGAATAACCATGTCTGTGGAACTAATACAAGCTCTGAAACCGCACTGACTCTCTGAAAGGCGTTTTTCAGTGATGGTGGGTACCAATCTGTTCAGCAGAATCCTTGCGAGGAGAGCAGAATGAACCCCCAGTAATTGTTATTGTACAAGGTAGCGACGACTGCATTGCGAAGATATGGTGATTGTTTTGAGTGATGTAATGTCAGACGTAATGACGTTTGCTAAAGTGAGGTATAATTTTGAAAACTGACGTGATGGCAAATTTTCCGGAGGACGAAATGACGTTTAACGTATTACAAAATAGATGGTTTTTTTTATCTTTACTATTTGTAAGGCTATGCGTCTGAACACCTTACTCACTAATTAGTTCTTAAAATTTATTCAGCAAAATCTCACGATCGATAATATATTTGCCCGGTCACCGGTTGAATACATCGACCGCATCTCTACAAAGGAGTAAGTGCCCACCCACAGCGAGTGTCCTGCATATGACATAAAACAATCTATTGGTACAGCTCCAGCCTAGGAACTTTGGGGAACGCGGAGTACTTCTTCATTACTAGTATTCCCAAGTCCACTCTGTATATATATACATGGAGCCTTCAATAAGTTTTCAGACTTTTTTTTGTACAGGCATTTAAAATTGGTGTAGACTTTTGAAAGTTCAGTATGTTATTGCTGTACATGTTATGTGATGACTGACCCATTTTTATGATTTCAAGTTCAAATGAACAGCTACAGCAGTAATTGGAATACACCCTACTAAAGCCTGATTGTCATAGATGGTGAATTTCAAAAATGCAATCTGGACGTAAGGACACTTTAGAAGAACGATATGCAATAAAATTCTGTTTTAAAATTGGAAAAAATGCCACCGAAACGCATGGAATGCTTCAGAGTACTTTTGGAGACTTGCATGAATAGAGCATCAGTTTTTGAGTGGCATAAGAGATTCAAGGAAGGTAAGGAATCTGTGAGGAATGATGAGAGGTGTGGGAGGAGTAAGGAAGTCAATACCCCACAGTTGATTGGCCAAATGGTTAGGGTTAGGGTTACTATGTTGGGGTTTGAGGGAGTTCAGGAAGAGATTCCTAGGGAAGAGGCCAGCACTCTTCAAATCGGGTCAGTGGCATTTCCACCAAGACAATGCACCAGTTCACAACTCCATCCTTGTCACAGACTATTTGAGCAAGATGGGAATCAAGACAGTTCCTCACCCTCCCTAGTCCAGGCCTTTCTCCCTGTGACTTTTGCTTATTCCCTAAGCTCATAAGCTGCCGTTACGAGACAATTGAGGAGATGAAAGAGGCTGTGACGAAGGTCATTGACACGCTCATACAAGAGGACTTCCATGGGGCCTTCCAGAAGTTATTAGAAGATGATTTGGCATTAAATAACCTACAATGGTTCATATGCCATGAAACTCAAGCAAACTAAATTATATATATTTAATATATATGTATAAAGAGGATTTGGCATTAAATAACCTACAATGGTTCATATCCCATAAAACCCAAGCAAACCAAACCAAACAAATCGCATATACGGTACTCCATATTTCAAAAATAGAGAATGAACTATTTTAAAGATATTAAATTAGATATCATTTTAAATTGTTCAACATCGTTGCCAGTAAACGTACACTATGTGACAAATTTTCTTCCTCAATAGTATGATTTATTTCCCTGTAGCTAACGTTGTAAAAGTTTAGAAAACGGCTGATATTTCGTTTAAACTTTACTTGAGTATCCTGGATAACACTATATAACTAAAGGCTTGTTCTTAGATAATGTGTGCTATTTTCTAAATGCTTATGTTGTAAAAACCCTGAAAATGGCAAAGACTTTGCCTTAGTGCCCAGGATAACACTATGTAACACATATTTTGTTCCTGAATAGTTTAATTAGAAAGGTGTTGCAAGTATATCGTTAGTTACAGAATTCAAATTAACTATTGGACTAATACCACCGGGAAAGGTATGAACCCTCTTGTCCCTCAGCTATAGATAGATTGGATATTAAATAACCCTCGAAAAGGGATATATATATATATATATATATATATATATATATATATATATATATCCTTACAAAAGAAAGATTCTCAATAAATGGTTACAAAGAAATTTTCCTATTTGTTTTATCACTTTTGTTCATATCTCTCTCTCTCTCTGTCTCTCTGTCTCTCTCTCTCTCTCTCTCTTATTAGAAATTGGTGCCTCAATACAAATTATAACTATATGTGAGTATATGTCTGCATTATTACAAAAAATATCAACATACGCACACACACACATGTATAATAATATATGCTATTATTTACACACGCGTCACACACACACACACACACACATAGATTGATTGATAGATAGATAGGAGTTCGTTGGTGGGGGACGTACAATCGTATTTTCGATTATATAAAAACAGATGCAAATGTAATTAACTGAAGTTATATTAATTCCTGATATAATCGCTATCATTGGCAATTAAAATTGTTCTTTTGCAAAGGTAAATTTCATATTCCACGCTGCGCTGTCAATGACCCGGCTCAAAGAAATTGCTCTGAAGATCGAAACAAATGATAATTCCAGTTCGGCTGAGTGTGGGGAACTGAGTAGAAAATTCGCTGTTAATTTTCAACAAAGTTTATTTTACTGGAAGAAGGGTTATTATATGAAGCAGAAAAGAAGGTGAAAGAAATTTTAGTCACTTCTTAACCGCAGAATATATATTTCAAAATACTTAGTGGATACCTGAAACTATGAATAGTACCGAACCCTAGATATATACAATTATTGGAGGCGCTTGTTGTGTAATGGTAACCGTCGTTGGAAAGCAACACAGTGACACGAGTTCAAGTCTTGGACGAGGCTCTTTTCATTTCTCATGGGGTTAATACTCAAAGGAAAAGTATGTGTCCAATTTTTCTTGTTTTGGGTAAATTATAGAGCAGACTAGGTTCATAAACCTAGATATGTCAACTAATCTAGAAAAAGGAAAACTGAATTACGGCCTGGTAAACTTTAAAGTTGACCTTGTATTGCCTGCAATTCGTGCTGAGGGGTTTGTTTGGTTAATGGCATATCAACCTTTTCAGGTTATTTAATGCCAAAGCCATTCTTCTAGAAGAACAGTAGTGGTACTATTTAACCCAATGCTGGGAGGATAAGAGGGTTCGTACTTTTTCTTAGGGTATTTGCCCGAAAGTGAACGTAATAGCGCGACTGGAGTACGAATTCCGCTGTTCATCGCTTTAACCATTGCACCACGAGGACACCCCCAGGGGTTTGTAATATATTTAAACATGTGAAATCAATTGATTTCCAAACTTAAAAACAGTGTTGATTTTTTGCAAGAAAATTTGCTCGAGAAGCTGTGATTTTTTTAAATTTGTATTTTTGCTTTTATTAACCAATCGACGAATGAGCACTAGTTTTAAATTTTCTCTGAGATACTTCGCAGACGATAATATTTGATTTGCTGCAAAAATTTTGATGAATCATAACCCAAAATGATTTTAAGACATCTTTTCTTTCCAAGATTGATTAAAAATATATTTAGAATCGTGGATAAACCACCACATCTTTAAATCTAATTTCAAGCATACGACAATATTATGAACAGCGAAGAAATAAATATTTTCCTTTTTAGGAATGGATTTATTCTGTATCTACTCAACTACCTTTCGTATTTCTTCTTTTTTTTTTTTTTTTTTTAGTTTTCAGTGAAAATCAACTTTTTTCTTTTTAGAATGCATTTAATTTCAACATCGTTTGATTATCGTAAATTAAACAAATATGCTATTATTTACGTTGAGTTATTAATACTGCTATTAAAGCCTTCGCTTGCTGATGAAAAGAAACTTTAGCAGCAGCCGTATATACGTTTAAAACACAAATACATTTTTCTATTACATATTCATTCGTTCTCTCGTGAACGCTTGAGAAATCAAATATCTTTATCCTAACATTTTTGGAAGTTAAAAAATATGGGTTTTACCCCAGAAATTCAAGGGACAATATTGAAAAGATCTACTACTCCTAGCTGCTTTGATGGTAGATCTAATCTGTGTCTGGAAGAAAAGATACAAATTATGTTATATTTTGATCCTGGTAACCTATTAAATCAGAGATGTGATTTAATAGCTAGATGTGGGCATGAAAATAAATTTTGACTATTTTCAAAAATAAGTGAATAAATAAATTAATACGCAGAAAAGGAATAACTATGATTTATTAAATTGGAAAATGAATTAGAATTTAAATTCATATTAGTGATTTTTACTCTATAATTGTAATTTTTTTGGCGGGGGTGTCACCATAATTAACATCAGTTTTAGATTTTTTTTAGTTCATTTTAATGATAAAAATTGATATACTAAAAGTAGATTGTCCGAATAACTTTTTAATAAATCTTTGAATTTTTGACATGTATTATTGTAACTGTTATTTTTGCCTCGGTTAAATTTGAAGTATGATGAAACTGGATGTAGTTTTACATGCCATAATATTTTAATATTTATTGCTACTTGAAGGTTTCGGCTTGCTTTAATACATAGGAGAAATTAAGTTTTTTGTCTTAGTCTGGTTGTAAATGGGGAAAAATTATTTTAATCCATTTTCTTGTTTGATCTGAAGAAGTCCTGTTAATTTTTTAGAGCATTGATTTATATCACGGCTTGTAACAGGATGGAAATAAATCTATTATATTAATATGACCAATTGATGTTTTTTGAAATTATTTGCTCGGTTGATTTTATTTACATTGAGCTCTTTACCAGGATTATTTAAATTTAATATTCTATTTTTGAATATTTTATTGGTCCTGATTGGAATTATTCCCAACTCCGGATTTACTGGATTGAATAATACCTTATATATATACCAGACATTGGCATAATGGTTAGAGTGTTCGCCAATGGCCCGGGGGACCTGGGTTCAATCCCTGGTCGAGTCACACCAAAGACTTAAAAAATGGTACTTGATGCCTCTTTGTTTAACACTCAGCATTATATGGTACGGATCAAGGGTAAAGTGGAGCAATCCAGGGAAAGGAGTAGCACCCTTCCCTACACCTTGGTGTAGTAGCTATCGAAAAGGGAACCTTCGGGTCACCCACGACTATGGTCGCCAACTTAACTTTTTTAACTATGTATATACGGAGTGTTAATTTAAGTTTATGTGATGTGCAAATCATCATAGGGAAAAGTGAAAAATGTTGTTTTTTTTCTTCAGCAATTGAATGTCACGTGGACTTCCCTCTTAAACACGTGACTTTGCACCACAGTACCTTCCAATTGATTCGCTACTTTCGAACTTTTTCCTCTGATCATTGTCTACACAAAATAAAACTCAAAGTAACGGACGTCTGCTGCATATTTACCCTTGACCGAGCCGTCAATCAGAGATTTCTATGAATAGGACGCACCTGCGTAAATAAGCGGAAGCAGTGGTTGATCGGAAATCGTTGGGGTTATGAAATGATATATACAGATGCCCGCGGGAGGGTCCGACTCAGTTGCAGTCAATCTGAGTCTGGAGTTAGACCCACCTTGCAGTCACTAAGAGTGCTCACTGGGGCAACAGCCAACAGCAGTTGAGTAACCCCTGGCCGAGAACCCGAAAAAGTGCCAAGTGGGGACTTGAAGATAACACAGCGTGATATGGTCGAGAGAAGAAGAAGCCTTTGGTCACTATAGCAGTCTGTCTTTGTCTCTCTCCCTCTGTCTGTCTCTCTCAACACAAAATCTTCAACACCTATTGAAAATAAAGTGTAAGAGTTATATTTCTATAAAGAAGTGTTAATAGTCCTTCTTCTTTCATGTATATTCACTCATTATGGCTAATGCCCAGTCGGCTGGAGCTGTAGAATACACCGACTGCTTCTCTGCAGAGGGGTAAGCCCCCCCCCAACGAGTGTCCTGGATATGACACTAAACAATCTGACGGTGAGGTTCCAGCAGTGCTGGAGCTTTGGGGAATTCGGAGTACCCCTTCATTGCCATCGCTCCCAGGTCCACTCTGGCCCGGAGTGGTAGCACCTGATAGGACCCTATCTTTGGGTTAAATAGAACTAGCAGCATACTTATGCTAAAATGAATTGAGTAAACTAAATTGCTTGAAATAGAAACGTTTTTGACAATTAAACCGTACTTACATTTAAACTGCGTGCTTATGCTTAACTGAATTATTTCAAATAGAACTGTTTTTCGACATTAAAACTGTATTTACCATTAACTGAATTGTTACATATAACTGCTTGAATAGTTTGAAATGGAAATGTTTTTGACAATTAAACTGTGTACTTATGCTAAACTGAACTGTTTTCAATAGAACAGATTATTTACATAAAAATGGATTTGGCGTTAAATAACCTACAAAGGTTGATATGCCATAAAACCAAACAAACCAAACCAAACCAATCATTATGGCTATATAAAATTGTTTGATTGGGTGCTGAAGGTCATTTCATGCCCACATGGCATGATTTCGAACCTGAGGTTAAACATAGATGATCAAGGAATCGGTCGATGAAGAGTTTAGCCTATAAAGAAAAATGAGGAAGAATGAATGAAAAGGAGACAGCCGAGGAGTGAAAGAGAAAACACGAAGAGAGAGAGAGAGAGAGAGAGAGAGAGAGAGAGAGAGAGAGACGGAGGAAACGACAGGAAGAAAACGAAAATGAAAGAGAAAAAGAAAAAACCTGAAAATGCAATAAACTTAGAGAAAAGAATGAAAACCAAGAGAAAATCGAGGACAGAAAGAAGAATTCAACACATCAAGAAAACTTGAGACGAAAAAGCAGAAAATAATCTGAAAAAAAAAAAAAAGAAAATGGGTTGGTACATTGCTCAAACTAAGAAAAGAATTTTTTTCCTTCCGTGAATTTTTTAAGTTTGTTTGTTCGCGTCGATAAAATTCTGCAAATTACAAAAAAAATTTAGTTTTATCAGTTTTTCAATTTTTAAAAGACGCGTCAAGTAGAATTTAAATAATAATCAAAAAAATTGGAAATTAGTAATAAAGTCTAGTATATTTTATATATGAGTTAATTCTGAAAACTGAAAGATTTTAGCTTAACAGGGGAATAGAATGCAAGAGAAGAGAAAGAAGAGAAAAAGAAGGGATCGTGAGAACAAAACAGAAAATATTCTTTCTGTGATATGTCAGAAAGTTGACAAGTTGTAATAACAAGTTCGAATTTGTACAACAGTGAGAACTTTTACTTTTCATGGATGGACTTTGATTGTAAACAACATTTTTTATGAATGAAATTTTGTAGTAACTCGTGGATGCTATCGTAACGCGTAGTGATTTGACATTAGGATTTTGATCCGAGGTTTGGAAGGATCCAGGGATCTACGATATGTTGTTTTGAGAAGGCTCATGTACCTTTGGATCCGTAGATAGGAAGTGGAGCGGGATTTGAGATGAAAAAGTTGTATCAAAAATGTTTTTGATGGAAGTCTTCCTGTGATGGGATCAACATTTTTGGGTACTGGTAGAAATCATACCAGGTTTTGTGAAGGGCTCACCTTAGAATGGGGTCGAGAATTCTGAGGAACTAGTTAGAGCCCAGACCAGGTTGTGAAGTTCCCTTTGATGGGATCGAGAATTTGGGGGCGTTGGTAAAAGACTAAACTTTTTCACTCATGCTTTCATGATTTGAAGAGAATATTTTGAAACAGGAGATATGAAATTAGGGAGTATGTGCATAAAATCTATGCCCTGGAAATTTACGGACTCGGTTTTGATTCATGCTTGAGGGAGAAATATAGTTGAGCAAACAGATAAATAAATAAATTACCCTCATTAAATATTGAAAAAGAAAAATGAAATAGACCGACGGGCAGTCAAAAAAGTAGAGCAAAAATCGAACGATGATTGAATGCGGGCCATGTTTAACACATCACCCAATATGCCCCGGGGTTGACAAATAAAATATAATTTTAAAAAATCCATATAATTTTTACTAACCTTCAAATGGCACGTGTCAAAATTTGAGCTTTATCGGATTATTAATTTACAAATTACTGTTATTTAAGTGCAGCTACCGTTGCAAATTTTCAAAACAATGAAAAATCTGAATTTCGTGTGTTGATAAAGGATTGCTTTCTGATGTGAAAAATACTCTTCAAGCAACGTAATGGCTTGATAAGTGTTATTCGGACTGTTCCTTCGGAAACAACGGTTAAGAGATGATATGCTGACTTTAAACAGACACAAATGATGCTGAACTCAGGTCGCCCAAATTCAGCAGTTGTTCTGGAAAACAACAAAAAACTCCACAAAGTCGATTTGGCCGATCGTAAATTGAAGTTGCGTGAGATAGCAGAGGAGTTGAAGATATCAGAAGGCAGTGTATTCGCCATTTTTCATGAATATTTGTCAATGGGAAAACTGTGTTCAAAGAGGGTGCGCATTTACTCACAGTCGATCAAAAACAACAACGCGTCGACGATTCAGAGCGTTGTTTGCAACTGTTTAAATGCAACAAAAAGAAGTTTTTGCATAAATGTGTGACAATGGATGAAATATGGATCCACTATTTCACTCCGGAATCAAATCGGCAGTCAGCTGAGTTTACAGCAGCAGGTGAAAGCCGTTCAAGGCAACCAAAGACGTAAACATCAACTAGCAAAGTTAGGCCTCCGTATTTTGGCATGCACAAGATATTTTGTTCATCGATTACCTTGAGAATGGAAGAACCATCAATAGTGAATCTTATATAGCATTATTTGCGCGTCTGAAGGAAAAAATCGTCAAAAGACGGCTACAAATGAAGAAGAAAAAAGTGCTCTTTCACCAAGACAATGCACCGTGTTACAAGTCGATTGCAACGATGGCAAAACTACATGAATTACACGTCGAATTACTTCCACGCCTACCTTATTCTCCAGATCTAGCCCCCAGCGACCACCGGCC
Source organism: Sepioteuthis lessoniana (assembly GCA_963585895.1). Taxonomy (NCBI): domain Eukaryota; kingdom Metazoa; phylum Mollusca; class Cephalopoda; order Myopsida; family Loliginidae; genus Sepioteuthis; species Sepioteuthis lessoniana. The sequence continues at coordinate 53,152,184 of OY757929.1, read as the reverse complement.
GTTTGCAAACCTCAAAAGAATGCAACAGGGAAAGAGATTTGGCTCCAATGAAGAAGTGATATCGGAAACTGAGGCGTATTTTTAGGCCAAAGACAAATCATTCAATAAAAAGGCATCGAATTCTTGGAGAAGCGTTGGAATTAGTGTATTACCCTAGAAGGAGACTATGTTCATGAATAAAGTCGAATTTTGCCAAAAATTTGTTGTTTTATGAGTTAGGCCGAAACTTATTGAGTGTTGTGTGATTTTGAGGTGATATTTTTTGAAAAACATGGAAAAGGGCGTGCGTGAACCAATATTAGCTTAGATTATCCGTACGAAAAGAGCGCAGGGAATAAGTAATTGGATACACACACACACACACACACACACACACACACACACATATATATATATATATATATATATATATATATATATATATATATATATATGTGTGTGTGTGTGTGTGTGTGTCTGTGTGTGTGAAAATTATTGCAGAGAAAAGAAAACAGAAAAACAGGACAAGGACACTCACCATTGAAAAAAGCAACATTTTCGTATACGTGTTTTCACTCACACACACACACACACACACACACGCACACACACACACACACAAACGTATATATATATGTGTGTGTATATATATATATATATATATATATATATATATAATTCACTTTGGAGCCAGTTTATAGATATATATATATATATATATATATATACATATATATATATATATATATATATATATATATATATATTGTTTTAATTATTATTACTGAAGTTATTCTCGAGGAGGATTTAGAAACTGGTTCCTAGATAAAAGATATTTTGTTTAGAAAATAATTAGAAATGAAAAAAAGAAATTTACAAAAAGGCATGACAATAATTCAGTCCAAAATAAGCAGAAAGACCTTCAAATGAATATCATCATTTTTTTTTTTCGATGTATGTCACAAAGATGTCTTTTCTCCAGTGAAACAATATTGCAATCTTATTTAGGGCACAAAGTGTTTCAAAACAAAAGGCTTCTAAGCGAAAATGGATGAAAATTTCAAACGAAGTCTCAAAATGGCAGAGAAACGTCATTTCGATTTTATGTATATTTCAATTTTTGTTTTTTTCATTTTAAAAATGGAAAATTGAAGTGGAAAAAATGTGTACAAACACACTCCAGCAAAAACGCAGATGAAAACAAAATACAAAAATCAGCATTTAAAATAAAACTCCAAAATATGAACAAGCAGAAAATAAACAATGGGAACATTGAAGATTGTTCGAGATATTACAGTGATGTCTCGCTCCCGCGAGATCCTTTCACGAGAGTTAACGTTTCGATAGATGATTTCTAAACATTGGCCATTGCCTCCATTGAATCCAACCTGATGTTATCATTAATGAAGGAAATTTCCTAAACGGTGGCGTTCACGTTAAATGAGTTTTCTCCCCCCCTCTCTCTCTCCCTCAAAATTAAACAAAACAATAAAAACCACTTTTAGGGAAAAAATATCGTCTTTTGGATAAAAGCTAACGAGTTGAGATAATACTGTGTAAATTGAAATCGACGTTCACCAACAGGTGGCGCGTTAATTATACTGTTTAAAACTTTTACGATGCGATCTAAAATAACTTCTTATAAGCATTGGGCAAGGATACTGCCGTGCGTATTGAAATACAATTTTTTTTGCGGGAGTGGGGGGTCGAATTTTCTTCTTTTTTTTTTTTACAAATAAGAATGGAAAGTAAATATTTCAACCAGATTTTTTCCATTCTTTTTACCCCCCCCCCCAAAAAAAACACTTTTTATGACATTTCAAAACTTATCGATATTAATCAAACCCAGTTTTACGAATAAGAATATTTTTAACTGCAATAGGTATCACCGTCATCCTCATATTCCACAGTCTCATCAGGTCTCTGGAAATATCTTAGTAGCTTTTTGCCTCCATTATCTATGGCTAACTGGAACGGCAAAATCCAGAAGTTGACATGTTATTTTTTTTTTTTTCCATTAATATTAGGTCTGGTCTTCTGGTTAGGATTGAGTGATCCGTATGTATCCAGATTATTATTATTATTATTATTATTATTATTATTATTATTATTATTATTATTATTCACTCATTAGAGATTTTCACATCTGCTTTAGCCGATGGTTTTTCACTGGAGTCTGAGTGACAGCAAGTTTCCTCAAGTCTCCAGGACTCTTCTCAGTATTCTGGTCGTTCTCAATAATGCTGTCGTTTGGATGGTCTCCACCCATCCTCCAACTTCCAATTCCTCCAGTCCCTTTAGTAATCCTTTAGTTACCGTTCCAAACGCACTAATTACAATTGGTATAATTGTCACCTGCACGTTCCATATTTTTTTCAATTCCCTAGCAAGGTTGAGGTACTTATCCTTCTTTTCACATTCTTTCAGTTTTATTCTGTGGTCAGCCGGGACAGCAAAGTCGACTATTTTGCAAGTTCTCTTTTTCTTGTTGATTATTATTAAGTCTGGTATTCTGGCCGGGATTAGGTGATCCGTTTGTATGTTAAAATCCCATAGGAGTTTATGCGTGGCATTTTCTAGGACAGGTGCTGGGTTGTGCATATACCAATTGTTAGTATGGTCAAATTTAATATACCATTATTATTATTAATAATTTTCAGCTTTAATTTCAGTTTCATACAATACCCCTTTATCCAAGATATTATTACTATTAATCCAGGCGAATTTTTCACACCAGAGTTAGCTGATGGTCTTTCACTGAAGACTGAGTGACACCAAACCTCACATCCCCAGAAACCTGCTCAGTATTCTGGCTGATCTTTATAATGCGGTAGTTTGGTCTCCACTTGCCGGCTGATTTCTTGTCCCCTTACCAAGCCTTTTGGGATTGTTCTGAGTACACACGGTATCACCGTCACCTTCATGATCCATATTTTTTTTGTTCTCTGGCAAGGTTTACGTCATCATCATCATATCGTGCTGGCAGCACGGATATCCCTGACCCTCTCTCGCCACTCCTCCCTATCGTTCATCGCCCTAGGTAGGTCTTCAGGACAACAACCTGTATCCTCACATAGCTGCTGAATGTACGTTCGTGCTGGTCGTCCTGCTTTTGCGCGGCCGTGTGTGGGGATCCATAAGAGTACATCTCTTATGAGTTCATCTCTGCTTCTCCAGCAATGTCCTGCATGTCTGGTTCGCCTAACTTGAATAGTTTTCGTGATAGGGGGCAGGTGGCCGTACAGTTGGTGTCTTGTGGGGTGTTGCTGCCAGGACTTAGGTTTACGTACTTATATATATATATATATATATATATATATATATGAATTTGATTATATGTACATGTGTCTATATACGTGGTGCCTTCAATAAGTTTCCAGATTTTTTTCGTATAGGTAATTATATTGATAGTACACCCAGGAAACTCTAGTCCCCTTCGAAGTAATCTCCTCCGGCTGCAATGCACTTGTTGTACCGTTCCAACAACTTCTGGAGTGCCACATGGAAGTCCTCTTCTGTGAGTGTATCAATGACCTTCGTCACAGCCTCTTTCATCTCCTCAATTGTCTCATAACGACAGCCTCTGAGGTTTTCCTTAAGCTTAGGGAATAAGCAAAAGTCACAGGGAGCAAGGTCTGGACTATAGGGAGGCTGAGGAACTGTCTTGATGCCCATCTTGGTCAAAGAGTCTGTGACAAGGATGGAGTTGTGGACTGGTGCATTGTCCTGGTGGAAATGCCAGTGACCCGATTTGAAGAGTGCTGGTCTCTTCCCTAGGAATCTCTTCCTGAACTCCCTTAAAACCACAACATAGTATTACTTGTTAACTGTCAGTCAAGTGGGAATCCAGTACATGTAGATGATGCCAGTGCTGTCAAAAAAAGGGATCATCAAATTGTGGGTGGATTTGCTCTGTCTGGCATTCTTGGGTCTGGGAGAGCCAGCATGCTTCCACTGGTAACTCTGTCTCTTTGTCTCTGGGCCATAGAAGTAGATCCAGCTTTCATCGCATGGCATTTTTTCCAATTTTAAAACACAAATTTATTGTATATCGTTCTTCTAAAGTGTCCTCACGTCCAGATTGCATTTTTGAAATTCACCCACTGTGACAATCAGGCTTTAGTAGGGTGTATTCCAATTCCTGCTGTAGCTGTTCATTTGAACCTGGAATCATAAACATTGGTCAGTTATCTCATTAGATGTATAGCAATAACATAGTGAATTTTCAAGAGTCTACGACGATTTTAAATGCCTCTACAAAAATGTCTGGAAACTTATTGAAGGCACCTCGTAAATGTACCCAAATTCTTGATTATATATATTTGATTAAATAGGACAGACACTTTGTTTATGATTATATATTGTGTATATATCATACTATATATATATATGTGTGTGTGTATGTGCGAGTATATATATATATATATATATATATATATATATATATATATATATATATATGTTTGATTGAATAGGACAGATACTTGTTTCTATCTATTTTTCGTTCACTTTTTTTATTTTTACTCTGTGGTCCACTAGGATGGCAAAGTCCTCTATTTACCAGGGTCTATTATTATTATTATTATTATTATTATTTCACTCCTTTTAATTAATGGCATTTTGATGGAGTCTAAGTGACAGCAAGTCTCATAAGTTCTCCGGATCTCCAGGACTCTAGCTGAATAGCTGTCTGAATGATCTCGATTCTTCCTCTGATTTCCAATTCTGCCTGTCATTTTTCTTTTACGTGCTTTTGGAATTGATCCAAGTGCACCAATTACAATTGGCCTCACTGTCAACCTCATTATCATCACTGCTGTTGTTGTTGCTGTTGTTGTTGTTTAGTAAACGAACAAAATATAGACATAATATAAGGTACATATCTCCCAATACTTCAAATAAAACTGATTAGTACTACAAGATCCTATTACTTCATTAAAACTTTGTGTTCATAAAGTTCCGCTGAAATTTTATCGCATTCACACTCGCGCGTGTGCGCAAGAAAGATAATGCCGCAGCTTCATATAATATCAAAACAGGTACGTCAGAGATGCTCCTAACAGTAGAAAGCCCGATGGAATAAGTGTATTGAATGATAAGTGTATTATTTTAAGAAAAACTAACATTTCATTTATTGCCCTTTTTTGGTTGAGCGGGGTTAAAGCAGCTTCATTATCGATATATTTTTGTAACAAAACTTCTTATATATTAGCGGCATTTTCTCTTTTAAATATGGCAGATAATGTCGACCACTAGGTTGATCCGTTCAAGTAATAATATGAGTCGTTTGAGATCTTGATGAAATGAATTCAAAACGGCACTTCCTTTGTACTAGTCATTTCACTGCTTGTTGCCTCAAAGATCGGTCACGCTAGAACCGAAAATATGGCGCCCTTTTCAGTACATTCTATCCTACTGTCAGACTACGCATAGGAAGTCTTAAATGGTCAACTATAAAATAGATAGAAACAAAGTATCTCCTATTCAATCAAACATATATATATATATATATATATATACACTCGCACATACACCTCCCCACATATATATATATGATATATATACAATATATAATCATAAACGAAGTGTCTGTCCTATTTAATCAAACATATAATCAAGAATTTATTTATATATATATATATATATATATATATATACACACATATGTACATATAATCAAATGTATATATATATATATATATATATATATATATATTGTCACATGAATGTGTTAGCCCAGTCAGATGGGGCTGTAGAATACACCGACTGCACCTCAGCAGAGGGGTAAGACCCCCTCCAACAAGTGTCCTGGATATGATACAAAAAATATGATGGTGAAGTTCTAGTATTACTGGAGCTTTGAGGAATGCAGAATACTCCGTCATTGCCATCACTCCCAGGTCCACTCTAGCCCGTAGTGGTAGCACCTGATAGGGTTTTATCTATGGGTCAAATATAACTAAACTGTGTACTTATGCTCAACTAAATTCTTGGAAAGAGAACTGTTTATATGTATTAAATGGATATGGCATTAAACAACCTATAATGATTGACGTGCCATAAAATGAAATCAAATCTTAATGTGAAGTCGGAACAGAAAAAGTGCATCACATGAGTTCAATACAGAAATAAAGAAAAGTACAAATAAAGGCCATACACAAATTTAAGAAAAGAAGAAAAAACAACGAGGTCAAACTGTCTAAGCCTTAAAAAGCAGAAAAATCGAAAGAAGGACAGGGGGTGTCCTCATGGTGTAATGGTTAAAGCGATGGACTGCGGAATCGTAGTACGCGAGTTTGTATTCTAGTCGCGCTATTACGTTCACTTTCGGGCAAATACCCTTGGGAAAGGTATGAACCCCCTTATCCTCCCAGCTATGGGTTAAATAGTACCACTACTGTTCTTCTAAAAGAATGGATTTGGCATTAAATAACCTAAAAAGAGTTGATATGCCATTAAACAAAGAAACCAAAACGAAAGAAGGACATATGTAGAAAATTCATACGAGGCATGATAGCTATGACTCCAGGAAAAGTACCTGCTCATCGACAGCTTTTTTTTGGATTCAACCTTGAATATTGCCTCATACCCAAATCGGAAAAAAAAGCACGTGACAAGGATTCAAACCACCGCTCGCCAAAGAAGAAACTTGAAAGTCAGAAACTATCATACACCAAGCGAAATGGTTGCTTCTCAGGTCACGTTATATGATGGAGGAACTGAAATAATTTCAAACCGTTACCTTCAGCTATTTGGAAGATGCGTGAAAAATCACAGGATGACTGACTGAAATTATCGACGTTTCATCCATTACAGGGATAATGGATGAAGACAAGCAGCAAGAGATCAATTAACCTCAACTTAAAGGTTTTTAAGAAAATCCCGAATGAATGAACTTCATTATCTAATTTCTAAGTTCCGATAAACAAGCTGGTTGGTTGATTTGTTGGTTGGTTTTACGGCGTATCAACACTTTTCGGGTCATTTAACGCCGAATCAAATTTCAAACAATTCAGTTTAGTATAAGTATAGTTTTGGTTTACAAATAGTTAAATGTCAAAACAGTTTAGTTAAATTTCAAAACAGTTTTATCTCAAACAATTCAGTTTAGAATCAGTACACAATTTCAAAGTCAAAAACAATTCTATTTCAAGCAATTTAGTTTTGCATAAGTACACAGTTTAGCTCTATTTGACCCATTGATTGGTTCCTGTTTGGTGCAACCACTCTGGACCAGAGTGGACATGGAAGCGATGGCAATATATGGGTGCTCTGCATTCTCCAGAGCTGCAGAATTACTGAAACTTCACCATCAGATAGTTTAGGGGTTGGGTCTTACCTATCTGCAGAGTTGCACTCTGTGTATTGTACTGGCCCAACCGATTGGGCAACGATAATAAAAGAAAATGGCGTGAAGAAAAACAGAAGAGAAAGAATAAAAAGGAGTAAAGAAACAACTTCAACCATGGGAGAGAACAAAACTCTTTCGAGGACTGGGAGAAGAAAAATAGAAAGATGTAGCAAGTCCCATATTGACTTGTCACATACACAGTATTACAGAAAAGAGCTTAGTTTGATCTTACATATAACTCTTAACCTTACAATTCCCGCAGATATTCATTTTCCCAAGGAATTGAAGCTGAACGTTCTTTATGCATACATCATGGCAAAAACAGAATGTTTACACAATCAGTCATGATATTATTCCATTTGTTTTCTAATGATTTTTTTAAAATTCTAATTTTATGAAATACAACTCTAATTTTGTTCCGCAAATGGGAGAATAAAATTATTATTACTAATCTCTTTGAGGGATTTCTTGCCTCGTATTATCTTTTTTATATGCACAGCCGACCTCTTAGGGATCGAAGATAATACGTTTTTGTATTTTTTTATTTCCGTGGAAAACCTACCCACGTATTTTGAATAATCCTGTCGAGTGACAATATATATATATATATATATATATATATATATATATATATATATATATAAGTAAAGTTGGCGACTATAATCGAAGGCGACCAGAAGGCTCCCTTTTCAATAGCTACTACACCTACATGTAAGGGAGGGTGCTACTTTTTTTTCCAGGATTGCTCCACTTTACCCTTGATTGCTAAGTATTAAGCAAGGTGGTATCAAGTACCATTTTAAAAGTTTTTGGTATGACGTGACCATTGGCGAACACTCAACCTACTAGGCCAATGAGCCCGTTATATACACACACACACACACACACACACATATATATATATATATATATATATATATATATATATATATATATATATATACGAGGAGAATTGAAAAAGAAATTTAGAAAAAACAATATAAACAAAATCATAAACACGAAATAAAATTTACAAATACAAAAATAACAATTTCCCAGGAGGCCTCTGACTGGAAGTGCGATCGGCACATGCCTGTAAAGACGTGTGTCCTGGTGCCAAAAAGAAACTCTTGATCGGATCTCTTTACACCCTCCTACTCGGGAGACTGCTTTTCGTGGTTCGCGTAGAACGTTCCCCACCATTAAATAGTAGTAACCTGCGGAATGAAAGTTAAGTTTTAAAGTATCTTAGTATTTGTCTTTTTCCTCCTTAATGCCTTCACTGCTTGGGCCAGCAATAAGAGGATAACAAGTAAATAGGGCTATAAGAAGAAAAAGGATTCAAACACAATCGTCAGAATTCCCCAACATACCAGCAATTTACCACAACCTTCCATATACCTTATATATATATATATATATATATATATATATATATATATATATATATATATATAAATCATTTGTTTTTTTAATATATCTTATTTCCACATGGGAAATGTGTGAATTTTGTAAATAGGTAAACTGACGGCCAAAACTTGATTTTAAAACGTAATTCTTTTTTCATTTTGTCATAGATAACAAAGTGGGTTGACACTCAGCACTTGGCTTACAAAGAAAACAGATTTCTGAAATGTTGTCTTTCCTGTTCTTCCATACATTGAATAAGTCAGGGTAATTAGAAATTTTCATATTTCGTCCGTCTTTCTGGTTATCAACTAACATAACCAAAGAGTATTTAAAAAGAAACCGATATCAGCGTTTTTATTGAAAAAATAAACCACTATTCTTAATTTTAAGGCTTCAGATATTTTATTGGGTAAAATGATTTGCATATTTCGGCAGGATATCAATTTGTATATGACGGCAAAAGTTGTAAATCGGTCATATCCCACGAGCTCTTTGTGTTCTCATCTCCTCATCATTGCAGTAAAAATGCAAGGAACGCAGCTTGCATTTTTCGCTGATAAGTTATATATTTAACCAACCCATTCTCTTCGGAAGAATGTGGCACTAGGTCAATTTTTAACAGAGTCCAACAATCAGAATTGTCCTTTTCCTCGAGCGGTTGTCATCCAAGAATAAAGAACACAGTCTAACCTACTACTTACCCATCGATGGAGAAGCGATATAATGGGATTCGAACGTTTCCCAAAGGTATTAGCGCTATGTGAAATGCAGACAGCCTCGTCGAAGACTTGAATTTGGACCATTAGTTCCATTTTCAAAGACGATAAGCATCATACAATGAGCGCCTCTGTAAACTAGATTATTCATTACACATCCTTTCAAGAATATTTGAAATAGATATGAAAATAGATAGATAGATAGATATGAACAAAGTTATATCGATAGGAAAAGATAGATTGATTGAAAATTAACAGATTTCAAAAGATAGATAATTATGGACAGATTTACATGACCATAAATGAAAAGATAGATTCATATAAAAACAGACATAGATAGATAGATAGATATTAACAGGTTTCAGTCGATCAATAATTATGAGCAAATTTACATTGACATATAAGAAAAGATAAATTCGTATAAAAAGAGACTTATATATATATATATATAGAGAGAGAGAGAGATTTTTAAGAAAGTTTTGTGTTTCCATCATTTTGATATTTTTACTTTTTTAATGTGATCCTTTTCCTCTTCATTCCACACTAAAAAATGCAAGTAGCAGAATATATCTCGCTGAAACTATCATTGATACAGTCTACACAGGTGATCTAGCGCTTCTTCCAAATACACCTGTTCAAGACAAATCTCTGCTGGAGTAGACAGCAAGAGGCATTGGTCTCTACATGAGAAAAGAATTCATGCGTTTTAATCAAGATAGTGTTACTTCCCCATTAGATCGCAAACCTCTGAATTTAGATCACGCATAGGTAAAGCATGGACTGCTATCGACCATATGGCAATCTGATCTCTATAAGAGAATATAACAGGAATTCTTCCAAGGTTTACTACTGTATGGTTGCACCACTTGAACTTTAACGAAATGAGCAGAGAAAAAAACTAGATTAAAACTACATAAGTTTGCTACGTGCTGTTTTGAAGAAATCTAGGAAGCAATACCCAAATGAAATAGCAACTGTACAAACACTTTCTTCCAATGTCAGTAACCACCCAGGTAAGACAAACGAGACAAACGTTCTGCTATGGACATACAAGTGTTGGCTGACTAGCAAAAATTTACATTCATTAGCTATGTGCGGACATTGGGAACCGTCAAGAGAACTTGCCAAAAACGATGGCGGATTGATAGAGAGAGACAGAGAGAGAGAGAGACAGAGAGAGAGAGAGAGAGAGAGAGAAAGTCTAAGGAATAGATGCAGTCGGAAAGCCTTGATGAGGATAATGATATTTTTCCTAGTTTCTTTGGAATTAAAAAACCGCCATTAAAATCTCTTTTGCGAAATGAGTTAAAGGTTAGATGAAGTTGTAAATCGGAAGCAAAATTACTTCAAGTTTTGTAAGACAACATCTTAGTTTTAATCTTGTAATTTTATTGTAGAATTATCTTATTCAAAATAAAATTAAATATTATAGAAAATAGATTAAGATTATTGAAATAAAATAGCGGCCTCTCATATCTACCCTGTTGACTTTATTCTCTTTCTCTTTTCAGAATATTTCTGGAAAATTGTTAATATTCTATGTTTAAAGAAATAGAGTGAAGTCATGTTTTGGACGATGAAGATCTTTTGTGTGAAGATATATTACGAAACAAGTTTTTTCAAGATTGTTCGAGCAAGATACAGTAGAAAGTTTGATTTCAACACATCTTCAAGCAGGAATCCGATTTTCCTGTTCTTCAAGAACTTTAAAGTTCATAGCACTTGATATGATCATAGGGCAATGAGTTCCTAATCCACCCTGCGATCACCCACGAGAAAGGATCCACGCGTTATCACATCAACAACTTTGAACGCCACATTTAACAATGCCTGAACGGTGGATATCTAAAACATGTACTCTAGGGCTCCTCTTGACATTTTTTATTCATGTTTAAGACTAAATGGTTGCAAATTCTAAAATGTTGTCCTTTTGCGTTTTGAAACAAATGTAATTTCTGTTACTTTATCATTTGTGGTCCTTAATTTGTGTCCTATCATTTTGTTTAAAACATCAAGAAACTCTCTCTCTCTCTCTCTCTCTATATATATATATATATATATATAGCAGTGTATGGTTGTCACTATCACGTTTGGTAGGTTTCTGGCAGATTAAATGCGGTATAATTTGGAGAGTGCTCAATATTTGTGATAGAGCAATTTTATATTAATGAACAAATATATATTAGTTTTTATATATATTTAATTTCATGGATGCTTATCTGTGCATGTATCATCATACACACACATACTAAAAATACGACCACACACAGTAATACGCAAATATAATCTACACAAGCACACACGCACACACACACACACACACACACACACACACACACACACACACACACACACAAAAGAGTTGTACACATTCCTAACATGAATATTATTTTATTTGTATTTTTGATTTTTTCGATTTTTTTAATTTCTCTAATATCGTTAATTTTGTGCCTGATGATATTCGAAATAAGACAGCATGAAACCAGTGGTCGCAGATAAGTATCCATGCTATTAAATATATATGAAAACTAATATATATTTATTTATTTATTCATTATTATTATCATCACACACACACACATATATATATGTGATATATATATGTGATATATATATATATATATATATATATATATATATATATATATATATATATATATATAACGACTAAATGTGTAAATGATAGAATAAGACACCAATTTACAAATTAATAAATTTTATTTCTTTAAATTGAGTGAAAATTTGTAGAAAAACAGAAATTGCAAAGTCTTTTCTTGTTAGAAAGTAGGAGTGAAAGAGTAACTATTATCGAATATTTACTGCAAGAAAGTACATTCATTTAATATAGGAGTTTGCATTGCCTAAATCTAGTTGATATATTTTGTATGTAAAAAAAATCTTTGTGTGAGTATGTCACTATGAGGGAGAAAAGTATATTCATCAGCTAAAACTGAATGCAGTTGAAATATTTCATCAGCAGGAAAGATTATCAGTACGAGCATACCTATGTAAATAAACTATTTTCGTTTAAGTTAGAGAATAATTGAGCGATGATGAAATTTTATGCATCCTTGAAAATGTTTGATTTTCACTCAAAAGAAATAAAGTCGAAAAATTTGAGGACATTCACAGAATAGATCTATAAATCAGATCTATAAATCAGATTTATAGATTTCCTAGCTTATTTATAAGATTGGGATAGGCTCGAATTTAGATTAAAAAACAAAAAAAAGTTGATAATCTATCTATGATCTTAATTGGCTAAAAATGTATTTTGAACAATCTAGGTTGGAAAATTATTGAATTGTTTTGGGTTACGATCCTTCGGATTTTTTCGCGGCCAGACAGATATTGTCATCTGAAAATCTCAAAGAAATTTTGAAATTAGCTCGTAAGCACCGATTGGTCAATAAATACAAAGTACAGATTAAAAAATTACCGCTTCTCGGGCCAATTTTTGCACAAAAATTAACATCTATTTTTTTAGTATGGAAATCAGTTGATTTCTCATATATATATATATATATATATATATAATGATAGAACTGCCAATTGAAAAGATTTTGCATAAAAAGTGTGCTCACTGCTAGAATAGCCGAGCAGGTATAAAACCTATTAATATTATGGATATAAAACAGGCATAAAACCATAAATATATTAAGGATATAAAGCAGGTATAAAACCATAAATATTATGGAGACTCGAGTTTCATTTCCTTTATACAACCATCAGAAGGACGAGTGATAAAATTGCTCAGTCAAGCGTCTTTATAGCGATAGGTGTACTGACTTGAAACAACATATACACTGTTGCAACCAGAATTATCAACCAACAGAAAAAATTAAAACATTACGTCACCACAATGTTCCACAGCGCAGCCAATCAAATTTTTAGAATGAAACGTGTGAAATTTAAAATATTTAAAATGAAAAAGACATGTTTTTTCCGTTCGCTGTCACAAGGTGAATACAACTTTTTCTCTCTCATAGTTTGGATTAATTTCACACTAGCACTCACACATTCCTAATTTATTTTTTACTTTAAAATATACACAGATATCTTTCTCTATATTTGTAACATACCCATACATGAATACGGATATGTACATAGAATGTTCATAACTCACATATAGATAACATAGGAATCCAGAAACTCAAAAACACTTACAACTTCTTAGTTCAGGTACGAAACTTTTTATTACCTTTGAAAAAGTTTTTCGACATGAGGAGAGAGGCACAATCTTTCTATGCTGAGTTTTCCATCTGCCCCAAACAACGTGCGAGACCCACCGTAAGGCCTCGGTGAGCTCCGAAAGTCAACCGTCTTCTTCGGATGCTAGAACTCCACTTTTTTTCAAATCCCCCAAATCCTCCGCGCACACTTTTGGTGCATGACGTCATTCACATCACCCGGTCATATTTGCTATCTGGGGTTTCTATAGTGACATCTCTGAATGACACGTCCGCTCCGCGTGCGCGTGAACACCTGAGCTTATGTTTGCACCTAACTAACCCATGCGCTAAACGAAAAGTTCTCAGCCTAACTAAACCAAAAGGCAAGATATATAAAACAAAATCCCTCTGCCATTATATTATATATTAGCTGGGACTTTTCTTCTGAGAGAAGACTTTTTTGTGGTTGGTAAATATTATAAACGTTTCATCCATTCTTGTGTACTTTTTGTGTTACAATACATAAAACTTTATTGCATTTATTTTCATTTATTCTGTAACCCTATTTTATCGTGCATATTTCGTATACATACATACAAAAAAAAAGATAAACGAAAACACGAAAGAATACGTGATTAGATATTAGTACACGTCACATCGAAACGACAGAAAAAGTTCTTTTTTCTATAACAGTCCAAAATAGAGAATGATAAAAGTTATGGGATTAATCAGTATGAGAAAAATTTGTTGATATGTCAACACTTAGACATTAATTCGCTATTTTTTTTGTAGCCAATTGTCTTCAGCGTTTTCTAAGGAGCATCATTTTTCTTCCAGATATAATCTCCAGTTATAATCACCTCTTTCATAAACTTAGGCAATTTTTTCACAATATCTCATTTTCTTAAGAGAGATTTTCCCATTATGTGTTTGAATAGTGTTGTACAGTCGCAATTTCTTCTGTAAGTGGAGCTGGGATAGTTTTCTTCCTTGACGTTGGCCTTGTTAATTAAACAACTACCACTCAAGAGGGACCTAGTTCTCTTCGTGCAGTCGCTTCTGTTTTCCCGGCTATCATCCTTTTCATTAAAATTTCAAAATTATGTTTGTTAATAATTTTTGATATTATTCGAGAAACAATAAGTAATTTCAAGATAATTTTTGTTTAAAAGTTTGTTCAGTATAGTAGATTTTTCATATGTATGTGTCATTATTATTATCATTATTATTGAGTTTTTCGCATCAGAGTTAGCTGATGGTCTTCCACTAGAGTCTGAGTGACAGTAAACCTCCTCAAGTCTCCAGGAATCTTCTCAGTATAATGGCCTATCTTAATAATGCTGTAATCTAGATGGTCTTCACTTGTCCGCTGATTTCTAAGTCTTCCAGTCTTTTTACCAATGCTTTGGGGATTGTTCCCGGTGCGCCAGTTATAATTGGTATCACTGTCATCTTTATGTTTATTCTTTTTTTCTTAGTTCTCTAGCAAGGTCAAAGTACTTATGTCTCTTTTCGTTTTTTTTAAATTTTTATTTTCACCTTGTGGTCCGCCGGCGGGTTCTCTGTTCTTTTTGGGGATGGGGGTTGTAGTTGTCGTTGACTATCACAAGGTCTGGTCTTCTGTCCAAGATTAGGTGATCAGTTTGGATCTCAAAAGAGTTTTCTGTGTCTCATTTTCTAGACCGGATTTTGGATTGTGTCTATACCACTTGTTGGTATGGTCAATTTTCAATTTCTTGCTCAATTCTCAGTTGATCACCTTCCCTACTCAGTCGTATCAAGTCTTATACTCTTTTTGCGCTAACTCGCAGCATTCGCTTATTATGCTATTGTTTCGGCTGTATCACCACATAACCAACATTTGCTATTTTGTTGTATCTTATCTATTTTAGTTGATTGGTTGGTTGTTTGGGTTTTATGGCATATTAACTTTTGTAGGTTATTTAAGGCCAAATCCATTTTTATGAAAATAGTTCTATTTCAAACAATTCAATTTAGGATCAGTACGCAGTTTAAATGTAAGTACAGTTTAATTGTGAAAAACAATTCAATTTAAAGCTATTCAGTTTAGTCAAGCAGTTATAATTCAGCTAATTCAGCTTAGTATAAGTTCGGATTTTATTTACACACAGCTAAATGTCAAAATAGTTCTATATTAAACAAATTACTTAAGTGTAAGTACAGTTTCAATGTCAGAAAAACAGTTCGAGTTCAATTAATTCAGTTTAGCACAAGTACGCAGTTTAAATGTAAGTACAGTTTAAATGTCAAAAACGTTTCTATTCCAAGCGATTCAGTTTAGTCAAACAATTCAGTTTAGCATAAGTATGCCGTTAGTTCTATTTAACCCATAGATAGGGCCCTTATGAGGTGCTACCAAGCCGGGCCAGAGTGGACCTGGGAGCAATGGCAATAAAGGGGTACTCCGCATTCCCCAAAGGCTCCAGCATTACTGGAACCTCACCATTACATTGTTTAGTGTCATATACAGGACACTTAGGGGGGTCTTACCCCTCTTCAGATGTGCAATCGGTGTATTCTACAGCCCCAGCGGACTGGGCAATTATCTATTTTAGCTTTAACATAGTTGGCTTTTATGGCATTGTTTCGTGCTGCTATTAGAAAAGATTAGCTTTCTCTCTAAAGGTTTCCCCTTCTTATCCCAGTCCAAGTCTTCTCGTGTGAAATTTCGCTTGTTTGTCGCTTGAACTGTCCATAGAGTTGTTTTTCTTCCCATTATTTCTTCTAGTTAGTGTTGTCTTGTCGGTCCTTGAGTTGTTTGTTATATTTCTGGTCACTGTAATCAGTATTTC
The DNA here is from genome assembly GCA_963585895.1 of Sepioteuthis lessoniana. Lineage (NCBI taxonomy): Eukaryota > Metazoa > Mollusca > Cephalopoda > Myopsida > Loliginidae > Sepioteuthis > Sepioteuthis lessoniana. Next base: position 53,135,764 of record OY757929.1, on the reverse strand, counting down.
TTTTTCTTTTTTATGTAGCCTTCGAGTCTTCGTATCGATGTATCGAAGCTATCTTCAATGTTGGCGAGTTATCTTCCTCCTTATTTTCTTGACGCATACAGTTTGTCTATGTCATCTCATGGATCTAAGTCTTTATGCATCGTCATGTGTGTTCTTGTTCTATGGTTCATTTGTTGAAGTTCTTCTCTCGCTCTTTTCAGGGATGGTCTCGAGTATCTTACAAGTGGGGTCGTCCAGTTTATTCCTTTGATAAGATTTCTGCAATATAGTTTGGTTTCGAGTAGTTTTCTCGTCTTTCTAAGATATTCTTTTTAATTTTTTTTTTTTCATCTCCACTTGTTTGATGGTGTCCACTTCCAATATTTCCAAGTACTAGTAAGTTTCCTTTTCTACCGGCGTTCTGATTTTTTTTTTCTTTTTTGATTTAGTATTTCTACAGTCCTCTCATTATTAGTTTGGCCCATTTTTTCTCAGCCAATTTCATCCCCATGTATATTCTTATCGTTTATATTAGGGTCTCCAGTTCTTTTTCATTTTTGGCAAACAGTTTGATACCGTCAATGTACATTAGATGGTTAATCTTTTCTTGCGCTCTTGTACGTTTGTAGCCCCGAGTGCTTTTCCTTTGTGATTATTATTATTATTATTATTAAAATATTTTCCTCATGTTTGTTGAGACAGTTTTACTATAGTCGGGGTTGAAGCATATGATACTTCTATTTCTCGTTCTTTTATTATCGTATTTGTTGTTGTGTGTATAATTCAGTTTGGTGTATAATCTGATACTTTCGAGGGTTTTTTTATAATCCGTTTTAGCGTTGTTGAAAATATTAATATTGCTAGAATTTCTTGCTCGTCTATGTGCTATTGATTTGTAAACATGTTATGTAATGGTGGGAGGATAATCCGATTTGATATTAATGTATATCGTTTGGTTATTCGGCTTTCTGTAAGGTTGCCACCTGCCGTTGTTCAAATCGAATGTGACGTCAATAAAATTAACGCTACGTTCTAATTCTAGCAATAGATTTTGAAAAAAAAATTTTTTTCCTTGCAGATTATACTTAAAAACCCATTACAATTATTCAAACACATTAACCGAAGTCCCAATTTTTCTTTATTGAATTCGTAGGCCATTTTCCATTGTAGAAATATTCGTACAATTTTGTAAGCTTCAGCGCTGCGAAAAATTCAAATGAATTATTTGTATTTAAAAAAAAAAACCATATCGAGTTTTATTATTTTCATTTCATCACCAATATAATTGAACTGTTGAGCAAAGTTTAAATTTTTTACTCGATCTTCTGTGATTAAATGATATTTTTTCAATATCGAACTGAATAAATATACACTTACTTTTATTTTGTATCCTGTGTAACCTTTTCATGTTATTTTTAAAAATTTATCTATTGGTTTATATTTATGGTATTCCTCAGGGTTTTGAATATGCTTGTTAAGATCATTTTGCTAATTATACCTATTTGGTTTTTCGTACAGTTAAGGACTTTGCATTTTGGGTTATTTTTGGATTTCTACTTATAGTCCCTGATAGAAATGAAATCTGTTTTTGTTTACTTATTCTTTATTCTATTGTCTAAATTCAATTTGGCCACAATGTTACTAGCTTCTATGTTGAATAGATGTTCCCACCAATATGATATTTTTGTATAACTTTGTTACTGTTTTGTTCATTAAGTTTTCGCCTTTGTTTTTATCCATTGTGCAGAAATCATTGGACTAATCAGCTTTCACAAATAGGTTTTTTGATTTCCGGAAACTTTTTTTCTTTTCTGAGTCATGTAATTTCTTTTGAAATTGGTCATTAATTTTAAGAAACTTTTAACTTTTTAGCATTATCGAACATATCCTTTATTGAAAGGGACGAAATCAGAGTGTTGCAGAAGACATATTTTCGTTTTAAAACGATAGGAGATGGTGGTTTTCTAAGTATAATCGTATGTAGAAGAGTAAATTTTCCATCTCAGGCTTTCTATTTCTATCGTTAAGGATTTTCCGATGGTTTTTCAAAACGTTTCGGTCGATAGGTCCTCCTTCAGGCGGTTTCTTGTCGAACTCAGGAGCTTACAAGGAACTTCGAAATTCGTCCATTATTTAATCCAAGGAGGTCACTTGCTCTGATTCCATTGGCCATGACCGGTTACGAGTGTTAAGTATTCTTGTATTGTTACTCGTCTTCAGTCAGGATCGAACCCGCAATCTCCAGATGATTGTCATCATTAAAAATCATCAAGATTCGTCTCAGAAATTCAGACAAGCTTTCCGCTTTGTCTAATAGAATGATCTTAGATTAGTGTTCGACTGATGCATGAATTTGATTTGTAGAGTAATTGAAAATTAGCCATTTTTCTTAATTGGGGTTTTGGATACTTTTCTGAAAGTGTTTGACAAAGTAATTTGGAGCTATATGCAATATAAAGAAATAAAACCGGCAAATAACAACATTTTCCGAGAGACACACCGCACACATTTAAAATTGTCATCGGTGTGATGTAAGAGAACTTAGTAGCTCCATCTAGCACATTATTCCTTTTTTTTTTTTTTTTAGATACGATTGGTTAAGATTATAACTTGAACTGGTGCACACAGTGCGTTTGCTGTTGAAACGTTTTTTAGGGACTAGTGAATCGGTTATTGCAACGCAGAGGGCTTTTGGGGCTCATTTCATATTTCATCAAAATGATGCTGTTCTCAAGAGAAAATCGATACTGATATAAATTGAAAATTACAAAACTACAGGTTCGTCGATTAAAAGAAAATCACCAGGACGAACTCACAAGGCTCGAACTCCAGAAAATGTTCAGAATGTCTTTTGTTTGTGCGTGTGAGTATATGTGTGTATTTGTGTGTGTGTATATATGTAATTTTTGCAATGTTATAAAAAAATATTAAAAATTTAGAAAAAACCCAATCTTTTCACTTTCAAACAACCCCTGATGATAACCTATGAAAGGTTCGAAAGCGCTCGGGACGATTTCGGTCAGCTATAACTAACTTGTAACTATATATATATATATATATATATATATATATATATCAGATGATAGGAGTTTTCTTCGGCTCAAGAAGATTATATGTACCAGGTAGCGAATGCTTCTTTCAACAAAGGGTAAGTAACCCACGTTTATTTTGTGTTTTGTCCAGATGGTTCTCTTTCAAATATATATATATATATATATATATATATATATATATATATATATATATATATATATATATATATATATGAGGTGCATACGATAAGTTTCCAGATTTTTTTCGTATGGGCAATTAAAATTGTCATAGACTCTTGACAATTCAGCATATTATTGCTATACATATTATCAGATGCCTGACCAATTTTTAGGATTTCAGGTTTAAATGAACTGCTACAGCAGGAATTGGAATACACCCTACTAATGCCTGATTGTCACAGCTAGTGAATTTCAAAAATCCAATTTGGACGTGAGGACACTCTGGAAGAACGATATGCAATAAAATTCTGTTTAAACGCCACAGAAGCATATGTAATGCTTCAGACTGCTTTTGGAGCATCTTGCATGAATTGAGCATCAGTTTTTGAGTGCCATAATAAATTCAAGGAAGGCAGGGAATCTTTGAGGAATGATGAGAGGTGTGGGAGGAGTAAGGAAGTCACTACACCACAGTTGATTGGCCAAAAGGTTAGGCTTAGGGTTACAATGTTGATGTTTTAAGGGAGTTCAGGAAGAGATTCCTAGGGAAGAGGCCAGCACTCTTCAAATCGGCTCAGTTGCATTTCCATCAGGACAATGCACCAGTCCACAACTCCATCCTTGTTATAGACTATTTGACCAAGATGGGCATCAAGACAGTTCCTCACCCTCCCTATAGTCCAGACCTTGCTCCCTGTGACTTTTGCTTATTCCCTAAGCTCAGAAGCTGTTATTATGAGACAATTGAGGAGATGAAAGAGGCTGTGGCGAAGGTCATTGACACGCTCACACAAGAGGACTTCCATGGGGCCTTTCAGAAGTTGTTGGAGCGGTACAACAAATGCATTGCAGCCGGAGGAGATTATTTCGAAGGGGATTAGGGTTTCATGTGTATACTATCAATAAAAGTGCCCTTACGAAAAAAATCTGGAAACTTATCGTATGCCCCTCATATATACATATACTATATATATCTATCTATCTATCTATCTATCTATATATATATATATATATATATATATATATATATATATATATATACCACACTCCTGGCCAAAAATATAAGACCACCCTCTAAAAGGAAGAAAAAGATATTGTTTACAGTTTCTGAATCATAAAAATTAGATATATAAAAGATAAGGTTAAGAGACATTTAAGTTCAAAATAAGAAATTTCAATTCATGAAATTAATATTTATTTTTGACGTAAAGATCAAACCACCCATAAAAAATTAAATTTAATTGAAAAATGTATTATATATAATCTACGTAATATAAAAACTATTAAAACTGTAATACTTAAAATACTTAAAATATAAGTAGCTAAAGGAACTGAATTTAAGAACAGCGAGATTACTGCTCGGAAAATCGTCGGAAAATCTCAGAGGGAAATTTCGAACGCCTTAGGATGCTGTAAAATCGTTATCTGCAATTACTTGAAAAGTCCAAATGAATATAGAACAAGAAAACCAACAGGAAGGCCAGAAAAATTATCATCACAATTCAAGAGAAGAATTGTTCACGAAGTAAAAAAGAAAACTTTGTCCAAAAAAAAAAAAAAATTGAAATCTCTTGTGGATACTCCTTGCAGTATTAGAACAATTAGAAAGCATTTAAACTATGAAAAAAAAATAAGCATAAGAAAAGAATTCATCGTCCAAGGTTAACTATGAAGCAGAGAAATGACTGGAATATGCTCATCAATATCAAAGCATGAGTTCTAAAGAATGGCGAAAAGTTGTTTTGTTGGGAAAAAAAAAATTCAATTTAGACGGTCAAGATGGCTTTCAGTAGAACTGGCACCCAAAAATTTTGCAGAAGAGAATTGCTCAGGAAGGCATAGTGGAGGAGGATCTCTTATGATCTGGGGGGGGGCTTTTCATTTTCAGGGAAACTTAAACTACAATTTGTCAGTGGTCAACAAAAAGCAGCAGATTATGTTAAGATGCAAAAATGATTTATCTCTCGCACAAGAAGGATGTCGTCTATGTGGAGAAGAATGGATTTTTCAGTAAGATAATGCTGCTATCCTCAATGAATCAATAACAATGAAGAACTTGCTTGAACAAGAAATAAGACTTCTTGACAAACAACGTGCTCTCCAGACCTCAGTCCTATAGAAAATTTGTGGGGATTGATCGTTGCAAAGGTTTATGAAAGAGGTCGACAGTACACAGCAATTTCTTAACTCAAAAATGCAATCTTAGACGCATGGAAAAAATGCCTTCGGTTCAACTTTAGAAACTAGTTGAAAGTATGCCTAGTCGAATTTTTGAGGTTTTCAAAGCTAACGGCAGATCTTCAAAATATCAAATAAAAATTTGCCTTTGTATTCTATAGTTCTGTTCATTGGTCTTATATTTATGTCAAAACAAAATTTTAGAATTAAGCATAAATGCTAATATACATATAAAAATGAATTGAAATTTCTTCATGTTTTAAATTTAGTTGTCTTTATACCTTATCTTTCATATATCTGATTTTCATAATTTGAAAGATTGTAAAAAATATCTTTTTCTTCATTTTTGAGAGTGGTCTTATATTTTTGTGCAAGGATATATATATATATATATATATATATGTATACCAGGGTACTTTAATAAATAAGGGGAATTTTGCACGAGTTGTTAGTAGTAGGAAACATTGTTTACATTTAGAATCCTTTCAAGGAAATCAACTGTGATTGATACTGTTTTTGTCCCAGAAAATTGTCGGCATGACCTCCTTGACTAACCGTTGCGCTAGGATCTTTTTCTTTACCGAAGGGTTAGTGTTTTTATTCCATGGACTGTCTTTTCAACTCAAGTTCGTCACGGAAAACCCACGTTTAGCCAATTTGTCTGATTTTTGTGGACCAAAACATCCTTCTCAGTACACATCACACATTTTTCAGCAAATTTCACCTTGTTTTCACTTCTAAGCCCGAGAAAGTTTAAAGACAGACCTCTGTTCAAGCGTAGAGCCCTTTGTTTGGCCGCCATTTTTTAAAAGTTTCAACAGACACTTTTGTGTAACAGGAATAATCAGACTGCAGAATTTACATTTATGGAAAAAATCCGAAAAATGTATTTTGATGGCCATATATATATATATATATATATATATATATATATATATATATTTCTTTAAGAAAAAACAACGAAACCAATCACAAAGGATTATAAATTTATTTCCATCCTGTTACGCATTTTTGAAATTATATATATATATATATATATAAATATTTTGTAATAGGAAGTATAATCAGACTCCTCCACACCTCAACACATGTGCATCCTCAGTCCATAAACATTTAATCGCAAATGCAAAAATAATGATTGTAATTTTTCATTGAAAAAGAAGCAATAGTACGTAATGTTGGGAATCTCAGAATTAAGGAAGCTTTATTAATAGCTAAGTTACACCCTCGGATTAACAGTAGGTGAGAAATAAATACTGAATATATCATTAATTAACATGCACGGAGCACTTTGATTGACCGCCATTTTTAATACTTTCAGAACAGACGCTTTTGTGTAACAGGAGTTTATATTCATGGAAAAAAATCTGAAAAAAATATTTTGATGGCCATCTTATATATATATATATATATTGTAATAGGAAGTACAATAAGACTCCTCCACACCTCAACACATGTGCATTCTCATTCCATAAACATTAAATTTAAAGCAAAAATAATGATTATAATTTACCATTGAAATAGAAACAATAGTACGTAATGTTGGGAATCTCAGAATTAAGGAAGCTTTATGAATAGCTAAGTTACACCCTCGGATTAACAGTAGGTGAGAATTAAATTCTGAATATACCATTAATTAACATGCACATTTAAAAGTATATTTAAATTTAAAAAAAGAAAATGAAATAGAAATAAAAAAAATTAAAATTAAAAAAATGAAATTGATTAGGATAAATGGAGTCGCATCTATTCCATATGGCGTTTAGACACCCCACGTGACGCCATGGTTACAACACCCAACATAGCGTTCTAACAACCCGCGTTACACCAAGTTTCAAAATAATTTGAACGTCCATCATCGTGTTCATTTATAAAAAAAAAGTCTCTGATGATGAAATTTTTCTTTGGAATTAATTAGACTTATATAATTATTTCGCATTGCAATAGTCCTCTAAATACAATACTATAAAATAATATACATATATATATATATATATATATATATATATATATATATATATATATATATATATATTCTGTATTTCTTGATAATATTCTATTTCTGCTGATAAAATTTTGTTTTTTAAATTCATCAGCATCTCAGTTTTATCCAACTTTGCGTTTACGTAATTTTGTAATGTTATAAAAAAAAACTTTAAAAAAACTTTATAATAATCACTTTTTATGCATGCAAACAACCTCTGACGATGGCCTATGAAAGGTCCGAAAGCGCTCGGGACAATTTCAGTAAATTCATCCACCATTTCCAACCTGAAACCAAGACACTTACCAGGAAACTTGAAAGGATATTAAAAAAATTTAGAGACAAAATATATCTTTAATATTTAATCAAATATGATTAAATGAAAGACAGCTGCTTAAATCACACACAGACACACACACACACACACACACACACGAGTGGTCTGAAACTTAGTCTAACGTAAAGTTGGACGGGTTTCGATCCCGGCTTCGAGCGTCCTACGTGTCTAGCCACACTGAAGAGTTCTGATAGAACGAAACAGTCTGTCTGTAGATGACAATATATATATATATATATATATATATATATATATATATAATTAGATTAACATAACTCATTGGATAAAAAGGAATATTTCTTTATATATATATATATATATATATATATATATATATATATATATACTCAATTACTGGTTCTTGCAGGACCTTGGGTCATCGAATTTCAAAATTCTACCAATGAACTTTTGTATATTTACCTTTCCCATTTCTATGGACTTCATAAATTCTTTATTGTTGGCAAATTATCTTTATTTGGAATATGATTCTTTCGGCTCCATTGAACGTGATTCAGCAGGTTACTGGGGTTAAAATAATGTTTTAGCTAACTGTCCCTTACTCCGTAACAAAATAAATTCGAATGACGATTTGCTGTGGCAATCGAAATCTCAGAGCCTTTATTCATAAGACGTAAATACAGTGTTGGAGGTTATGAACTTTACCAATGTCTTCAGTTCATAGCGTTATGGCGGGTCCGTTAACGCAAGGTTACAGGTGCTAATATTTAGACTGAAAGAAAGTTAATAGGAAATATAAAAGGAACACGTCAGCTATGTTGGCCGCCGGCTGCTGATAGAAACTATAGAAGTTCAAAGTTCGCTTAGCAATCATTGTGTTTCTCAATGTCTTAAGGGGTATTTTATTGCGTTTTGTTACCGTGATAATAAAAGATGGCTGACAACGACCAACTCGAAATGCTTGACCAAACTTTATTTTGCAGTTATTGAAAGCAGATTGTGAACATTGCCACTGTTTTATAGAAACTGTTTTCTCTGGGTTTGATGAATTAGTTTCCTTTCTACTCTTATTAAATTCTTTTTTGAATTTACCTATCTTATTTTTTTAATGAAGTTTTATTTTATAAGACAAAGAATTTTCAAGTAAGTTCGGCAATTTTTTTCATCATTTTAATTGCTTTTCATCGCCACTTCACAAACTGTTATACTTACGAGCAAGACACACTGAAAGAGCCATTTCCTTACAAATTTGGTCAGCAATAAACTAACTCATTATTTCGTTGAGTGAAGACTTAGGAAAAGCAGGTAGTTCAAGAATTCAAAGGTCTGTGTGTCTGATTGAGCTAGGCCATGTAAAATGTTAACTTACGATCAATTCTTGCCGATAGAACCGTAGGAACTACAAGTTACACAATGTTCAACATCTACTACCATACCACCAACATCCGCCTAAAACAAAGTGGTAAGACATAATATAAGGAACACTACTTTAGGAGCATACCTCTGAACAAAGAAACCGGACCAAACCACAAGTCATATAAATTGTACCTACTAACATCATATCAAGGTTTCGGATTCTTTGTTTAATGGCATATCACTCTTCGTGTTCATAATATTAATAATTCATATCCAATTAAACGATTTAAATTATTGATCTATTAATTTTAACGGCTTTTTATGACTAGAGGTTAGTTAATTGCAGACATTGTACACTTATATTTATAATTTTTGACTTGTTTCTAAAAAGTTTAGATTGGTTTGGTTTGGTTTTATGGCATATCAACCACTGTAGGTTATTCAATGCCAAATACTTTTTATACGTATATATTAGATATATAAGATTTGGTTTGGTTTGGTTTTATGCCATATCAACCACTGTAGGTTATTCAATGCCAAATACTTTTTATACGTATATATTAAATATATAAGACTTGGTTTGGTTTGGTTTGGTTTTATGGCATATCAACCATTGTAGGTTATTCAATGACAAATACGGTTTATGCATATATATTAAATATATGGGATTTGGTTTTGGTTGGATTTTATGGCATATCAACCATTGTAGATTATTTAATGCCAAATCCGATTTATACATATATATCGAATATATATAACTGGAAAACGTTTTTTGTTGATAACACTTTTAATGTGTCTGAGCACAATATTTTGCATACAGTTAAATGGTTTCAAGAATTTCTATGTAACAATAACAATTTAAACTCAGTCATTTATTGGCACACGTTTAAATGAATATACTTATATGACTTGTAAGTGAATCGCCTGTCGGGAATATCATTCTTAAACGAGTAAGAATAAATTTGTTTGGACACTAGTATTACTACTGTTTCTACACAGCTAGATAGTTTCAATCATTGCTATCTAACACAATTCTTTTTTATATTAATCATTTGTGAAGTGGTAACAAGTATTGCTATGTAACACCAATAATTCGATTTAGGCTCACAGTTGAAGAGTTTCAAGTATGGCTAAGTATCACTAACAATTCAAAGGGACATAAGTCATTTGTTTACACAGTTAAATGATCAAACAGTTCTATTTGACTCATAGACGACCATATCAGGTGCTTTGACTCCATGCCAGAATGGTCCGAGGAGCAATGAAGTTTAATCCACATTCCCCAAAGCTCTATGACTGGAACCTCAGGATCGGATGGTTTAGTGTCCGAGAGTTTGAAGAAACATTTTTTTTTTAAATCAAAGTTCTGATGAAGGTTTATTAAAAGCAAAACGTTTTAACGTTGACTTTCCATCATAATAAATTCATTACTTTTTGATTAATTTGTTTTTCTATTTTATTTATATATATATATAATTTCACAGATCGTTGTATTCGATTCATTTTGTATTAACATCTTATTATTAGCAATCAAACATCTTTACTCTAAATTTTAAAAAAGTAATTAGTTTACCCAGAATCTAATAATCTTATTGCAAAAATTTTAGTCGCTTTCTTACATATTTCTTTGCTTCTTCGACTCTTACATTTTAATCAATATCTTATTCATTCTTTTCGAAATTATTTTTTATTTTTTGGGTTGCCATTTTTCTGGGTACCAATTCCATCCCACGCAATTTGGTATGTTTTCTTTTTTCGCCATTTTCCTTCCCCTCTTAATTAGATTCTTCCATTGCTCCAGGTCCGTTTTCTTTCGCTTTGTCAAGAAAACTACTTTATTCCGTCATGGGTGCCTCGGGTTGTGTGATGATTAACAAGCTTGACGAGCAAGCCTTCACGAGCGAGTTCGAGTCTCATTGGTTGTCCCATTCATTCGGCTTTGTGCCACATCTAAGCGAAGTGCTTAGTAAATTACTACTACTTTATTCCGTCATGGGCGCCTCGGGTGGTGTGATGATTAACAAGCTTGACGAGCAAGCCTTCACGAGCGAGTTCGAGTCTCATTGGTTGTCCCATTCATTCGGCTTCGTGCCACATCTAAGCAAAGTGCTTAGTAAATTACTACTACTTTATTCCGTCATGGGCGCCTCGGGTGGTGTGATGGTTAACAAGCTTGACGAGCAAGCCTTCACGAGCGAGTTCGAGTCTCATTGGTTGTCCCATTCATTCGGCTTTGTGCCACATCTAAGCGAAGTGCTTAGTAAATTACTACTACTTTATTCCGTCATGGACACCTCGGTTGGTGTGATGGTTAACAAGCTCGACTAACAAGCCTTCACGAGTGAGTTCGAGTCTTATAGGGTGTCCCATTCATTCGGCTTTGTGCCACATCTAAGCAAAGTGCTTAGTAAATTACTACTACTTTATTCCGTCATGGGCACCTCGGTTGGTGTGATGGTTAACAAGCTCGACTAACAAGCCTTCACGAGTGAGTTCGAGTCTCATTGGTTGTCCCATTCATTCTCCTATTTTAAAAAAAAAATGTCTGCTTTTCTTTTTGTACTATTACATTTCTAACTTTTTCTTCGTCTGAAATTCGGTGCTTAAGTTGCATACAGTACCTGTCGTTAGTTAGTGGTCACCCATCTTAGTACTGAGCAGACTCATCGCCGCTTAATTTGGGAGATCAACTGTGAAACGGTGCTTTCAGCATTCCTTAGCCATAAGCCTACCTCCTACTCACTAAGCGAGTGAATGAATATTTTCTTTCTTTCTTTCTTTCTGTCTTGTGTTGTAATTTACTAAGTTCGTTATTTTTTGGTTTTTTGCTTTATATCCAATTATATGGTTTAGATAATAAATTGATTGATTTTAACGGCATTTTATGACAAGAGGTTAGTTAATAGCGTACATTGCTGGTTTATATCTACAATTTTTTATGGCATATCGATTATTATAGGTTATTTAATGCCAAATCTTGTTTATACATATATATTAAATACATATGCTTTGTAAACACATTTTCTTGAAAACATTTTAAAGGAGTCTTAGCGCATTGTTTTGCACACAGTTGAATGGTTCCAAGTATTGTTATGTTTCACTAACAATATCGACTGTTGTTCTCGTGGTGTAATGGTTAAAGCGATGAACTCCGGAATCGTAATAAGCGAGTTCGAACTCCAGTCGCGCTATTACTTTCACTTTCGGACAAATACCCTCGGAAAAGATATGAAACCCTTTCTTCACAGTTATGGATTAAATAATACCACTTGCGTTCTTCTAAAAGGATGGCTTTGGCATTAAATAACATTCAAATGTTGATATGCCATTAAACAAAAAAGCCAAACCAACCCAGTCATTTGTTTACACACGGTTAAGTGGTCAAACAGTTCTATTTCAAACAATTCAATTTAGCATGTCATTTGTTTGCACAAAGTTTAAAAGTTAAACAGTTCTATTTGACCCATAGATAAGATCCTATCAGGAGGTTCCATTTCGGGTCAGAGTGGACCTGAAGGGATACTCTGCATTCCCCAAAGGTCTAGCATTACTGAAGCCTCACCATCAGATTGTTTAGTGTCATATCCAGGACAATCGTTGGAGTGAAGTCCTAAGCCTCTGCAGAGACGCAATCGTTGTATTCTACAGCCACAGCCTATTGGGTCACACGTCTTACTCTTCTGCAGAGAAGTCTTACTCTTCTGCAGAGAAGCAGTTGGTGTATTCTGCAGCCCCCGATGTTCAAAAGTGTTTGTTACATTTACTCTTGTGTTTATGATACAAGAGAAGCAAATGTATCATCAATATAACGCAAATAACTGTATGATTTAGGGATCTTATCAAATTGTTGTTTTTCCTAGAACCCTACAAAAATATTAACCGTGAGAGGTTTCAAAGGGCAACACATCGATTTTCCGTCAACCGGTCGATACATCACATCATTGAAACTGAAAAAAAAAACTGACTCAGTGGGCATTCCCATCAGCTCAACAAAACTAATCTCCGGAAAGAGAGGAAGTTTTTAAAAATAGTTAGCATAGATCCCAAAACTTTCATCTAAGGATATGTTGATAAACAGACTAGGAATATCAAATGACACAATATATTCTATTTCATATATCATCATCATCATCATATCGTGCTGGCAGCACGGATATCCCTGACCCTCTCTCGCTACTCCTCCCTATCGTTCATCGCCCTAGGTAGGTCTTCAGGACAACAACCTGTATCCTCACATAGCTGCTGAATGTACGTTCGTGCTGGTCGTCCTGCTTTTGCGCGGCCGTGTGTGGGGATCCATAAGAGTACATCTCTTATGAGTTCATCTCTGCTTCTCCAGCAATGTCCTGCATGTCTGGTTCGCCTAACTTGAATAGTTTTCGTGATAGGGGGCAGGTGGCCGTACAGTTGGTGTCTTGTGGGGTGTTGCTGCCAGGACTTGTTCAGGATTGCACGCAGCATTCTTGTGTAATTGCCATCTAGTTTCTTCTCCAGCCGTTTTGTTAGCGTCCATGTAGTGCATCCATAAAGCAGTATCGATGTGACCGCTGCCTGGAAGAAACTGCGTTTCATTTTATCGGTTAGGTCTGATTTCCATATAGTCGATAGCCTATTGATAGCTGTCCATGCTTTCGTTAACCTCGTTTCGATGTCCTTTTCGGTTGATTCGACGCTGCTTCCTAGGTACGTGAATTTGTCTACTAGTTTAAGAGGGGTTCCTTCTAGAGTGGAGATGTCCCCCGTTTGGTTATAGCACATATATTCCGTTTTGTGTGCATTAACATGGAGGCCTATGCTTGCTGCTGCTCGTTCCAAGCTATGCAGAAGTGTTTCGGCTTGGTCAGGTGTATTTGCCAGTATCGCTATGTCATCGGCGTAGTCGGCGTCGGTAATTGTTGTTGCGGGGTATCTTCTGCTTCTTTTCTTCGTCAGTTCGAAGCCATTCTCTTTGATTTTGTCAATCGATGTTCTAAGTACGTAGTCTAGACAAATGATAAAGAGATACGGAGCCAGCGTGTCCCCTTGTAGTACTCCCGCTACAATGTCGAAGTATTCTGTGTCTCCATCTGGTGATCGTACTTTTACTTTAGTGTTTCTATAGAGAATCGTTATTGCCTCTACGGTTTCTTTAGGTATGCCGTACGCTAGTAGGATTTGTTCCATCTTTCCTCTGTGAATGGAGTCGAAAGCCTTGGTAAAGTCGACAAATATTAATGTCGCTTGTAGGTTCTTTGCCCGTACACCTTCAAGGATTCTGCGGATGGTTAGTATTTGTGAGGTCGTAGATCTATTTCTTCGGAAGCCATTTTGGTTTTTTCTAAGTATGTTGTCGATTTTAGGTTCTATTCGGTTTCGTAGTAGGGCATTGTAGATTTTGGCAGCTATGGATGTAAGTGTTATGCCTCGGTAGTTTTTGGCTAATCCGAGGTCCCCCTTTTTAGGGAAGGGGAGTATGCATCCCTTCGTCCATCTATCTATCGGATTTTGATTGTATACTGCGTTGCAGTGTCGGAGCAGTATGTCGTCGAATTGTCTGGTCTTCCATACTTCCGGGGGAATTTCGTCCAGTCCTGCAGCTTTCCTATTTTTAATTTTTCTGAGAACCGAGTCGAGTTCTCCTTGTGTGAACGGTCCAAGTTTAATGTCTAATTGTTTGCTAATTATTCTGGTGATTGGTTCATGCGTTATTTTTGGTGGGTTTCCAAGTAAGTTTTCGAAGTGCTGTTTCCACAGTTTTATTCTTTCTTGTTGGTTTGCTGCTTTAAGTTTTGCTTTGGCTGTGTTCTTTCTTCTGCTCACTTCGTTTATTGTTTGCCAGGCAATTCTAGATTGTCTATCTTCTACCGAGTCTCTAATCTTATCTATCTGATTTTGAATGTATTCTGTCTGTTCCTTTATATATATGCCTGCTAATTGATATTGTGTCGTTTTTAGTTTTAAGGCATTTGTGTTTGTTGGGTTTTTTCGATAGTTTTTGGAGGCTGTTTTCACTAGTGCACGTTTTTCTCTCACCGCTAAGGTTTCCCATGGGACTCTATATTTAGTTTTAATTTTTGTTGGAATGTATTTTGCTGCTGCCTCAAGGTGTGCATTGACGAAATTTTCGTATTCGTCGTTTGGTGTACTTTTTTCCGTCTTTTCTTGTAGTGTTTCGAATCTGTTTCTTAATTCTAATACGTATTTATCTCTTATATCTTTGTTGTTTAATAGGGCCCAGTCATAGTGTTTGGTGGTCGCTGTTCGTTTGTCGTTTTTTCGTAGGCTTAACCGTATTTTCGCTGTGACTATTCGGTGATCGGTGGACACACCCTCAAAAGAGGAGTATGCCTCGCAATTCAATGCACTATTCTTCCATTTCTTGTTTATAAGGACGTTGCCGCTAGCATGGATTTTCCTGACCCTCTCCCACCACTTGTCCCTATAGTCCATCGCTTTCAGTAGGTCTTCCATGCTACATGTATCAGTGTAGAGCTGTTATTGATAGGTTCTAACTGACCGCCCTAAATCTGCTCATCCATGTAAAGGGGTCCACCGGAGTATATCGCTTATGAGTTCCCCCTTACTTCTCCAGCAGTGTCCGTAAGCCTTGCTCGTCTAGTTTGGATGGTTTTCGAGATGGGATGTAGGTGTCCGCACAGCTGCTGTTTTGTGGAATATATATATATATGTATATATATATAGTGTAAATAGAGAAACCGATTAATTTGTTGAAAAGAAGAGAAAAAGAAATCCGAAATAGCCCTAAAATAATCAAATACTTTAAAGAGCATTCAATATTTTGAAACCCGAATAAAATAGCCAAAATCTGCTACCTAGGAGAAACGATCTTCAGGAAATCTTCGGAGGAAAAAGAAACGAAATTTCTCCTTGGTAGCAGATTTCATATATATATATATATATATATGTGTGTGTGTGTGTGTGTGTATGTGTGTGTGTGTGTGTGTGTGTGTGTGTGTGTGTGTGCTCACCATTATTTTATCTATTTCCTCAATTGCTAAAATGTAGACAAACTAAAAAAATATTTCGTCTGAAGAAGTTTTTCGGTAAATAAAAAACGAAATATTACTTCTAAACCAGTTGTAAGTGTTTGATTAATCCACTTTTCGACTTATTTTTATCCTCTTGTCAGATTTACCAAAATCAACCATTTCTCAATATATATATATATATATATATATATAGCTAAAGTGTCGAAATATTGACTGCTAGCGTCGTGAATAAATATGAAATAACTTATGTCAACAAATTATGAGAGTCAGTACTTAAAAGGTAATTGAACACGTTCACAATATTGAATAAATATTGCTAAAATGTATAAATATGTTAAGTTTAAATAACACTCTGAATGAGATACTACAAACCTATAACCTGTCAAAATATAAACGACTGCTTTTTTATTTTCGCAATAGAGAATTACCACAACACGCTTAAGCACACAAATGTCTGTATGTGTTTATATATATATATATATATATATATATATATATATGTGTGTGTGTGTGTGTGTGTGTGTGTGTGTATATGTGAGTATATGTGAGTGTGTATACACGCACACACATACACTTATATGTTTAAGTTTTTATAATGCAGATATATGCACACATATAGACATGATTTGTATTGATGCAGCAACAATTTTTGATAAAGAATTTCTCCATCAATAAACACACACACACACGTATATATATGTATATATATATATATATATATATGTTGTATAGCCGTGCTGAATGAAGAGGCATAAAGAAAGAATGATTAGACCGCAACTCTTTTCTTAGTTACTTCTCGAAATGTTCAAAATTCTGTAAATATGAGTGAGAGACTTAGACATGGAGACGGAGGACGCGGACACAGTCCGGCAAATGACTGCTATATTGACCTTTTCTTTACCAACGTTGTGATGGCATATTCAGGCCCTTACGTGTCTGCTTCCTTGACGAGAGGTTCTCAACCGGGGCATGTGGGTAGCTGTGTATATATAATTTCATAACACCTAACCATTCCGGTTGGGATTCACGTGGTTTGCCTCCGCTTATCAACTCACATCAGCAAAATTTTGCTGAAAGTTTAACAATTATCCCCACAAGAGGCAAATCTATCGTTAGGTACACACATTTCAAACCACAGAGTCAGTAAACAACCTCAACTAGAAAGTAGAAAATCCCAGATTTGGCAGGGAGTTAATTGCAAGATGTCCTGACAATGTGAATGCAATGAGAGATGCTGTCGGAAAGAGTCCGAAAAACTCCTTCCAAAGACGTTGACAAGAAAATGTTTTTTTACGTGCATAGTAGGAAAAAAATCAATCAATTTCTGTCCTTATCATCTGGTTTCACCTTTCTAACGTGATATGATTGCTTTTTACGACTCAGATGACAGATGACTTGATGCAATATGAATTATCATATTAATGGGTTGCATCTATTTTAAGACACTATATATATATATATATGAAGATTTTTTGATAAGTAAAAAATAGGAATATTGCTTTCAGTAGCGTACTCATTACTAAAATATTAAAAAAAAAAACGATTTAAATATTTAAAAATTCTTAAAAGGAGATCCTTTACTTCGGTTACGCCTCATTATCCATAACACTTTAAAAGATTTTAAAATTTGGGTGGTAACTAGTGACAGTGTAAGGAAAAAAATTAATTCCCCACAAGTGTTACGCATAAAAT
This sequence comes from Sepioteuthis lessoniana, assembly GCA_963585895.1. Taxonomy (NCBI): domain Eukaryota; kingdom Metazoa; phylum Mollusca; class Cephalopoda; order Myopsida; family Loliginidae; genus Sepioteuthis; species Sepioteuthis lessoniana. The sequence goes on along the minus strand of OY757929.1, from coordinate 53,118,079 downwards.
TCTTTGATGAAATGTAACCGAAATAAAGGGTTACTTTTTAAGAATTTTTTAATATTCTAAATCGTTTTTTAAAATATTTTAGTCATGAGTACCATACAGGAAGGTTTATTCATATATAAGAGTATTCATATACAAATATATATATATATATATATATATATGTGTGTGTGTGTGTGTGTGTGTGTGTGTGTGTGTGTGTGTGTGTGTGTATGTGTGTGTGTGTGTGTATAAAAAATCGAATTAGACTTATGAATAGTGAGGACGAAAAAGGCGAATAAATACCCTATGTTTCTCTCATGATGTAAAACAAGATATAGAAGAGAAAAGAGTATATAGAAAATTAGCAGTGTTCACCATATCATTCTCAAACAAAGCCGAGGAGAATGGTTGCTAGTTTTAAACCCCAGAGCTTCAAAATCAGAGTTGTTATCATCATCATCATCATCATCATCATCATCATCATCATCATCATGCCGCTTATATATATATATATATATATATATATATATGTGTAAATATAAGTGTGTGTGTGTGTGTTTATTCATAGATATATATACACATATATATGATTATTCATATATATATATATAAGTGTGTATGTGTGTGTATGTATATATATAAGATTATTCATATATATATATTTATATATACATGTATGAAAGATTATTCATATATATATATATATATATATATATATTTATTCACATATATACATATGTATGTATTTGTATATATATATATATATATATATATAACTAAATATAAGATCATACATATATATATATGTTTATTCATATATATATGTATAATTATTCATATATATAGGCTATCGACTATATGGAAATCAGACCTAACCGATAAAATGAAACGCAGTTTCTTCCAGGCAGCGGTCACATCGATACTGCTATATGGATGCACTACATGGACGCTAACAAAACGGCTGGAGAAGAAACTAGATGGCAATTACACAAGAATGCTGCGTGCAATCCTCAACAAGTCCTGGCGGCAACACCCAACAAGACACCAACTGTATGGCCACCTGCCCCCTATCACGAAAACTATTCAAGTTAGACGAACCAGACATGCAGGACATTGCTGGAGAAGCAGAGATGAACTCATAAGAGATGTACTCTTATGGATCCCCACACACGGCCGCGCAAAAGCAGGACGACCAGCACGAACGTACATTCAGCAGCTATGTGAGGATACAGGTTGTTGTCCTGAAGACCTACCTAGGGCGATGAACGATAGGGAGGAGTGGCGAAAGAGGGTCAGGGATATCCGTGCTGCCAGCACGATATGATGATGATGATGATGATATATATATATATATATATATATATATAATTATTCATATATATATATATATACATAAATGTATCATTTGTCATATATATATATATATATATATATATATTGTCATCCACAGTCAGACTGTTTCGTTCTATCAGAACTGTTCAGTGTGGCTAGACATGTAGGACGCTTGAAGCTGGGATCGAAACCCATCCAATTTTAAGTCTCAGACCACTCGGCCAACAAGCGTACCACGTTTGACAAAGGGAATTTTTAGGATATTATGTAATAACAGCAGCAGCCGTTTGTTTACATTTTTATACCCTATCGGCTACCAGAGTGCTCAATTCTTTCGAAGAGCTTTTGCATTATGCGAGCAGCGGTCGAAAATTCCTTCACCAGAGTGCTCAACCCCCATTGCCCAGTATAATCTGAAGATTACACCAACTGCACATCTGCAGAGGGATAATACCCCACAATCATGTGTCCTGCATATGACACAAGAAATCTGATTTTGAGGTTCCAGTAATGCTGGAGCTTTGGGGGACGCGGAATACTCCTTCTTTGCCATCTCTCCGAAGTCCACTCTGGCCAGGAGTAGAAGCACCTGATAGGATCCTGTCTATGGGTTAAATAACGCTAAACTGCATACTTATGATTTACTAAATTATTTGAAATAGAACTGTTTTGATGTTTAAACAATGTACTTATACTAAACTGAACTGCTTGAAATATAAATGTTTTTGTCATTAAATTGTTCTCATACTGAATAATTTGAATTAGAACACATTGACTTAACGGAATAGCTTGAAATAAATGTTTTTGCCAATTCAACTGTGTATTTACATTTAAAATACGTACTAATGCCAAACTAATTTGTTTGAAATTGAACTGTTTTTCACATCAAAACTGTATTTGGGTTAAACAGAATTTTTTAAAAATATAACTGCTTTGAAATTCAACTCAGTGTAAACGAAATCTATAATTATACTAAACTGAATTGGTTATAACTAGAACCGTTTGATTAAACTAAATAGCTTCTGGTAGAAATGTTTTTGACAATTAACCTGAGTACTTATACTAAACTGAATTGTTTGAAATAGAACTGATTATTTTATACAAATAATCAGTTCTTTTTCAAGCATGGATTCGGTATTAAATAACCTACAAGGGTTGATATGCCATAAAACCAAAACAAACCAAACTATATATATATATATATATATATATATAATAGCCCAGTTGGCTGGGGCTGTAGAATACACCGACTGCTCCTCTGCAGAGGGGTGAAACCCTCTCCAACGAGTGTCCTGATATGACACTAAAAAATCTGATGGTGAGGTTCCAGTGATGCTGGAATTTGGGGGAATGCTGAGCAACCCTTCATGGCCATTGCTCCCAGATCTACTCTAACCCGGAATGGTAGTACCTGGTAGTGCCCTGTCAATGGGTTAAATAGAACAAACTGCATAGTTATGCTAAACTGAATAGTTTGAATTAGAACTGTTTGTCTAAATTGAAATAGAAATGTTTTGACAATCAAACTCTACTTACATTTAAACTGAGTGCTTATGCTACCGAATTGTTTGTAATGGAACTGTTTTTGACATTGAAACTGTATTTACACAAAACTGAATTGTTTAATATAGAATTGTTTTTATATTTAACTGCGCGTAAACAAAATCTGTATTTATACTAAGCTGAATAAGCTGAATTAGAACTGTTTGACTAAACTGAATTGCTTGAAATAGAAATGTTTTGATAATTAAACTATGTACTCATGCTAAACTGAATTGTTTGAAATAGAACCGACTATTTGCATAAAAATGGTTTGGGTGTTAAATAACCTACAAAGGTTGATATGGCATATATATATATATATATATATAAGATGAACTAAGGTGATAAGAATAACAGAAAGCTTTTATTTTTGTTTTATGATTTTTTGATTGTTCTCAATTTCTTTTGACCTTAGGAGATGCCCTGGAGAAAAGGTTTCTGGAGAAAAGTTTTTCAGAGAGTTTTTGAAATAATTTTTAAAAGACTTGATATGCCATAAAAGAAGAAAGGAAAAACGGCCTGGTAATGTAACATATCCATTCGTTGAATACTAATCTTTTCATTTAGAAAAAAAATGTTGAGCATGACCAGGTTTTGTCTCTGTTTGATCAGGAATTTGTCAATTAAATTTTTTCAGTGTCACCCAAAATCTGTTAATCTTATTTCAAAGCAGTGTATTGAGGGCCATTCATCTTGATATAAAAGCCATTTTAGCTTAATATGTGAAGACACTTTATCCAATAATTTCATGTACTTTATCATTGGGGTAATATTGTCCAATGCGTTTTTTTTAATTCTTTCTCTGATGAACTATTTAATCTGGAAATGCTGTTCTGTATGATATTAGATTCTGAGTTGGTAGTTATTTAGTATAAATTGAAATAACCATTCTGACTTTTCAATGTATGTTTTTTTTTTGGGGGGGGGTGTTATTGTGTTTGTTTGTTTTTTTGTTGGTTTTTTTTTTGCAGTGCGTGCCGTCCAGTAAATAATTTCTTTCTGTAATTTGATTTTTGGCAAAATCTAAGTTGTTTTTTATTCTTATTTCTTTATATGTAAACCTAATGAACGGTTGACCTGAGGTGTTTGCAACTAAGGTTGTTCTTAATATTACTTTGCAAATTTTATTTATCAGTAGGGGTTTAAAATACACCGACTGCAACCTCTGCAGGCAAGTAATAGAACATTTTCGGATTAGTTAAAGGTGAGCATAAGAACTATTATCGATGGAAATCAAACCTGACCGATGAAATGAAACGCAGTTTCTTCCAGGCAGCGGTCGTGTCGATACTGCTGTATAGATGCACCACTTGGACGCTAACAAAACGGCTGGAGAAGAAGCTAAACGGTAATTACACAAGAATGTTGCGAGCAATATTGAACAAGTCCTGGTGGCAACACCCCACAAGTCACCAACTATATGGCCACCTGCCTCCCATCACGAAAACTATCCAAGTTAGATGAACCAGACACGCAGGACACTGCTGGAGAAACAGAGACGATCTCATAAGTGATGTACTCCAATGAACCCCCACATATGGCCGGGCAAAAGCAGGAACACCAGCTCGAACATACATTCAGCAGCTATGTGAGGATACAGGATGTAGCTCTGAAGACCTGCCAGAGGCGATGAACGATAGAGAGAAGTGGCGAGATAGGGTCAGTGATATCTGTGAAAACGGCACGACATGATGATGATGATGATGATATACCCGTCCCCCCCCACACACACTCACAAGCTCACTTAAAGAGGTGAACACAATTCCAATAGTTTTTGACTGTATTTTTCGATTTCTTCATTTCCTTTGGTTATTTGCCTGATGATTGTTGTTTGTAAAACTTCATGAAACTCAACATCACTGACAAACTTCCGTGGCATTAAATATATAAATCATATATATATATATATATATATATATATATATATATATATATATTGGGATGGTTTGGAATCGGTTCATAGCAAAAATTATTTCTTTTGAGGCTATTCAAAATGACGGAAAACAAATTGTGCTTCAGATCTGTCATCAATTTTTTGGTGCCTGTAAACTGCAAACCATGAGATATTTACTGAAGGAATTGAGATCTGTATGAAGAAGCATGTTTTAATCAAAAGAATTCTTTTTAAATGGGCTATGTTTTTGCCGCTACGAGCCTGAGTCAAAAAGTCGCTGGACTGATCCTCCTGTAAAGAAAAAGTTCCGGTTGCAGCGGTCAATAAAGAAGGTCATGCGGATTCCGAAGCATGAAAAGACACATCACTTAATTTTCTTTTAAAAAAAGAGCAGTTGTAAACGGTGTTTCCTATTGTCGACTCATTTGGTAATATTTACCATATTTATTGAGTCATCCTCATATATATATATATATATATATATATATATAGTTTTATTATTATTATTGTTAAGATTTTTATCTTAATGCCGACTTTAGTCAATCTTAACTTGCAAATTAATCCACAGATAACGAGTAAATTTAATGAATAGATTTTTTGAATTAAGAACGATTAATTATAAGAAACTTAAAGGAAAAAATCACGAACAATAGAAAGCGTCAAATGGGGCAAAAATCTACCGTTGAAGAAATCAGAAAAACAAATATGTCTTTAGGACAAAATCTTCAATTTTGAACAATCAGTACGTAGTGTCGAAGGCGTTAAATGGATCAAAGAGACATATAAGCAGTGAATAAGTTACTACCAGTCCAAGATCAAAGATGACGGCAACAATCGCTGCTAGAGAGATAACTGCATTTGTCAGGCAGCAAAATAGCCGAAGGAAACAACGTGAATTAGAAAATATGTTTCAAATTCAACTGTGTTAGTTTATCGGAGGCAAGAGTCACGTATTCTCTTGTTGATAAAAATGGCGAAGATATAAAACGGGCCTTTAGGCGCGTGAAATCCGACGGGTAACAGATTGGTTGGTTGGTTGGTTGGTTTATTTTTCCGAATTATCAAACGTTATGGGTTATTTAATGCCCGATCATATTTATACACATATATTGAATATAAACCAATTGTTTATAAATCATATAAACGGTGTTTCCTATTGTCGTTTCCTATTCGTTTGCACGCAGTTAATTGGTTATAAGTATTGCTATCTAATACAAATAGTTTTTATATACTCACAGTTAAATGGTTTCAAGTATTGCTCTCTGTTGGTTTGGTTTGGTTTCTTTGTTTAATGGCATATCAACCGTTATTGGTTATTTGATGCCAAAGCCATTCTCCGAGAAGAACAGTAGTGGTACTATTTAACCCATAGCTTGGAGGATAAGGGGGTTCATACCTTTCCCAAGGGTATTTGCCCGAAAGTGAACGTAATAGCACGACTGGAGTACGAACTCGCGTACTACGATTCTGCAGTCCATCGCTTTAACCATTACACCACGAGGACATCTCCTTCTCTCTGTTGGGGTATCCCCTATAGATGGACGCGTTCTCATGTGACATATACCGACTAAGCTCTCTTCTGCGCAGTCTCAGACTCAGTCTCAGTCTCGGGACAGTCTCACCGAGCCGTTGCCAAGTGCGATAATATTCTTGATTGTTAAGATGAGGAGGGGTATCTCCCAGCTATCGGTTGTGTATGTACTATTTTTCTTCAATATATTTCTTACCACTTATTTTCGAGTCGTGTTATCATTTGAACCTCCTCTTGACCATAACACTATCTAACACGAATAGTTTTATTTGCTCACAGCCAAATGGTTTCAAGTATTGCTATGTAAAAAGTAAGTTGGAGACCGAAGTCGAGGGCGACCAGAAGGCTCTCTTTTTAATAGCTACTACACCGAGGTGTACGGGTGGGCTCTACTCCTTTCCCTGGATTGCTCCACTTTATCCTCGATGCGTACCTTATATTGCTGAGTTAAGCAAGGAAGTATCAAGGACCATTTTTAAAGTCTTTGGTATGACGCGACCTGGGATTGAACTCAGGAAACATCAGTTATTTGCTTGGGCGCAGTTAAATGGTTTCAAGTATAGTAAACTATTCAACTGTTCTATTTGATTCATAGATGGGACCCTAGCAGGTTAGAGTGGACCTGAGAGTAACTGCAATGAAGGCGCACACTGCATTCCCCAGAGATCCAGGACTGGACACAGAATATCAGATGATTTAGTGTCATATCCAGGATACTCGTTTGTGGGTGAAGATCTTACCACTCCGCAAAGATGCAGTCGGTGTATAATAAAAGCACATTCGATTAGGCTGACAGATTGGTGAGACCCCTTCTCCACCAACGAGCGTCCTGGATATGAAATCTATCTCATGTTGTGGCTCCGATCTTGGAGTTTTAGGCAATATGGACTCCTCCTTCTTTGCCATATCTCCCTTGTCCACCCTGAACCGGAGCGGTAGTACCTGTTAGGGTCTCATCGAAAAATATTTTATGATTTACTATACTTAAAACAATTAAAATGTGTGCAAAGGTGACAGATATTTAACTGAATTATTAGTTTCGTTGAATTTGGTTTTATGGCATATCAACCATCGTACGTTATTTAGTGCCAAATCCTTTTTCATGCATATAAATAGTGTAACCAAAGCCATGATATGGCTATGTGTGAAACGTATATCGAATGTCTATAAAGATAGAACATAGGAATCTCGAAATTCGAAAAACACGTGACAACTTCTTTGTTCAGGTACGAAACTTTTTATTACCTTTGAGTTTAAAGGTTTTTCGACATAAGGAGAGAGAGGCACAATCATTCTATTCTGGCTTTTTCATCTGCACCCCCCCGCCAACACGTGTGGCACCCGCCTCAAAGGTCTCCGCGAGCAAGCGAAAGCCAACCGTCTTCCCACGAGGCAGGTCTCATCTCAACTCTACTAACTGACTATTTCAAAATCTCCCAAAATCCTCCGCGCGCTCCCGGTACGTGACGTCACTCGCACTCCGTAACCCCGCTTCCAATGTGGGCTATTGTGACATCTCTGAGAGACATGTCCGTTTAGCCCGCGCGCCCGGACACCTGTGTTAATGTTGCACCTAAGTAAACCATGCACTGAGCCAAAAGGTTCTCAGCCTAACTAAACCCAAAGGCTTGAAACCGAAATCCCTCGGCCATTATATTGCAATAGTTCTATTTCAAACAATTCAGCATAAGTTCAATTTAAATGTCAAAAACGTTTCTATTTCAAGCTATTCAGTTTAGTCAACAATGTTAAATGGTTCCAAGTATTGATATGTATCCTTAACAATTCAATTAAACATTTACACACTGTTAAAAGTAAAAAAAAAAAACAGTTCTATTTTAAACATTTCAGTTTAGCATAAGCATACAGTTTAGTTCTATTTGACCCATATATCGAACTCTATCAGGTGCTATCACTTCGGGACAGAGTGGACCTGGGAGCGATGGCAATGAAGGGGTACTCCGTATTTCCCAAAGCTCCTGCATTACTGGATCCTCAGCAACAGATTGTTTAGTGTCATATCCAGGACACTCATTGGGGGGGGGTCTTACCCCTCTGCAGAGGTGCAATCGGTGTATTCTGCAGCCCCTCCCCCGCCACAGCCGACTGGGCCAATAATTATTAGTATTATATAGAATTACTTTGAACCAATTAACTGTGCGCAAATCAATGAATAATGTTGAATAGAATTATTAGTGTTAAATAGCAATACTTGAAACCATTTATCTTTGAACAAACAAATGGTCTCGGGCTCTTTTTTCAAAATAATATTAACTACAAACTAATTGAATATAAACCATATATAAGGAGCACACAATAAGTTTTCAGACTTTTTTCGTATGGGCACTCTTATTGATAGTACACACATGAAACTCAAGTCCCCTTCGACGTAATTTCCTTCGGCTGCAATGCACTTGTTGTACCGTTCTAACAACTTTTGGAAGGCCCCATGGAAGTCCTCTTGTGTGAGCGTGTCGATGACCGTCATAGCCTCTTTCATCTCCTCAATTGTCTCATAACTAAGTTTTTCCTTGAACTTAGAGAATAAGCAAAAGTCACAGGGAGCAAGGTCTGGACGATAGGGAGGGTGGGGAACTGTCTTGATGCCCATCATGGTCAAATTGTCTGTGACAAGGATGGAGTTGTGGACTGGTGTATTGTCCTGATGGAAATGCCACTGACCCGATTTGAAGAGTGCTGGCCTCTTCCCTAGGAATCTCACCCTGAACTCCCTTAAAACCTCAATATAGTATTCCTTGTTGACTGTCTGTCCAGTGGGAACCCAGTGCATGTAGATCATTCCAGTGCTGTCAAAAAAAGGGATCATCAAAAGTTTGTGGGTAGATTTGCTCTGTCTGGCCTTCTTGGGTCTTGGAGAGCCAGCATGCTTCCACTGGGAACACTTTCTCTTGGTCTCTGGGTCATAGCAGTAGATCCAGCTTTCATCGTAAGTCAACAGAGCATCAAGAACTGCGGGATCTGAATTGATCAGCTCAACCATCTCCCTGCTGTCACGACAACTTCTTTCTTTCTGATCTTCTCTGAGCACTCTTGGGACAAACTTCGCGAAAATCTTCCGCATCTTCAGTTCCTCGCAAATGATTGTGTGTACAGTTCGCACACTGACATCAAACTGTGCCCTTATTGTCTCTATAGACACACGATGGTCCTTATCCTTGAAATTCTTTATTTGGCCAACCAACTCTGGTTTTCTGACTTCCTTACTCCTCCCACACTTCTCATCATACCTCACAGACTCCCTGCCTTCCTTGAATCTCTTATGCCACTCAAAAATTGATGCTCTATTCATGCAAGATGCTTCAAAAGCAGCCTGAAGCATTCCATACGTTTCTGTGGCCTTTTTCCAAGTTTAAAACATAATTTTATTGCATATCGTTCTTCTAAAGTGTCCAGATTGCATTTTTGAAATTCACCCACTGTGACAATCAGGCTTTAGTAGGGTGTATTCCAATTGCTGCTGTAGCTGTTGATTTGAACCTGAAATCATAAAAATTGGTCAGTCATCTCATAAGATGTATAGCAATAACATAGTGAATTGTCAAGAGTCTACGACAATTTTAAATGCTGGTACAAAAAATGTCTGGAAACTTATTGAAGGCAATGTATATGTAAAATATGTATGTATAGGTTTGGTTTCTTTGTTTAATGGAATATCAACCTTTGCTGGTTATTTAATGCCGAAGCTATTCAATGCATAGAAGAACCGTAATGGTACTATTTAACCCATTTTTGGGAGGATAAGGGGGTTCACACATTTCCCAAGGGTATTTGTCCGAAAGTGAACGTAATAGCGTGACTGGAGCACGAACTTGCGTACTACGATTCCGTAGTCCATCGCTTTAACCATTACACCATGAGTATTTATGTATAAACTGGATTTGTTATAAGATAATTCACAAGGGTTAATATACTATGAACCACAACTAACCAACCAGCCACCAAGTAATCAAAACAATGAACGAAGGATTGTTAATCTGTTTCACCGGATTGAATTGAACTGAATTTGCCTGAGTAACAACATTTGCTCATATTAATAATATGATTAAGAAAAGTAAATTTATTTAAGTAAACATTTCAAGTTGTGAAGTTGAAACAAAGCCACGTTTCTTGCAAAATAATGAATGTAAACCATTCCGGATGTTTTTTTTTAATAACTTCAGAACGAAATTAGTCTGTCTGAGTCACGGATTATTACAAATCAAGAATGAATGATTATTCTCTTCTGAGATATTGCTTGTTGTTTCTAAATATCCAGTACAGCTGGGTTATTCAGGCTCAAAGTACAAGAGTAATCTCTGATATATATATATATATATATATATATATGTATATATATAATAACTGCCAACCGTCATTACTGATATATATATATATATATATATATATATATATAATAACTCCAAACACGAGTGAGTTCAAGTCTTATTGGGTACCCCATTAAGAAAGCCTTGCGCCATATATGTTTTCTGACGAAAGCAACAAGCTGGAAACATACACGTATATAAGAACGAAACGAATAGATAAATCCTAAAAACCCCAAATGTCTTCATGGACTAACTCATTTTATTATATATATATATATATATATATATATATATATATATATATATATATAGTTCGACAGAAATCTCTTTCACGTTTTAAACTCATTTAAACGTAGCGAGTGAATTTAGGCAAGTGGCAATGGTAGCCTTATCGAGCTAATGATTCATCTTTTCAGCTATTATCCGCTAAGATCATGGCTTGGATCGGTTTACACCGCTGTTTTCCAAGTGAAACGTTTTTAAATTAACGAATCTGTAATTGCTATACAAAAGGCTTTTTGTGCCAGTGTCATGTTACATCAGAATGACATCGTTCTGGGTGGGATTTTTAACCCAGATCACTATCGATTTTCTATCTGGAACAACATCATTCCAATAACACATGAAATGAGCACGAAAAGTTATCTATTTCAATTACTGATTCATCAGTAATAAAAAAAACAAACAAATGTTCCAACAGCAAATACGCAATGTTCACCGGTCCAACCCGTGATTGTTACTGATTGTATCTGAAAATAGAATGGTAAGACATTAGCTTGATAGAGCTACCATTGCCATTTACCTAAATTCACTTGCACTACACAGGTGACAGTGTAAGACGTTGGAGGTATTCTTGTCGCATTCTATATTATACGATACAATATAACAATGTGTAAATTTATGTATGTATTGTCCTAGGTATGACATTGAAATGGATCTCAAGGTGAAGCTTCACATAAGGCACTCTGGGGAGTATAGAGCCTGTTCCCTTTGTTAAAGTCTTATCTATGAGTCAAGAGATAACCTTTGGAAATGTTTTTGGTTTGGTTTGGCTTTATGGCATATAAACCATTGTTGTTGTTTTTTAATGCCAAATCCTGTTTTTACATATATATCATATATATGATTTGGAAACACGTTTTGTTGATACAAACAGTTAAATGATCAAACAGTTCTATTTCTAATAATTTAATTTAGCGTAAGTCCTAGTAATGCTATGTATCACTAACAATCCAATTAAACATCAGTCTTGCCCAATCAGCTGGGGCTATAGAATACACCGACTGTTCCTTTGCAGAGGGGTAAAACCCCTCCAACGAGTGTCCTAGATATGACACTAAACAATCTGATGGTGAGGTTCCAGTGATGATGAAACTTTGGGGAATGCGGAGTACCCCTTCATTACCATCGCTTCCTGGTCCACTCTGGCCTGGATTGGTAGCACTTGATAAGGGTTCTATCGATTGTTTTAATAGAACTAAACTGTTGTTTGAGTTTACTGTTTTTTGCATTTAAACAGCGTATTTACGCTAAACTGAATTGTTTAAAATAGAACTGTTTAGAACTCTAAATTGCGTACTTATGCTAAACTGAATTATCTGGTATAAAACTGTTTTATGCGCAGCCTGTTGCGGCAGTAGAATACACCAACTGCACCTCTGCAGAAAAGTAAGACCCCCACCCCAACCAATGAGTGTCCTAGATATGACACTAAACAATCTGATGCTGAGGTTCCAGTGATGAGGGAAGTTTGGGGAATGCTGAGAACCCGTTCATTGCCATTGCTCCCAGGTTCATTCTGGTCCGGAATGGTAGCACCTGATAGGGCCCTATCTATGGGTTAAATCGAACTAAGTGCATACTTATACTAAAATGAATTGTTTGAATTAGAACTGTCTGACTAAACTGAATAGCTTGAAGTAGAAATGTTTTTGTCAATTAATCTGTACTTATATTTAAACTGCGTACTTACGCTAAACTAAATTGTTTTTGACACTTCATCATCATCATCATCATATCGTGCTGGCAGCACGGATATCCCTGACCCTCTTTCGCCACTCCTCCCTATCGTTCATCGCCCTAGGCAGGTCTTCAGGACAACAACCTGTATCCTCACATAGCTGCTGAATGTACGTTCGTGCTGGTCGTCCTGCTTTTGCGCGGCCGTGTGTGGGGGATCCATAAAAGTACATCTCTTATGAGTTCATCTCTGCTTCTCCAGCAATGTCCTGCATGTCTGGTTCGCCTAACTTGAATAGTTTTCGTGATAGGGGGCAGGTGGCCGTACAGTTGGTGTCTTGTTGGGTGTTGCCGCCAGGACTTGTTGAGGTTTTGAGGTTTTGACACTTAACTGTGTGTAAACGAAATATGAACTTATACTGAACTGAATTAGCTGAATTAGAACTGTTGAAATAAACTGAATAGCTTGAAATAGAAACGTTTTTGATGATTGAACTGTGTACTCATGCTAAACTGAGTTGTTTGAAATAGAACTGACTATATGCATAAAAATGGATTTGGTGTTAAATAACCTGCAAAGGCTGATATGCCATAAAATCTAACCAACCAACCAACCTCATTGTGAAAAAAAGCATCTTTGTCGGCTATGATAAACAAAGTCCAGATTACTTGATTTATTTTCCAGAAACAACAGCTATTAAAAGAGTTTAGGGGTATAAAATTTACCGACTATTATGATAAACAGAATAAAATACCGAATTTTCGGAATACTTAATCATGTATGACGTACAACCGAAAGAAAATGTTAACACAGAGGGGGAGGGGCAAATAAGCCTTTATCCAATCCGACAGAGAAAGAAACCTGACTTTTTTGTAATCGAAAACTTTCAATTTAGTGAGGTTGATTATTGTTGTATTATGTGTACGATTCCTACTAACTAGGGGGTGTCCTCGTGGTGTAATGGTTAAAGCCGCTGGCTTGCAGAATTCAAAATGACTGATCTTAGGAAATTATCCTGGTTTCTAGGAATATAGTTTGAATGCGAAAATTATACTATTAAAATGAATCAATCAAGATATATCGAAAAGATATTATCAAAGTTCGGCATGGCAGATTGCAAACCACGCTCAACTCCATGTGAAATGGATATAAAGAAAACAAGTGACAAAGTCAATTTAATAGATAGCAAACCTTATCGTGAAATTATCGGCAGTCGAATATATATAATGGTTCCAAAAAGACCAGACATTTGTTATACAGTTACTAGGTTGTCTCTAGACATTTAACGAAGGTAAAACGCGTCTTACGTTATTTAAAAGGCACAATCAATCAGTCACTAATATTTAAGAAATCACAGAAACCCTTGAGGTTAAAAGGATTTTGTGACGCAGATTGAACTAATTTAAGTGAGAGAACAAGCGTGGGTGGATTTTGCTTTAGATTGGCAGAAAATAACCCAATAATTTCATGGAAATATAAAAAGCAGTATTAAGTCCCTTAGCAAAAGTAAAGTTGGTAACCCCAGTCGAGGGTGAACCGAAGGCTTCCTTTTCGATAGCTACTACACCAAGGTGTAGGGGAGGGCATCACTCCTATCCCTGGATTGCTCTATTTTACCTTGACCCTTACCTTATAATGCTGAGGTATAAGCAAGTACCATTTTTTGAGCTTTTGGTAAGACTTGACCTGGGATTGAACCCAGGTCTCCCGGGCCATTGGCGAACACTAACTATAAGCCCTGAGTCTTAGAGCACTATTGAGATCTATAACAGAATACGAGTCACGTAAAAATCCAACAACTATTCATTGTGATAATCAATCCAGTATTGTTTTGGCAAAAACACAATCTTTCATCAAAGATCGAAACATATTGATCAGTTTCAGTTTATACGTGATGAAATAAATAAAGGGCCAATGAAATACATTGAAACAGAGAAAAATGTTGCCGATTTGTTTACAAAGCCAATGACCAGAATGAAATTAAACACTTTCAGAAGGATTGTAGCATATCCAGATATGGATATGTGAAACGTACATAGAATGTTCATAACATATATACATAGAAGATAGGAATCCCGAAACACGAAAAACACGTAACGACTTCTTAGTTCAGGTACGAAACATTTTATTACTTTGAGTTAAAAGGTTTTTCGACATAAGGAGAGGAGCAAAATCTTTATATACTGACTTTTCCATCTGCGCCCCCCCCTCACATGCGTACCCGCCACAAGGCCTCGGCAAGCAAGCGAAAGTCAACCGTCTTTTTCCGAGCCAGGAATTCAACTCTGACTTTTCAAAATCCCCAAAATCCTCCGCGCGCGCTTCCGGTGCATGACGTCATTCACATCCCCTGGTCCTGGGATTTTTATTTTGACATCTGTGAACGACACATCCTCCCCGCACGCGTGTTAACACCTGCGCTTAAGTTTGCACCTCACTAACCCATGTGCTGAGCCGAAAAGTTCTCAGCCTAACTAAACCCAAAGGCAAGATATATAAAATGAAATCCCTCGGCCATTATATTACAGGATTATAAAAGACAATTGAGTCTTAACTTATTAAATTAGGCATTATTAGCCCAGTCGACTGGGACAGAAGAATACATCGACTGCATCTGAGCAGAGAGGTAAACTTCCCCAAACAAGTGTCCGAAATATGACAATAAACCAGCCAACTAATAGCCCCCACAAAACAAAATCACTAATTGTGTTTTTGTGTCAATTAAACAAAAAAAATTGTATTAATACTTTTAAAAAATTATTCATATTGGAAGGTTTGAGGGGGACCTACTAATGTATATCAGCCATCTACAAATTGTCTGCAAATATTTATCAGCTCGCCCGTCGGCAGCAGCAGTACATTGACCAATTAGACATGACTAAAGCATATATGAACAACGGCAAGCTACAAGCCTTGTTACTTAGAAGGCGTACTTTTTATATCACACAACTGAAAACAAGATGGCTGCGCGAATTCCAACAAAATCAAATGATTCCAAGCATTGCTATGTATCACTAACTATTCAATTAAACATCAGTCATTTGTTTACACACAATTAAATGATTAAAGTATTCTATTTCTAACAATACAATTTAGCATAATTCAGTTTAAATGTTTAGTAGTTCTACTTGAGCCATAGATAGGACACTATCAGGTGCTACCACTCCGGGTCAGAGTGGACCTGGGAGCCTCACCATTAGATTACTTAGTGTCATATCAGGTCAACCGTTGATGGGGTGTCCTAGTGGTGTAATAGTTAAAGCGATGGACTGCGGAATCGTAGTACACGAGTTCGTACTCCAGTCGCGCTATTACGTTCACTTTCCGGCAAATACCCTTGGAAAAGGTATGAACCCCTTTATCCTCCCAGCTATGGGTTAAATAGTACCAATACTGTTCTTCTAGGAGAATGTCTTTGGCATTAAATAACCTAAGAAGAGTTGATATGTCATTAAACAGGGAAACCAAACCAGTCAACCGTTGAGGGTGTCTAACATCCATGCAGCCCCAGTCGACTGGGCCAGAAAATGTTTTTGGACTACATTAATGCGTTTGTTCTGAAAACATTGACATTATAACAAAGTGGGAAGTGTTTAGCGGTTTAAAATGCTGGAAAATCGGCATAAAATAATGCAAAACAGTTAACAAACTATAAAAACAATCAACCATATATATATATATATATATAAGTAAAGTTGGTGACCGTAGTCGAGGGTGACCAGAAGGCTCCCTTTTCAATAGCTACTACACCGAGGTGTAGGGGAGGGCGCTACCCCTTTCCCTGGATTGCATTACTTTACCCTATATATATATACATATATATATAATGTTTGATTAGATGTCATACACATGTCGCCAATACAATTTTATTGTGATCCTTTCCAACATCCCGACAAGTTTTTCAATTTTAGGTTGGAATTGGTTGATAAATTCACCAAAGTTTTACAGTGCTCTTTCAGGGCCTTCATAGATCATTATTAGTGGGATTTACAAATGCAAAGAATAGCTTTTCTAAAAGAGTTTTTAAATTGCTAAAGCAGTTTTTATATTTGGAAAGGTACCTGATGAATTTTTAAAACCATGTGTCTTTATCATTTAATCAAACCTCTTTAAACTAGGGACTGCTGCATCAACTGCATCTCCGCTGAGGGATAAGACCCCCGCCCAACTTGTATCCTGCAATGACACTAATGATGCTGAGGCTCCAGTAACGCTGGAGCTTTGGAGAACGCAGAATATCCCTTTATTGCTATTGTTCCCAGATCAACTCTGACCCGGGATAGCAACACCTGATAGGGTCCTATCTGTGGGTTAAATAGAACTAAACAAGGCACTCATGCTAAACGGAATTATTTGAAATAGAACAGTTTTTGACGTTTAAGCTGTGTACTTATGTTCAACTGCTTTGTTTGAAAGAAAACTGTTTCTATGTATAAAATGGCTTAGGTATTAAATAACTTACAATGGGTGATATGACATAAAACCAAACAAAACGAAACCATGATATATATATATATATATATGTGTGTGTGTGTGTGTGCAGATAGGATATATATGGATGTACATTTATACAGGGGAGTTCTTTTGGTATACTGGCTAACATAGTAAGCGAGTTCGAGCTCGAGTCCCGTTATTAAGTTTCAAATCAAATCTTCGTTTCAAATCAAATTCCAGTTATAGGTTAAATAGTACCACTCCTAATCTAAGTTTGGCTTTGGTATTAAATTACCCACAACGGTTGATATGCCATCAAAAACAAAGATACCAAACCTAAACATACCAAACACACACACACACACACATATATATATATATATATATATATATATATATATATATATATATATATATAATCCTGTATATATAGGTAAGTTGTTGGTTGGCTGTTTCGTTTTACGGCGTATCAACCCTTTTCCGGTCATTTAACGCTGTATTAAATTTCAAATAATTCAGTTAAGTATAAGAATAGTTTTTGTTTACAAACTGTTAAATGCCAAAACAGTTCTATTACAAACAATTCTATTTAGAATGAGTACACAGTTTAGTTCTATTTGACCTATAGATAGGACCCTGTCAGGTTTCAAACACTCCGGGTTAGAGTGGACTTGGGAGCGATGGGAATGAAGGGGTACTCCGCATTCCCTAAAGTTCTAGCTGTAATAGAACCTCGCCATCAGATTGTTTAATGTCATATCTAGGACACTTGTGAGTGTGGGTATTTACCCCTCTGCAGAGAAGCAGTCGATGTATTATACAGTCCCAGCCGACTGGGCAATATATAAGTTACTGTAGCCAATCATATATGGTACATGGTAGCGATGATTTTGCAGTGCAATTGTTTTAAAATATCCTTAGAGATTAAATCAATTTCCAAACGAATTTTAACATTATTAATATGAGTTTTGTGTACACACTAGCATCAAGCCTTATTTTTTCACAAAGTTTTGGTTTGGTAAGGTTTACTTTCTTTTATTAATGGCATATAAATCCGTTTATTTTATTTCAGTTATTTCAAGCCAGAGATCTCCATGTAGAACAGCGATGGTACCATATAACCCATGATAAGGTGGTTTATACCTTTCTCATAAGTTTGAAAGTGAGCTTAAATGCGCGAATGGAGTTAAAACTCCACAGGACACATAGCGTAACGGTTATAGGCGTTGGTTTTCTAATCTTCTAAAGAGACAATCATCTGGAGGTTGCAGGCTCAATCCTGACTGCAGCGAGTAATTCTTAACATTTTTACCCGGTTATGATTAATGGAATCAGAACAAGCTACCTACGTGGATTCAATAAAGGACGTGGTTCGAAGTTCTGGGTAGGCTCCCGAATTTTACAAACACCTGAAGAAGGCTGGAGGACATATCGGCCGAAACGTTGTAGAAATAACAGTAAAGATGAAGACAATAGTCCGAAAACCCTTAATGATAAAAATCATCAAGCTTCGTCTCAGAAATTCAGACAACTAAAGAGAATATAGACAGTGAAGAAAGAGAAATACAAAAAATGAAGAAAAGAGGTTCGAAAACGGAAGAGTCGAGCGAGAGACAGACAGACAGATAAACAGAGAGAAAGAGAAATTGCAAAATGAAGCAATATTAATAAAAATCAATAAAAACGACGTAGTAGGTGAATAAAAGCCTGAATGAAAAACACAAAAAGTGAAACAGTTTCTTGAAAACAGAAAGAATTACCAAATGTAGAGAAGAAATAAACAATTTTCCCCAAGAATCAAATAGAAAAATTAATAGTCCGAAAACCTTGAACGTTAAAAAAATGAGTCAAAACTCGTTTACTAAAATGTTGCAGTCCATCACGTTATTCACTACCCCACGGAAACTTGCTCTATTTCTCTAAGTTGAGAGCAATCAAATGCTAATTATAGAATGATAACCTTATCTATTATTATGCATTGGATCATAAGTTCTCAAAAGATATTTCGACATCGAACTTAAAGTCCGCCTCAGGTTTTCTATAAGCGTGTGAATAAAGTTGATTTTTAGCGGATATGTTTGTAAGTATGTATGCGTGAATATATGCGTATATTCATTTATTTATGTGTAGGGTCGAAAATCTTTCCCGACGACAGTTTTTTTTGCTTGCATGCCTGCAGGCCAAATAAATTAGAATAAAAAATATATCAGGGTTTTTTTTTCAATCTGTATTAAAACGTGATTTTCATACTTTATCTGCTTTAGGCTGCTTTAAAGTTGCTTGTCGCAATACGCATCTCTTCCTAATAGATAGATAGAGAGAGAGGGGGGATATATATATATATATATATATATATATATATATATATATATATATAGAGAGAGAGAGAGAGGGGCGGAGATAAATAGATAGATAGACTAAATTTTTGATAGATAGATAGATAGATAGATTCCTTTGCTTTTATTAAGACTAATTTTTTGATAGATAGATAGATAGATAGATAGATAGATAGAGAGGGGGATAAATAGATTCCTTTGCTTTTGTTAAGACTAAATTTTAAATAGATAGATAGATAGATAGATAGATAGATTCCTTTGCTTTTATTAAGACTAATTTTTTGATAGATAGATAGATAGATAGATAGAGAGGGGGATAAATAGATTCCTTTGCTTTTGTTAAGACTAAATTTTAAATAGATAGATAGAGAGATAGATAGATAGATAGATAGATAGATAGATAGATAGATAGATTCCTTTGCTTTTATTAAGACTAATTTTTTGATAGATAGATAGATAGATAGATAGATAGAGAGGGGGATAAATAGATTCCTTTGCTTTTGTTAAGACTAAATTTTAAATACATAGATAGATAGATAGATAGATAGATAGATAGATAGATTCCTTTGCTTTTGTTAAGACTAAATTTTAGATAGAAAGATAGATAGATTCCTTTGCTTTTGTTAAGACTAAATTTTAGATAGATAGATAGATAGAGAGAGAGGGGGGGATAAATAGATTCCTTTGCTTTTGTTAAGACTAAATTTTAGATAGATAGATAGATAGATAGATAGATAGATTCCTTTGCTTTTGTTAAGACTAAATTTTAGATTGATAGATAGATAGATTTCTTTTGCTTTTGTTAAGACTAAATTTTAGATAGATAGATAGATAGATAGATAGATAGATTCCTTTGCTTTTGTTAAGACTAAATTTTAGATAGATAGATAGATAGAGAGAGAGGGGGGGATAAATAGATTCCTTTGCTTTTGTTAAGACTAAATTTTAGATAGATAGATAGATAGATTTCTTTTGCTTTTGTTAAGACTAAATTTTAGATAGATAGATAGATAGATAGATAGATAGATTCCTTTGCTTTTGTTAAGACTAAATTTTAGATAGATAGATAGATAGAGAGAGAGGGGGGGATAAATAGATTCCTTTGCTTTTGTTAAGACTAAATTTTAGATAGATAGATAGATAGATAGATAGATAGATAGATTCCTTTGCTTTTGTTAAGACTAAATTTTAGATTGATAGATAGAGAGAGGGGGGATAAATAGATTCCTTTGCTTTTGTTAAGACTAAATTTTAGATAGATAGATAGATAGATAGATTTCTTTTGCTTTTGTTAAGACTAAATTTTAGATAGATAGATAGATAGATAGATAGATAGATTCCTTTGCTTTTGTTAAGACTAAATTTTTGATTGATAGATAGATAGATAGATTTGTTTGTCTTTGTTAAATCTGAATGTCAGTGTATTTACCAGTCAATAATATATATCATGTTGATCCCAGACATCTGTGGAACATATACCCTCTGGATAAGGTACAAATGTATGCCCATTTTTTGTTAATTAGAAGCTATGTTTGTTATTTTGAGAAAGAAATGTTATTGTAAATATTCACATAAGTTCTTGTCTGTGACGGAAAAAAAACAAAGGAGACCCCCTCGCGTAGTTCAGTGGTTACCAAGCCAGATTAGAAAACCATTGTTAGTGAGTTCGATTCTTGCTGGGTGACTCAACTGAGCTAAGTTTAGTAAATAAATACAAAGAGGAGGGGAATATTTGCATATGGATCATCACTAATGGGTGCCTGTGTGTCCTAGATAATCACATCTGTCATGTTAGCGGGTTGGGAACAGGAAAGCATTGATCGATTGAAATTCTTTCTTATCATCCACCTAAAGAGAATAAAGCAGCTAGAGAATTAGATCGAAAAAGAGATTAAAAATCGATATATATATATGAGTAAAGTTGGCGACCGTAGTAGAGTGCGAGCCGAGGACTCTCTTTTATATAGCTCCTACACCGAGGTGTAGCGAGGGGCGCTACTCCTTTCCGTGAATATATATATATATATATATATATATATAACTTTTTTTGCCTTTTATATCAAAAGACGGATAACAGGGACACAGATATTAGAAATGTATTATGAATACTTGAAAAAAAGTGCTCTGTGCTTTCCCCACAATAAAGTTGGTCCCTCATAAAACGAAAACAAAGGAAGTATACATCATATGTGTGTGTATGTGTATGTGTATGTGTGTATGTGTGTGCGTCTTTCAATCTCTCTCTGTTTTATCTACCTATGTCTCTCTCTCTCACTATATATATATATATATATACAGAGAGAGAGAGACAGAGAGACAGAGAGAGAGAAAGATATATATATATATATATATATATATATATATAAGTGTGGTGGAGATAGATGAGGTGCATTCAATAAGTTGCCAGACTTTTTTGTACAGGCATTTAAAATTGTCGTAGACTCTTGAAAATTAAGTATGTTATTGCTATACATATTATGAGATGATTGACCAATTTTTATGATTTCAGGTTCAAATCAACAGCTACAGCAGCAATTGGAATACACCCTACTGAAGCCTGATTGTCACAGCTGGTGAATTTCAAAAATGCAATCTGGACGTCAGGACACTTTAGAAGAACGATATGCAATAAGATTCTGATTTAAACTTGGACAAAAAGGCTACAGAAACGTATGGAATGCTTCAGACTGCTTTCGGAGCAACTTGCATGAATAGAGCATCAGTTTTTGAGTGGCATAAGAGATTCAAGGAAGGCAGGGAGTCTGTGAGGGATGATGAGATGTGTGGGAGGAGTAAGGAAGTCAGAAAACCAGAGTTGATTGGCCAAATAAAGAATTTCAAGGGTAAGGACCGTCGTGTGTCTATTAAGACAATAAGTGCACAGTTTGATGTCAGTGTGGAAACTGTATACACAATCATTCGCGAGAAACTGAAGCTGCGGAAGATTTGCGTGAAGTTTGTCCCAAGAGTGCTCAGAGAAGATCAGAAAGAGAGACCTTGTCATGACAGCAGGAAGATGGTCGAGCTGATCAATTCAGATCTTTGGTGACCTGCGATGAAAGCTGGATCTACTGCTATGTCCAAGAGACCAAGAGACAGAGTTCCCAGTGGAAGCATACTGGCTCTCCCAGACCCAAGAACGCCAGACAGAGCAAATCCACCCACAAACTTTTGATACTATTTACCACCCCCTCCGCCCGGGCAAGATATGACACAAGGTCAATTTTTAAGCAGAATTTAACAGGTTTGAATTTAGAGTTTTCCTTCTCCGAGACTAGTTGCCTAACCAAGGCTGAAGAACCTAGTCTGTCCTACTATTTACCCATAGCTGGAGGGAGAATAATTGGATTCATACCTTCCCCAAGGGTATTAGTGCAATGTGAAATGCAATCAGTCTCGTCCAGGATTTGAACTCGTGTCGCCGAGTCCATTTCCTACGACGATAACGACCACACCACGGGCACCTCCACAAACTTTTGATGATCCCTTTTTTTGACAGCACTGGAATGATCTACATGCACTGGGTTCCCACTGGACAGACAGTCAACAAGGAATACTATGTTGAGGTTTTAAGGGAGTTCAAGAAGAGATTCCTAGGGAAGAGGCCAGCACTCTTCAAATCGGCTCAGTGGCATTTCCATCAGGACAAGGCACCAGTCCACCACTCCATCCTTGTCACAGACTATTTGACCAAGATAGGCATCAAGACAGTTCCCCCCCTATAGTCCAGACCTTGCTCCCTGTGACTTTTAGTTATTCCCTAAGCTCAAGGAAAAACTTAGAAGCTGTCGTTATGAGACAATTGATGAGATGAAAGAGGCTCTGGCGAAGGTCATTGACACGCTCACACAAGAGGACTTCGATGGAGCCTTCCAAAAGTTGTTAGAATGTTACAACAAGTGCATTGCAGCCGGGAGAGATTACTTCGAAGGGAACTAGAGTTTCATGTGTGTACTATCAATACAAGTGCCCATACAAAAAACTCTGGAAACTTATTTAATGAGCCTTGTATTTTGAAGTTATTTCAGAGTTTGATTGTCTTTAGCAAGTAAATATAAAACCAAAATATAAACGAGTGAAATGTATGAAAATTAAACTTGAAATTTTCTCATATGTATTGGAAGTTCTACCTGTTCGTTGGATCGAAATTATGTCTCATCAGCTATGCTTGCGAGCCTTGACAGAGTCCTTTAAGATTTAAGGGGGTGTCCTCGTGGTGTAATGGTTAAAGCGATGGACTGCGGGATCGTAGTTAGCGAGTTCGTACTCCAGTCGTGCTATTACGTTCACTTTTGGGCAGATACCCTTGGGAAAGGTATGAACCCCCTATCCTCCCAGCTATAGGTTAAAGAGTACCACTACTGTTCTTCGGGAAGAATGGCTTTGGCATTAAATAACCAACAAAGGTTGATATGCCATTAAACAAAGAAACCAAACCAAACCTTTAAGATTTAAAAGAGCTCACTCCCTTCTTGGCTAGTTCTTTAAATTTTCGAGCACACCTTTATACCTTTATATATATATATATATGTTATAAAATAGCCGAGGGATTTCGGTTCATGCCTTTGAGTTTAGTTAGGCTGAGAACCTTTCGGCTCAGCACATGGGTTGGTTGGGTGTAACATTGAAGCAGGTGTTAACGTGGGTGCGCGCAGGCGGATGGAGGTGTCACTCAGATGTCATAACAGTCCGAGACGATACTGGGGGACAAGGTGCGGGTGACGTCACGCACCAGAAGCACGCGGAAGTTTGTGTGAGAATTTGAAGAAAATAAGAGTCTTGTACTAGACGCCAAACGAAGAGGTTCGACTTTTGGAGC